>OZ024744.1:25131929-25184429 GCA_964016885.1 Eledone cirrhosa
TTGTCGTTGTCATCGTTGTCGTTGTCATCGTTGTCGTTGTCATTGTTGTCGTTGTCATCGTTGTTGTTGTCATCGTTGTCGTTGTCATCGTTGTCGTTGTCATTGTTGTCGTTGTCATCGTTGTCGTTGTCATTGTTGTCGTTGTCATCGTTGTCGTTGTCATTGTTGTCGTTGTCATTGTTGTCGTTGTCATTGTTGTCGTTGTCATCGTTGTCGTTGTCATTGTTGTCGTTGTCATCGTTGTCGTTGTCATTGTTGTCGTTGTCATTGTTGTCGTTGTCATTGTTGTCGTTGTCATTGTTGTCGTTGTCATCGTTGTCGTTGTCATCGTTGTCGTTGTCATCGTTGTCGTTGTCATTGTTGTCGTTGTCATTGTTGTCGTTGTCATCGTTGTCGTTGTCATCGTTGTCGTTGTCATTGTTGTCGTTGTCATCGTTGTCGTTGTCATTGTTGTCGTTGTCATTGTTGTCGTTGTCATCGTTGTCGTTGTCATTG
This sequence comes from Eledone cirrhosa, assembly GCA_964016885.1. Lineage (NCBI taxonomy): Eukaryota > Metazoa > Mollusca > Cephalopoda > Octopoda > Eledonidae > Eledone > Eledone cirrhosa. The sequence goes on from OZ024744.1 coordinate 25,132,425, forward strand.
TTGTCGTTGTCATTGTTGTCGTTGTCATTGTTGTCGTTGTCATCGTTGTCGTTGTCATTGTTGTCGTTGTCATCGTTGTCGTTGTCATTGTTGTCGTTGTCATTGTTGTCGTTGTCATCGTTGTCGTTGTCATTGTTGTCGTTGTCATCGTTGTCGTTGTCATTGTTGTCGTTGTCATCGTTGTCCTTGTCATTGTTGTCGTTGTCATCGTTGTCGTTGTCATCGTTGTAGTTGTCATTGTTGTCGTTGTCATCGTTGTCGTTGTCATTGTTGTCGTTGTCATCGTTGTCGTTGTCATCGTTGTCGTTGTCATCGTTGTCGTTGTCATTGTTGTCGTTGTCATCGTTGTCGTTGTCATTGTTGTCGTTGTCATCGTTGTCCTTGTCATTGTTGTCGTTGTCATCGTTGTCGTTGTCATCGTTGTAGTTGTCATTGTTGTCGTTGTCATCGTTGTCGTTGTCATTGTTGTCGTTGTCATCGTTGTCGTTGTCATCGTTGTCGTTGTCATCGTTGTCGTTGTCATCGTTGTCGTTGTCATCGTTGTCGTTGTCATTTTTGTCGTTGTCATCGTTGTCGTTGTCATTGTTGTCGTTGTCATCGTTGTCGTTTTCATTGTTGTCGTTGTCATTGTTGACGCCCTCATCGTTGTCGTTGTCATCGTTGTCGTTGTCATCGTTGTCGTTGTCATTGTTGTCGTTGTCATTGTTGTCGTTGTCATCGTTGTCGTTGTCATCGTTGTCGTTGTCATCGTTGTCGTTGTCATTGTTGTCGTTGTCATCGTTGTCATCGTTGTCGTTGTCATTGTTGTCGTTGTCATCGTTGTCGTTGTCATTGTTGTCGTTGTCATCGTTGTCGTTGTCATTGTTGTCGTTGTCATCGTTGTCGTTGTCATCGTTGTCGTTGTCATCGTTGTCGTTGTCATCGTTGTCGTTGTCATCGTTGTTGTTGTCATCGTTGTCGTTGTCATCGGTGTCGTTGTCATTGTTGTCGTTGTCATTGTTGTCGTTGTCATCGTTGTCGTTGTCATCGTTGTCGTTGTCATTGTTGTCGTTGTCATCGTTGTCGTTGTCATTGTTGTCGTTGTCATCGTTGTTGTTGTCATCGTTGTCGTTGTCATCGTTGTCGTTGTCATCGTTGTTGTTGTCATTGTTGTCGCCCTCATCGTTGTCGTTGTCATCGTTGTCGTTGTCATTGTTGTCATCGTTGTCGTTGTCATTGTTGTCGTTGTCATCGTTGTCGTTGTCATCGTTGTCGTTGTCATTGTTGTCGTTGTCATCGTTGTCGTTGTCATCGTTGTCGTTGTCATTGTTGTCGTTGTCATCGTTGTCGTTGTCATCGTTGTCGTTGTCATCGTTGTCGTTGTCATCGTTGTCGTTGTCATCGTTGTCGTTGTCATTGTTGTCGTTGTCATCGTTGTCGTTGTCATCGTTGTCGTTGTCATTGTTGTCGTTGTCATCGTTGTCGTTGTCATTGTTGTCGTTGTCATCGTTGTCGTTGTCATCGTTGTCGTTGTCATCGTTGTCGTTGTCATTGTTGTCGTTGTCATCGTTGTCGTTGTCATTGTTGTCGTTGTCATCGTTGTCGTTGTTATTGTTGTCGTTGTCATCGTTGTTGTTGTCATCGTTGTCGTTGTCATCGTTGTCGTTGTCATCGTTGTCGTTGTCATCGTTGTCGTTGTCATTGTTGTCGTTGTCATCGTTGTCGTTGTCATCGTTGTTGTTATAAATGTAGTATTTGCTATATTCCATGTATAAAAAGCAACAGTTTTTTGTCGTCTCAATCTCAAGTAAGTAAACGTACGTGGTGTATATTAATTGCACAGACGCCGTGCCTTGCAGCATAGAGTTATGACCATTTACGTTCTGAGTTCAAATCCCGCCGAGGCTAACTTTGCTTCTCGTCATTACGGGGTCGATAACATAAATTACCAGTAATGTACTGGGTATTTGCTGGCCTTGTGCCAAAAGTAGAAACAATTAATGATACATTGTTACTGGGATAGGTGTGACATCATCACAGCTTAAAATACTCACAGCCCGAGTCAACAAATGAAGTGAAATGGTGAGCAGATAACAACAAAAGCACAAAGCTTCGAACCAGTTTCTTTTTAAGGTCTTCTGAGGAAGGGGTTGTAGAACCGAAATATTAAGATAAGTAAATAAAATAACAGATGACACACCAATATCTTTGTTGATTCCAATTTATTCCAAAGTCTACCGTAAATTTTGCATTGACATAGCCTTCAAATAACAATGGTTTATACACTAACACAAATTAGCTTAATGTATGGGATTTAAACCTTTCCGACACTAATTTGCATAATAGACCAATAATAAAATTAGTAACCCCACTATCCGGGAGCTTCCAACCGACATGGTTACATTATTTAAGGGTATGTCAATATTTGTTTATAAAACTGATCTATATTATATTTTATCTGATGAAAGCGCACCATAATTTGCTTTGGTGTCCTTGAAATATGTATAATGAAATAAATATGGTTTTATTAATATAGTTTCCATTTGTTAATATATTGTATATATATATATATATATATATGTGTGTGTGTGTGTGTGTGTGTGTGTGTGTGTGTGTGTGTGTGTGTGTGTGTGTGTGTGTGTGTGTGTGTGTGTGTGTGTGTGTGTAAAAGGTAAACAGAAATAACAACATAATCGGTACAGTATATGGAAGGTATATATTAGGTTAACGCTTGATATAGCAGGAAGAGGATCTTAACGTTTCGGACGCTAGTCCTTCATCAGAAGAAAGAATTAAAAATAAAATAGATTCAGGGAACGGACGGGATGGAAGTGGAAAAAAATGTCTTTAGATAAAAAATAACAGGTCCATTCATATATATATACAGTTAATACGAAGCGTTGTGAAATTAAAATGACTGATATGTTTCAAAAAGCTGGTACAATGCGGTATAAATATATAAAGGGCGAAGGGTGAAAAAGCAAAGTTTGTTTTAGCCAGTATATTTCAACATGATATTTCTGGGCTATAGAAATGCATGGATTGTCTACTATACCGACTCCACGCAAGCGTATTTTAGAATCCAGTTAGGGAAGAACACATTGATCGTTCGTTTTTGTTGTGAACCGTTTCTTGTTTTACATTTGGAAAGAAGGTGATAGCCGTGAAATACCATGTTAAAATATACTGGGAGGGAAAACATACTTTGTTGGGTTTTGTTTCATCATTTGCCCTTTAAATGTCACATACTCGTCAAGGTCACTATTCAAGGTCACTATTCAAGGTCACTCTTGCTTTTCGTGCTTTCGAGGACAAAAAAAAATATTTTTTAGTTCTAGTCTATTACTGGGATCGACTCTCTCTTTCTCTCTCACCCTTCTCTCTCTCCCTCTCTCTCACTCTCGTTCCCCCCTCTCTCTCTCTCTCTCTCTCTCTCTCACTCTCGTTCCCCCTCTCTCTCTCTGTCTCTCTCTCTCTGACCACTTTCTTCCTCTCTGTTCTCAGGAAGAAATCACCTGTATTCAGATAGTGACTAGTGATGATCGATGCTAGGTTTAAATGCCCTCGACACAGCGTCTATAACGACAAAACAAAACAACAAATGAAACAAAAAAGAATTTAATGTGATAGAAAATCAATTATAGGCGAACGGTTAGTACGTATCATTAGAATAAAATATGTAAATTTTGTTTTGAATGAGAAAGTTGAGAAATGACATTTGATGTAATGGATTCAGCCGTGCCTGTTGTGCTAAAGACATGGGGAATATGCGAAAGATACTAACAGCAACAGTTAAACTATATCCGAGTTCAAGTGGGTACAAAACATTTTAATATAATATTTTAAAGGAAAAATAAAGCAGGTTCTCTCTCTCTCTCTCTCTCTCTCTCTCTCTCTCTCTCTCTCTCTCTCTCTCTCTCTCTATCTCACTCTGTCTCTCTCTCTCTCTCCCTCTTTCTATCTCTCGTCATCGCAATCTGTCTCTCTCTCTCCCTCTCCATCTTTCTATCTCTCTCCCTCTCTCTATCTCTCTCTTATGTATTTCTCCGTCTCTCTCACTCCCTCTCTCTCCGTCTCTCTCACTCTCTCTCTCTCACCGTCTCTCTCACTCTCTCTTTTTATCTGTCTCACTTTCTCCTCTTTCCTCCCGCTCTCGATATATATATACATATACATACATCCATATATATGTGTGTGTGTATGTGTGTGTGTGTTGTGTGTGTATGTGTGTGTGTGTGTGTGGAGGCACGTTGCCTAGTGGCAAGGTTGTTGGACTTACGATCATAATGTCGTGGATTCGATTCCTGGGTTGAGCGAAACACTTCATTTCACGTTGCTCCAGTATACTCAGCTGAAAATGAGTATCAGCAATAACTGGGGGTTCAACCCAACGATAGACTGGTGTACTGTCCAGGGGAAAGTCTTGTACTCTATGTAGCTTCATACCATGAAACCGGGATAAGCACTGGCCTAACGAGCCTTCTGTCTTAAGAGAGACTTTAGACTTTATATATACATATATATATATATATATATATATATATATATATATATATAGAAGTGGTTACACAACAGTTAGTTCACCATACCGAGAACAATTGTTTCGCCTTCGCGGATCTTCAGCTCGGGATGTGTATGGTTATAGCAACAGGAAGGACAACCGTACGAACGCGCATGCGCAGAAACTCGGTCACTTCACACAGGCAATACTAGACTGCGTGCGGGAGGTGTAAGGGAGATAACTGCGAAAGTCCGGAAAGTTTTTAGGTTGAAAATAAAATTAAAAATAATTAAAAATAAAATTACAAAGAATCAGTCCGGAGCCTTGTAGTTATGCAATAGATGTTTGGTGACGTGTGGACAACGTGTGAAAAATGCACTTCTCATGTTTAGGCAATCACTATTGCGTAATCTCTTTAGGATAGTTATTCGTTCGTCAATACATAAGCCACACGTCGGATTTCCCCTTGCGTACGGCTTGGACATAGTGATGGCTTTCCATTGAATGGAGTAGTCTATACTTGAGTCCTTGAGGGACCATACGTGGCTCGCGAGTTTCGTGGATGAACGTCTGTCCGGGTATCTGAAGGTTGACTGGTGGTTCAGGAAACGCTCCTTGAATCGGCCCTCCGCCATGCCCACATAGGATTTGACCTCCCGTGGTTCGTTTGTTCGGTTGGAAGTGACCACAACTTCATAGATTACAGCTGGTGTGTTACATTGCTGTTGAAGGGGGCAAGCTTCAGGCTTACGGCAAGAGCACCTTGGTGGGGTGTTGCTCCTAGGGCTGCTGGTGATGTGGGCCTTCATATTCTTAGCGCAGGAGCATCCTAGTTTAAATTTATGACCTATGGGAAAGTGTCTATCTAAGAGGGCTAGAAATCTTTTTCCTACATTGGTTTTAACGTTGAGTGAGAAGGGAGGAGAGAACCAGATAGTTTGTCTATTGATGCGCTTACTTTTCTTAATGATGTTGTTGCTAGTGGGAGAGTAGGTGATAGGTTTTGAGAAGCCGCTATTAGTCAACGCCGTGTTATAGTAGGGTGCCGCCCTGTTAAAGATAGAGGAGAGGTTTGAGATTCTAGTACTGATATTCTTAACGAAGTTTCTAAAAACAGTGGGAGGGTGGCATGAGTCCTTGTGAATGTAATTAATTTTCTCGTTTAGCTTATGGAAGGGTCTGTGGGTGTGTGTGCGAAGGTCTAAATTAATGTCTAAGAAATTGACGCTAGAGAGGTTGGTGGCTTCTGGTATACTCAGGCCTAACTCATTGAAGGTAGAAGCTAAGCCTTTTTTAAACCGGTCGAGGTCGTGACCACTTTTATGGCTCGATAAGGTCAGTCCATCGTCGCGGTATATTCCCGTGTGGAAGTCCGGGAATCTAACACGTAATATGTCTAAGATAAAAAGGCCAACCAAGTCACATACGTCAGCACTGTCAAACGATCCCATGGAGACGTCGAACAGAGGAGGTTTTTCCGGCAGTGAGCGATGATTTCCGTCTAAACCATCGACGGTGGTATAGGTGGTAGCGAAGTCCAACGCTTTATTTAACAGGGTCTCTGAGATCGACGGGTAAAAATCGACAATGTCAAACTGTGTGAACTTCGCTTTTTTGGATGTTAAGGAGTTAAACCACTTAATTACGGAGTCGCTGTTCCCCCACTGGCGCAGGTTAGACTTGGTCCTAATGGTCTTAACTATGTTTCTAAGTATGGCCTTACTCACTAGTCCCATATCTGTGCGTGCCGGGATATAGTTATATATATATATATATATATATATGATATAATATGTGTTAGTTAAACAACCGACACTATTGTATGCATAATGGAATAGAGCACTGGACGACGTACACAAGTGGGTCTCCGTACTCCGGGGTATAATAATAATACTGATGTACAAATCAACGTTAGAATTTACTTCATTTATTCATTATACGATCACTGTTATATATATTTCAATGGTAACTGTTAAGCAACAGTTATAACCTCATCACACAGCTAATAGTTCAATAGAAGAAAAAAAAAACATGAAGATGAAGTAAAAATTACTCCTGCCATTTCAATGCATTGATAAGTCCTCGATTGATCAGGAATAATTTTTAGTTCTCCTTAATTTTTTTTCTTATTCATATATTAGCTGTCTGATGAAGTAATAACAGTTGCATAACAGATATCATCGAGATATATACAACAGCGATTGTATGATGAATATACAAAGTAAAAATCTACCATGTTGATTTGTACTTCGTTATTATTATACATATATATGCATCTATCAATCTCTCTCTCACCCCCCTCTCTCTCTCTATATATATATATATATATATATATATATATATATATGTGTGTGTGTGTATATATATATAAATATATATATACATATGTGTATGTGCGGGCGTGTGTGTGTGTGAAGTAATATACGGTGGAGAAAGCAAGATATTTAATAACAAAATTTATTTCTTACACGGTGTTTCGTCGCTTAGTACATTTATTATTCAGCAGGTAGATATAATGTGTTTATATCCTATCGTAGAGATGTATCTATTAGACTCTTCGGAGAACATTTTTCTGACCTTAAATATGTCACAGAAATGATACTCCAAGTCAGTATCACTGCAAAGTATGAGCTACACTTTAAAAATGTGAAGATATTAAAAATACGTCTATCGCCTTGTCATGCTTGGTGTCTATTTTTAAAATGGTAGTGTTTAAAGGGGCAAAAATATTAACTCCACTACAATATTCAAACTGACATCACTAGATATTGAGCACGCTTCACTTCGGCTAAAGGCATCTAACATATATCATAGTTCCTTGTCCTCTATTCTTATGATATCTGACTCTTATTTATGTGTATATATATACACACACACATATATACACACACATACATATATATATATATATATATATATATATATTGAGAGAGAGAGAGAGAGAGAGAGAGAGAAAGAGAATAGATAGATGTAGATCCATACACACGGCCATATATATTTATATATATTATACACACAAATAAATAAATAGTATGTGTGTGCGCGCGTTTGGGCGTATGTGTATGTGTAATTACTTTGACATAAAAAAACAATTAATCATGCAATATATTTTAAAATAAATATACTTATCTACGACTAAGCATACTATTTTACACAATATGTACATGTGAGTCTGTGTGTGTGAGGGGGGGTGTATGTGTAAACATACATACACAGGGACTCTAATATATACATACAAAGTTACATATATACACATATATATACACATATATATATACGTATATACACATATATATACGTATATACACATATATATACGTATATACACATATATATACATTTTGTTTCAATACTGGATAACTGGACGTAGTATTTTCAATAGAGGAAAATAGCATGAGAAACAATAATTGAAATCGAGCGGGGAGGGTGTTAGAGGTACCGTTGGTCAGCAGGCTTACAGGTCCCCACCCACCCGCTAAACCTCTCAAATCTGGCTCCTTGTCAGGATGTATGGGATTCTGGGTAGAGTTAGTACTTTTGATATCTGACATCTACACTTTCTGGGAAGTGAAGAGGTTCACTGGTCCTCATCCATAGGCAGCAAAGCTTGGCTCCTGATGCCACAGCTTTATTCACCGCTTCAGCTGCTGGGCTAAACAACGAGTTGGGCGATATTGAGCCGACATCACAGGGTAGATGAATTTTTCTGTCTTTGAAATCAACGACTTGGACGGGTGGACGTGTTTTCTAGGAAAAACTCAACAGTCATATGTATCTATGACTAGTGCTAAATATCTATTGAAGGTCGTACTCAAACCTGGATATGGTTGAACACCATTTTGCAGCACCTCGACATCCCTCAAGATTCAAGGGAAAAGCAAAGTGAACCATACCTTAGGTGGTAATTATCTTTCTAAGCAATTTTATATTTAAATATATCGTTTGTCTTTATACAAGGTCATAAGACAATATATTGGTTATTGAAAGATGGAACACAAATAAAAAGAATAAAAGCCAACGAAGTCCATAATATTTCAAGTGAATATTTCAAGTGCCTAAACTTGACACAGGTAGTTCCACAGGTAATCAGTTTAAAATTCAATATTTATGCTCCAGAATGTTATACTAAGAACTCTCAAAATATTTATTTCTAAAATAATAATTATATTCTTATATACACATACATATGTGCATATATATATATATATATGTATATCAGTGGCGAAGGGTAACCTGGAAAGCAGGGCATGCAGTCCAATCGCCATGGCGGAAATACGGGCTGTCCAGCCTTACCCCCTCCCCCAATTACAAAATTATTCAGTCCTCTCCACCAGATTCTTTTGAAGAATCGAAAACAGAATTTCTGACCCACACAATATGGTTTCAAAAACTATACATTGTATATATGTGTATATATATATATATATATGTATAAATATATACTAGCATTAAAGCCCGGCGTTGCTCGGGGTCAGTAAATTACCAAAGTTAGGTTGCACCACCCATTTTCTGGCAGCACTCTTTTGTCTGCCAGGCACTGGGTAAATGAATTGCAGACCTGGACTGCCGAAGCAGGAGCTGCGCCAGCAGTGACAATTGTAGTTTCGCCTATGGATATTATCTCTGTGCAAAGAAGTGTTGAAATTTATTGTTTCACAGTACTTGCGCAACACGCGCGTAGACGATGCCACAGCCGAACAACAGAGCTGCGATGGTGTTGTTCTGCATGGTTGTCTAATGTGTGTTTTCTAAATTTAAGACAGTAGGGAGGGGTTTGTATTGGGGAAGAGTTAAGTTCTCTTTGTCATTGAAGTAAATAAATGTTTGACCATTCCACACTCAAAAACAAACGTTCTCTCTCTCTCTCCCTCTCACTCTCTTCTCTCTCTCTCTTCGGCGTTCCTAAAGGAAGTTTGTAAGCATGTATGTAGTTTTATCGAATTTGAAGGGGAGTAGAGAGAGGTAAGCAGATTCTATTAGAGGGGTAAAGCGTCATGTATTTAGTTTTATCGATTATTTCCATAATTGTGGGGGAGTTTGATTGAAATAAAAAGTCGTTGATCTAAGTTAGACGATTTACAACATTCCTACAGACGTTGAGTCGAATCGGTTGGAAATTCTGCAAATGTATAAACATAGAACATGTGCACACACACACACACAACAACAACAACAACAACAATCTGCCTTTTATAGATAATTGTTTCTACGTTAGGCACAAGGCCAGCAATTACCCAGTGTATTACTGGTATTTTATTTTATCGATCCCGTAAGGATGAATGGCAAAGTTAACCTCGGCGGGATTTGAACTCAGAATGGCAAGGGCCGTAACTGCCTTTTATAAATAATGATATATATATATATATATATGTATATATAAAAACTGGATCACAATAAGCAATTTTTTGCTTCTCTAACTACAGGCTCCTTATCGGTCGAGCAACCACCTAAACATACGGTACTACTATGGAAAAGCATTACATAGGTATGTCCCTAAAGAACATTCCTATACCTCGGAGAAAGGATTATACTCTCGGGATGATACAGCGAATAAACGACTTTATACGCAGAGTTAGATGGAAAACTTTCCATTTCGACAAAAGGACGTAATGGTCGCACCGTGGAATACAAATCGTGTAAAAACCCACCTACCAACCCCCAACTGGATGCCTTTGAACAGGACTTACTGAAGATCATTATGAATATCAAATTCAAAAAGCGGAGGAATAATAAACTCCAGAATGACATAAATGCATTCCTAAAAAAGCTGCGAACCACCAATGGAATTATTGTCAAAGCGGACAAAACATCAAATGTGTATAGGATGGATGTTAATACATACAATAGCTTCATACGGAAGGAATTACATAGGAAATACAAAAAAAAACAAATGAGGCGGCACTGATAAACATCAACAACGAGGCACACAATATAGTCAAACACTTAGGAATAGACGACAGAACGGAGCCACTTAGGGAATTGTACCGCCACATTTAACCTCAAAGACCACAAGGTAAATTTTGATTATAACCCCACAATTAGACTTATATGCCCGTCCAAATCGGACATCGGGAAAATTAGTAAACATATATTAGACAGAGTGATAGCACAAATGAAGAATAAACTATTGATTAAACTATGGGGTAACGCTACCGAAACAATTAAGTGGTTTAACAATATAGCTAACAAAGAAGTATCTAAATTTATACAATTTGACATTAACGATTATTACTCAGCTATATCCCCAAACACCTTGGATAAAGCGTTAGCATTCGCCAAAGCCAATTCTGACATAACAGACGACGAGATAAAAATCATATTAGCTGCTAGGAATACAATAATTAAATTTGAAAACGCCTATTGGGAACGTAAGGATAGGTTAAATAACTTTGACATCACGATGGGGGCTAACGACTCGGCTCAAGTCACAGATTTAGTAGGTACTTACGTAGCCCATAGTTTACAAAGTGAGTTTAGCGACCTTCACGGTGGAATCTACAGAGACGACGCCCTTCTCCTAGTTAAGAACCTAAATAACCAGAGCATAGAAAGACTCCGTATTAGAAAGTCTCTCGGAAAACTAGGCCTTAGCATAACGTATGAGTATAGCACTAAAACAGTTAACTTTCTAGATGTGACGCTTAACCTAAATACGGGACTTATAAGACCTTTTCACAAGATTAATGAAAACTTAGCATACATCAACTGTAACTCAAACCACACACTATCCATAATTAAATCCATTCCACGCAGCATATCCCTTAGGATCTCCCGCCTCTCGTCTAACCGACAAATCTTCGAAGAACACGCAGAATACTACAATACCGCATTAGACAAGGCAGGCCACTTAGATAGAGTAGAATATATAGATGAAAGCCCCCGTGAAGCGCACACGAACACGCATAACACAAACTCCGGTAACACACGCACACACGCACTTACGCATAGAACTGCAAAGTATACGGCAAATAGAAATACAACATCGAAATCAAACAAGTCACGCAGTAGAAAATATATTTGGTATAACCCCATATTTAACACCTCTATTAGTACTAACCTACCCTCTACCGTCTTTAGAATAATAAATAAGCACTTTCCAGATTCACATAGATACAGCAAAATCCTTAACACTAAATCTATTAGACTATCTTACTCCACGGCACCAAATATAGAGGCACACATTAAGATGCTTAACGCTAAAAAGATACATAACAACACCAAAACACAAATTTACAACAATAACAATACAATCACCACCGAACACAACAGATATCTAATACACAACCACCCGCTAATAGGCAAACAAAACGTAACACACTAGTACAGCCAAACAAATAATGCCAAAGTTGCCCATGACAAGAACTGTAACTGCCACCTACCTGAAACCTGTCCATTACATAATGAATGTATGCAGTCTAACCTAGTTTACCAATGCACAGTGGAATCAGACAACCAGAAATGGTATTACATCGGAGCGACTGGGAATACATTTAAAGCCCGTTGGTATACACACCGTTACGCAATGAAACATTCCCAGCCTCGGTATGTAACTACCCTTGCAAACAAGACCTGGCAACTGAGGGAAAGTAACCATCAATACAACCTGAAGTGGAAAAAATTATCGAACGCGCCCTCATATCGGAGTGGTATGAGAAGCTGTCGATTATGCGACCTTGAGCTGTTCCACATCTTAAGTTCGAAGAATAAGTTACTCAACAATAAAATCGAGAGATCAATTTATTGTAACCATAGACTCAAAGAGAAGTTTTCGCACTACAAATCGCACCCTTAACCTCTTACTACCAACTGACAAACTGCATATACTTAGACTTTATACCCTCTTGTTGTATCTAAACCCTTTAATTACCCACAAAAACACTACATATATCCCCCTCTTCTCCCTCATTCCTCTTCTATTTCTTCGTTTTCTTCCTTCCTTCCCTCCCCTTCTTGGCTATCTTTTCTTCTTTATCACCCCCTTCTTTGCTTTTATTTTTGTCATTATTATCTTTATCTTTATTTTATATATATATATATATATATATATACCTCTTTATATCTCCCCCTCTTTCTCTCCCTCTCTATCCATCCCTCCCAGTATGATCAATTTAATTCTCTTTAACTCACTACATTCCACGACATGAAGTCTGCTATCAAAACTGACCAAGGAATCCTTCCACCTCTACCCCTCCCACCATCTCAGTTTGTCACTCTACTTCCTACCTCTACCCCCTTCCTCTCTCTCTATACTATTCCATCTGTCCCCTCACCTTCTGATTCCTCTCTCTCTATACAAGTAAATACAATTCCAAATAAATGTTTTTCTCTATATATTAAGAATTATTTCAAGAGTAACTTACTATTTTGAAAAATTTGGACTGTGAACAACAATTGAGTGGCTGCTATTTACAGTATAGCAATATAAGGTTGCACTTACCAATGAAACGGTCGTAAATACCTGGATAAAATCCTTCTCTTAATGCTTACCTGTGTTTTCTCTTTAATACTATATATATATATATATATATATATATATATATATATATATATATATATATATATATATATATATATATATATATATATATATATATGTATATATATATATATATATATATATACAGTATATGATTGTATATATTTATATATATATATATATATATATATATATATATATATATATATATATATATATATATATATATATATATATATATATATATATATATAAGGTAGGCCTTGGGGAGATCTCGGTCGAGAGAGCGGATTTGGGCGAGAGTTGATCGAATGGTCTGGCGAGAGGACCGGGTAAGGTTGAGCTCAGTGGTGGGAGCAGAGTAAGAGTTGGAGGGGAGCTTGAGGCGGAAACCGCGAGGAATGATGTGGTGGTGGAGACAGTGACTTAAAAATGTGATGTGACTGTTGTATCGTATTTTGGTGAAGATGAGGTTGGAGAGATTCAGGAAGCATTCGATGCATATAGGGGAGAGAGGTTGGAGGAAGCGCTTGAGAGTAGTATGGAGCTGGCGGAGAAAAGATTTGAGATTGAGCATGTTGAAGGAACTACGGTGGGTGCATTCAAATGTCTGGACTAATGTTTGGCCTCTGTCTCCCTGCTTACGTTTCAAGTAAAGGCGGTCTATGCCACTGTTGATATGGAAGTTTCCGGTGTTGTTTAGTATTTTTCGAGTTCCAACATCAACTGCTCGGATTTCGTCTATCGTCCAATTGAGTATTCCAAACGTTGGTGTTAGGACAGGCACAGCAAACACATTGTGAGCCACTGTTTTGTTTTGCACAGAGAGTTCCGATGACTAGATCTTTCTTAATCGGGTGTAGTATTCCCTGGTTACGCGTTCCTTATTACAAATACCATTATAGGATATGTTCTCATCTATCCCCAGGTACCTGTAGCAGTCCTCATCGGATATCGGTGAAACAGTTAGGCCATTGATGACAAACTTGCTAGATTGGGTTGTTGTTTTTCCCCGCTTTACAGTCATATATGAGCATTTATCTTGGCCAAACTCCATTCCTATATCCTTTGAGAATGTTGTAACCAGGTAAATATTTTTCTTCATCCCATCCATGTTCTTGACATAGAGTTTCAGATCGTCCACAAAGAAATTATGGGTTAGATTCGTATTTCTGTCCTCCTGTGAGTCAATGATGTATCCTTCACATTTCTTGAGCAGAAAGGACAAGGGGTTTTATGACAGAATGAATAATATCACAGAGAGACTGTCTCCCTGAAATATACCCCTCTCTCTCTGACTTTAACTTTAGGATAGTAGCCCAAGAAGAAGACAGCCTCTCTATGGCTCTGACAATAATGTCTGAGACTTTAGCAAGTTGGAGGGCCTCTATCATCCAAGAGTGGGGAACAGAATCGAAAGCTTTCCTGTAGTCCAGCCAGACTGTAGCCATATTCCTCCTAAGTTGTCGCACCTCCGACATCGCAGTTTTGTTGATTAGGAGTTGTTCAGCACATCCCCAAACACCTCTCATTCCAGCTGCTTGTTCATCTGTGATGTTATTATTTTCACAGTGATCTTGGAGGAATAGGTTCAGGCAGGCTGTATACATCTTATACATCAGGTTCTGGCATGCAATGAGTCGGTAGTTTTTTGCCAAGTGGGTGTCTTTGTTCTTGGGGACCAGTAGTGTTTGTGCTAATGTCAACCATTCTGGTATAAGTGTATCTCTCTTAAGAACTTGTTGGTAGACGTCAGTAAGATACCTCCGATAGAATATCAGTTTTTTGTACCAGTAGCCGACAATCATGTCTCTTCCTGGTGTTTTCTTATCTTGGAGTTTTCCTATCACAGTCTCAAGGGTATCCTTACTTATTTCGTATGTTTTTGTTGTAGTGTAGGGGCAATAGTATTTTTGGATTTCTTTCAGCCACACTGCATCTTGGTTGAAATTCTTCTTTTAACCCCATATTTTGCTCCAAAAGGAATCTATGTCTTTCTAGGATGGGGCCTCAGTGACACTTATTATTTTGCCCTTCATATCACTATAGACTGATGTTTGGTTTCGTCTGAATCTTTTATTAAGAACTTTTCTCTCATCTACCTTTTCAGGTATCGGCGTTTTTCGCTAACAGCTCTCAATTCTTGTTTGAGGGTGATCTGCTTATATTGAAGAGTTCTGGTTCTACTGTTACCAAACATCGTCTCTATTTTATTATTCACTCTTTGTTGGTGAGGAGTGAGGTTGTTTGTGTTTGTTTGCATGTAAGGAGCATTGTCACATATCCTATGGTTTTTCGTAGGTCAGCAATCTTTTTCTCTATTTTAGTTATATATGATGGTATTTTTGGTGGTGTTCTGTTCTTGTTAATATCTCTGTTATCACCAAGATAATGCTTCACTGTCGTTGCTAAGGCATATAAACAGGCGTTGATTTGCCAAAATGTTAGGGTTTTTATCCGTCGTAAATATCCATCCCCTATTTCGTCAATAACACGTAATATTTCATTATTTGGTTTCTTATTAAACATTGTCATTTTAATACGTTCAGCAAGTGAGATATTTATACATGAGTTAATTTCTTTCTGGCAGATTTCGTTGGGGGAAATTTTCAATTGTTTATACTTTTGATTATTATCATTAAAGTACCAGTAATGTATTTGCTGGCCTTGTGCCAAAAGTAGAAACAATTATTATCATTTTTGATAGTATTTTCCACAACAGTCGAGGTAGACTCGGATGGTACACGTGGTGTCAAATTTCTTCGATTATTATTATTATTATTTCTTCGATTAGGGGGGTGGATTGGCAGTATCGGTAGAGGGTCGGACGCCATGCTTTGCAGCATAGAGTTACGGTCCTTTATGATCTGAGTTCAAATCCCGCCGAGGTTAACTTTGCCTTTCATCTTTACGGGATCGATTTTATCTACTTTCCCCTCCCCCCAAAATTGCTGGCCATGTGCCTATATAAGAAACCATTATTATTTCTTCGATTATTATTATTATCGATAGTGTTTTCCCCAGCATTTGAGGTAGACTTAGATGATACAAGTGGTGTCAAGTTTCTTACAGGCATAGTTGTTTCAAGGCGCTGTTCGACCTGGCTGCTAGGAAGTCTAGTAGCATGGCGACCTGTAGCACGTGTTATTGATAACATGTTTGTTGTGGGGGACTTACAATTAATACTATTTATCCTATTTTTACGTTCAACAAACGTCGCTTGTTGGCGTAATTGTTTCGCTGTGAAATAATTTTGCTCTGGGTGCACTTCGTCCCAGTGTAGCTTCATTTTATTCATATAGCCAATGGAGGGATTGTTTTTTGCCATTTTATAACAATTAAATAAATCATCATTAAGTTCGCAACTCCAAGAGAAATGCGATTTATAATTTCGGTTCCTTCTGTAGCTACAACTGAATAAAGTTTTATTACCTTCTTTGTTATTTGTCTTCGATACTTCCTTGATTTTTCTGTTGATGTTATGTTCAGCCATGCTGTTTGTAGCAAATCCTTGTAAAATGAATTATGTATTTAGTCGGATATCTCTACGAATTCGAATAAAAGGTGTCTTCAGTAGAAGAATAAACAGTTATTCAACATGACTGTAGTTGTGGCTTTACTGTCGGAGATAGTATTCATCTTAAATTTAATAAATAGTCTCCCACGACAAAATATGCGACTGATCGCGTTGACTGTGTGTGTGTATGCATGTATGTATGTATGTTCTTCTGGTTTTATAATTTCACAAACTTTTACCAATAGAGAGAGAGAGTCGGTTTCTAACATAGACACAAGACTCTCTCATTGGAATTTACACAACATCAACTAGGTAGATTATGTATGCATGCATGTGTAGATATGGATGTTATTGTATGTGTGAATGTGTATGTTTTGAGTTGTATGTGTGCATGTGTATATACTTTGCATTTGTACATGTGTATATGCAGTTATTAGATGCACAATTTTTGGAATGTTTTACATATTTTTAATGGATTGTAATTTCCTAACTAGTTGTGTTCTTTCTGTTCCTGTGAAGCCTAGCTTCTCGAGATTTGTACTGAGGCAGTTACTAACATATCCCAGAGCCCCAATAATCACAGGCATAAATCTGAAGGTGTAATCAGGGTGGAGTATCTGCAGATTTCTCATCAGTTATGCATAAATATTCTCCTTTTCACTAATCTTTGCTATTATATTGGCATCTGCTGGGCAGCTAATTTACACTACTGTGCATGTTTTCTCCTCCCTGTCCCCTATCATAATATCTGGTCTGTTATGGTTGCATTTTATTGGGGTTTTTACTGGAACATTCCACCAGTACTCTTTCATATTATGTACATGGATGTCTTTCACATTGCTGTAGCTTTTAATATGTTTATTATCGGGGCTATCTTTTTTACGAACTGCATTGTACAGTGTTTGGGCCACTACATCATGTCTCATATAAAATTATTTTTAAAATGTTTAATATAAACCTCCAGCAAGGATTGAAACATTGCCACTGATGCATAGATTACCTTACTATGCATAGTTACACTAGTAACTTACCACAGGATCACCAACATGTATGTATGTATATAGGTATGCATGCATGCATGAATGTATGTATGTATGTATGTATGTATGTATGTATGTATGTATGTATGTATGTATGTATGTATGTATGTATGTATATAGGTATGCATGCATGCATGCATGAATGTATGAATGTATGCATGTATTCATGAATGTATGTATGAAATTAAAATACATTGTTAATTTAACAAATATATTTCAAGAGTAATGGAAAGATCGTTACTTCTGCTTAAAGTTGTTAAACAAACCGGAACTGTGAAGGAAGGATATACAAAGTGTTTTATCTGCTTCCGGCAAAATGTCTTTTCTTTTTGTTTCTTTTAAAGAGTCATTTCTCAAATAATAATAATAATAATAATAATAAAAAGTGGTAACAGAAATGATTACCCCTTGGCGGATAAGGATAAAACGCGACAAAATAAAGTAAATGTCTAATGATAAAATCTCATACCGGATCGGCCGTCACCCGGGTAAAAAAGGGCCGCGTCCCTCAGAGAGGAACCAGACTGGGGTCGAAAAATCAGCTAATGGTTCAAACCTTCTCATCACTTCGGAGCTGGAGACCTCCCATAACCGGAATACTCCTACTGTTGGCCCTCCATGCTCACCACCAAGAAATCCAAAGAAAAAGAGAGAAAAATGGTCAAGGGAAGATAATAAAGAAGTCCTTGAGGTTTTCTACACTGCCATGTACTACCCATCAAATACATCGAATACAGAACAGACATATATCAACTGGAAAAAGAAACATCCCGCAAACAGAGGCTATATTGACAGTAACAAACTAGCCAATATACGAAGAAATATTGTAAAAAAAAAGTTACTAACTGATATAGAAATTGATCAGATCAAGCTATTAGCACAAAGTCAGCGAAGGGAAAATGAAACATCTGTCAGTGAAAACGAGGTAAATTGCAACACTTTGAATCCCAGGGTTGGGGCGGAATCACTGGCAACAGAACAAATTAAAGAAAGGATCGAAAAAGTGGAGGGAGTGCATGCTCAAGATGAAACTCCAAATGAAAATAATGAGATCGTAAATGATAAAGAAATGAATGAGAATGAACTTGCCAACTTGAAGGATGAAATTATGATCGAATGGATGAAAATGAAAGAATCTGACATGGGGAAACGAGACACCCTCCCTAAGATCCAGAACCAAAAGATAATACACAAGACTAACATAATTCTCAAAAACATTATCATCACAAACAAACTAAACATTACTGATTTAAATCATCTCTATTATGCATCGGCTAAAGTCACCACTCACTTATGTGGAGTGAAGATAAAAAAACAAAGGAATTCCCACAAGAAATCTACTTGGCAAGAGAACATCAATCGCCAAATATACCCTCTCCGATCTGACATAGAAATTTTAACAAACTATAAAGTAGGTGAACATGTTAAACAAACTAAACTTAGAAAATTGAAAAGAAAGTATAGTATAAAATCAACATGTGGCATAGACATGCTGATAGAAATAATCAAGCAAAAAGTGTCGGCCAAAGCTGCTCGTATAAGGCGCTTTGAAAAACGATCTAGATTCTATAAGGACAATAATATGTTCAAAAACAACCAAATAAACTTCTACAGAAAAATTGGTAAGTCAACAATAACTGCTAAATCAATTCCACCCAAGGAGGAAGTGCAAGAATTCTGGGAAAAGATCTGGGCCGAAGAAAAAGTTCATAACATACATGCCCCATGGATAGACAGACAAATGAAAGATACAGCTCACCTTGAGGAACAAATATGGGAAAACATAACAGTTGAACAGTTGCGCTTGGCTCTAAGAAAAACCAGCAAATGGAAATCCCCAGGAAAAGACAAAATACAAAATGTTTGGATAAATGCCTTCACAGAGTCTCATGAGCTGTTAGCCCAACTTTACAATGAAATAGTTAAGGAGCCAGAAAAGATACCATCATGGCTAGTTAACGGCATTACATTCCGAAGAATGATGAGACAAACAATCCTAAAAATTACAGACCGATAACTTGCTTGACCACAATGTATAAAATGTTAACATCAGTCCTAACTGAATACACATATGACCACCTGATAACAAATGACCTATTTCCCATTGAGCAGAAAGGGTGTAAACGAGGCTCATATGGCTGTAAGGATCAGCTTTTGATTAACAAAATGATACTGGAAGATTGTCATAATAGACACAAAAATCTATCAATTGCTTGGATAGATTATAAAAAAGCATTCGATAGTTTGCCACACAGTTGGATTGAAAAATGTTTAGAGATTTTCAAAATATCCCCCGTTGTCAGGAGGTTTTTGTCATTCAGTATGAAGACATGCATGGAAAACGACACTCCTTTTGAATAGTGAAACAAAATCACTGGAAGCTGGAGAAGTTAATATTAATTGTGGAATTTGTCAGGGTGACTCTTTATCACCGCTTTTATTCTGCATCGCACTTATACCATTAAGTAAAATGCTCAATGAAACAAAACATGGATATAGAGTCTATGACAAAACCATTAATCACTTGTTCTACATGGATGACCTGAAACTATTTGCAAAAAATGATGAACAATTGCAAGGGCTATTATCCACTGTGGAACAGTTCAGTGATGACATTAAAATGGAGTTTGGACTAGATAAATGCGCCAAAGCAACGTTCACCAGAGGAAAGCTGCTGAAGAGTTCAGACATTAATCTTGATCGGGGGAACGTGATAAGAGAACTTGATCAAGAAAAAACTTACAAATATCTAGGTGTTTGTGAAGGAGACGGAATCAAGCACTCGACAATGAGGGAAAGGATAAGGAAGGAATGTTACCGCAGAGTAAGAGCAATCTTAAGAACGGAATTGAATGCAAGGAATAGGATCGATGCCATAAACACGCTTGCCATACCAGTAGTAACGTACAGTTACAATGTCATCAACTGGTCAAGCACAGAGATCCGTAGGCTCGATACAAAAATTAGAACATTCTTAACCATGCACAGAATGCATCACCCTAAGGCATATATAGATAGAATATATCTCCCTAGGAAAGAAGGAGGACGTGGGTTAGTCCAGTTAGATATTGCGTTGAAAACTGCAACAATTGGATTATCTACATATCTAAGGGAATCACATGATTGGATGATCAAACTCGTTTTGAAACACGAAAGCATCAAAAGATCATACTCCATTACAAAAGATGCACAAAGATACAGTAATGGACTACAAATTTCAGAAGTCCCATTTACTGCTGAAATGGAAAACACAGAAAAAGCAAAGCAGGTAAAAGTAACTGCAAAGAAAGAACTGCTACAGAAACTGGCTAAGCAATGGCAAGAAAAGCCTCTGTATGGAAAATACCCAGAACGAGCTAACAATCCTGATGTTGACAAAACTTTAACCCATCAGTGGTTGGCATCCTCTGGACAGAAATCGGAGACTGAAGGACTGATTATATCAGCACAATATCAGTGTCTGCCAACAAAAAATTACCAACCCAACATAATAAAAAATGGATGCAGCCCATTATGCCGTGTATGCAAAAAACAACCAGAGACCATTGACCATATAATTTCAATGTGCAGTCCTATAGTTCCAACCGAAAACCTAAACAGGCATGACAGAGCTGCACAATACATACATTGGATAATGTGTAAGCATTTTGACCTGCCCCATCAAAAGAATTGGTGGGAGCATCAACCACCTCCCATACTGGAAAAAGATCACATCTCAATCTTGTGGAACTTTAGCATCCAAACAGACCGAAAAATATATGCAAATAGACCTGATATAATATTGAAGGACTTTAAAAAGAGGGTATGCCTGCTAATTGATATGTCCGTTCCAATAGACAAGAATGTATCTATAAAAACATTTGAAAAATTGAGCAAGTATAAGGACCTGGAGATAGAAATTGGAAAAATGTGGAAATTGAGAACTAAAACAATACCAGTGGTTGTAGGCGCTTTGGGAATGATACCTAAGGGGTCTAATGATTAGTTATCGCAAATCCCAGGAAACCCGCGTATAGGAGAAATACAAAAGATAGTACTAATGGGAACTGCCCATATACTAAGGAAGATTCTGTCAATATAAGTACATCACAAGTCTAAACAATAGAGATGCATGTGTGAGTATGTATGTTCTTTCTTGAACATGGCGGACCTTGTTGTCTCTTGAGGTCACTGGTTGTGACTTGGTGATACCTCGTATGAACATAAAGCAAGATAAATGCAACTGTAATAATAATAATTGTTTCTACTTTTAGGCACAAGGCCAGCAATTATCCAGTGCATTACTGGTACTTTATTTTATCGACCCCGTAAGGATGAAAGGTAAAGTCAACCTCGGCGGGATTTGAACTCAGATCGGAAAGGGACGTAACTATGCTGGAAAGCATGGCGTCCGACCCTCTACCGATACTGCCAATCCACCACCCTCTGTAATAATAATAATAATAATAATAATGATTTTATTTATTGGCAACAAGGGCCGACATCTAGGGAACAATACAAAGACAGGGACAGTGTGGGTTTACAATAGTGTCGAGTAAAAGTGCACAATGGCAAGACTAATTTATCAATGAAGATATACAAATATAAAATAAACTATGTATAAATATAACAAAATAAATAAATTCACCTATCGGGGTTGGACGACCCAGGGGTGACTCAGGTACCCCACCAAACCTGAACTACCCTGCGCTTCTAGAGCACACGAGGAGAGCACCCATCTCCTCAAGTTAGCTAGCCTATAGGCGCATGGTCAGAGTAGGCCCATTCACACGGGCTATTCTCGCCACATTCATCCACCTTTCAGCAAATGTACTGGGGGCAGCACTTCTCTCTCCACCACCACATTCCTTTCCAAGTGAAACTTGAAGAAGTAGACGAGGGATTGGTCGAAGAGAAAAGTGTCCGTCTTCAGTCCTTTCAACCTCGTCCACCATACAACCTCTTTCGCAACTGCCACCAGACAGAGGAAAATTGCATGCTATTTCTGGCCAAAGGAAGGCGGCAAGTCGATCTTCACTATGGACTCGGCCGATAGCCGGATCCGTTCTACACGCGACTAGCTGTTCAACATAACTCCACAACATTGGACAAGTGCGTGCAGAACGGTTACGTCGCTCTGTGCGCATCTTGGGCAGGTCCGTCTGACAAAACTTCCGTGCCTGTAGAGTTTACCCCGAACCGGCAGTGCCCCCCGGTAGCACTGCCAAGCGAGGGATTTATGGAAATTGTCCATCGTCTCCGGCTCGAAAGTCCTCCGGAACAGACTGGTCAGTTCGACTCCGTCAAGGCCCAAAGCCTCTATAGAACTCGAGAGTGGAAGTTCCACTGATCGCATTGCCAGCTTGGTAGAGGGAAGTGAGTGTCTGGAAACATTCCAGATGCCAGTCACCCAGTTTTGGTATCTTCTTGACCCAGGACTGCAGCTCAGTCAAAGAAATGAGCTGCTGAAAGGCCCGTCTGATTAACCGCGACCACACCTGTTCACCGTTTAGGCAGAACATCTGAAGATGTCGCAGCCTCAGCGCATGTCTGCGCATCATTAGCCACGGCATGCCTAGCCCTTCGCGTAGTGGGTGCTGGCAGCAGATGGATGACCTCACCAATGGAACTTGAATTTGAAGAGGAGCCGTTCCATCTTGACGAGGCGCGGACGGTGGCAAGGCACGACGGTCAGGCGGTAGTAGATGATGGACGCGATGTACGCATTCGCCACCTCCGCCCGACCTTTCAGTGATAACTTCCTCGCAGATCATTCATGGTTGAGATTGGCTACCCTGCTCGTTACCTCGTCCCAATTCTTATCCACCTGGAAGTCTGGCCCGAACCAAACCCCGAGCAACTTTACCGGTCCGTCCGTCCAGCGCCCAACGACGCTGTTGGACGGCATGGACTTGCCTCTCCAGGTGCCGAGTTGCAAGCCCACCGACTTTTCCGGGTTAAGTTTGGCTCCTGCCAACCTTTTATATTCCTTCAATAAGGTGCCGACCACCTCGATTTCTGAGGTGTCCGACACCATCACGGTGATGTTGTCCGTATAAGCCGACACAGCCCTTCCACGTCCCGGTTCGAGCGGGATGCCCTGCAACAGCTCCAGCTTCCGCATTGCAGGCTCGAAAGTCAATTCGTACAGAAGGGAATAGAGAGGGAACCCTTGACGGACCGATCAGGAGAGCCGAAATTGTTCCGAGAGGTGGCCATTAACCTTGACCACCGAGCAGTTGCCGCTGTGCATTGCAGCGATCCATCTTCTGAAGACAGGGCCGAAGCCAGCCGCCTTGAGGACAGCCTCCAGTTACCGAAGATCGACCTTATCGAATGCTTTCGATTGATCTAAATTGATCAGTGCCTCACCGAAGCCAGGTTTACACCCTACCCTCTCTATGATGTATTGCATGAGGTGATTATCGTGTATGGACCTGGCTGGGATTGCGCAAGTTTGTGCCTCCCCAACCAAATCTTCGACGACAAGCGCCAATCTCTTTGCTAGCACCTTGGTAAAAATCTTAAACTCTGTGATGAGCAGAGTTATGAGCCTGAAGTTGTCTAATGTATCCCTCTTTTTCTTGTCTTTCCTTATCAGCGTTACTACGTCCCGGCTCACAGAACTGGGAATACAAGATAGAAATAAAAAAAATTCAAACAACACAAATTCCCCAAAAAGGGAGAAACCTCCGAGGGTCACTCGAGGCGAAAACCACACAAAAGACCACGGCCACCCTGACCACCAGGGCAAGCGCCCTCTCTCAATTTTCCCAGTCCTCAGTCTACAGGCGCATACTCAGAGCGGGCCCATTCATTCGGACCAGACTCGCCACTTTCATCCACCTTTCAACAAACTTACTAGAAGACAGCACTTGCCTCTCCACCCTGGTTTTCCGCTTCAAGTGAAATTTGAAAAAGTTAATCAGAGATTGGCCGAAGAGGAAAGTGTCCGTCTTCAACCATTTCAATCTTGTCCACCACACAATCTCTTTGGCCATGGCCACCAGGCAGATGAAAACTGCCTGCCCTTCCTCCTCTTTAAAGGAGGATGGCGAGGCTATCTGCACAATGGACTCGGTCGATAACCGGATCCGTCCTAAACGTGACAGCAACTGTTCAACATAGCTCCACAAGTCAGCAATGCTCGGACACTGAACGAGTGTGTGCACAACGGTTTCGTCGCTCTGTGCGCATCTCGGACAGGTTCGGCTGACACAGCACCTCCGTGCCTGTAGAGCTTATCTCGAACCGGCAACGCTCCCCGGTAGCACTGCCAGGCCAGGGATTTCTGGAAGTTGTCCATAGGCCCCGGGCTGAAAGTTCTCTTCAAAAGAGCAAACAGCTGATCGGCTTCGACGCCCAGGGTCTCCTTGAGAACATTATCACTCTTCCCCTCCACTAGTCCTCTATAGAACGCTGAGGTGGATGTTCCACCGATACTAGTGCCTAACTGGTACTGGTAGAAGGCTGTGAGTGCTTGGCGACATTCCAGCTTCCAAGCGCTATCCCTCGGTCTTTTCCTGATCCAGGACTGCAGCTCCGTTAATGCGACGAGCTGGGGAAAAACACGTCTGGCAAACGGCGACCACACCAGAGGTGTCAAGGAAGCACCAGAGATGTCGCAACCTCAGCGCGTATTTGCGCATCATCAGCCACGTCATGTTCAGTCCTCCATGCAACGGGTGTTGACAGCATATGGATCGTCTGTCCATGGGAGCACATCCCTTCCTTAAAAAGAGGGAGAGGAGGCGCTCCATTTTTGTCAGATTTGGGCCGGGGCAAGGCACAATGGTTAGGCGGTAGCAGATGACGGGTGCGATAAACGCATTCACTACCTTTGCCCGACCTTTCAGGGACAACTTCCTCTCGGCCCACTTCTGGGTGAGAGAGGCCCCCCTGTTCGTCACTTCGCTCCAGTATTTCTCCATCTGGAGGTCCGGACTGAACCAGATCCCGAGCAATTTAACCGATCCTTCCGTCCAGCGCCCCACGTCGCTGTTGAACGGCATGGACTTGCCTCTCCAGGTACCGAGCTGCAAGCCCTACGACTTTTCCTGGTTTAACATTGCTCCTGTCACTGCTTCATATTCCTTGAGAGCAATGCCGAGCATTTGGACATGCCTGCCCAGTGCTTGACACCACCACGGTAACGTGGTCGACATAAGCCGATACGGATCTCCCACATCCCATGTCACGTGGGACGTCTCTCATCGCCTCCAATTCGTGCAGTAATGGCTCGATGGCCAATATGTACAAGAGCGACGGGCCGAGAGCATGATGCTGAACAGATGTGACAGGTGACTGTTCATCTTCACAACTGAGCAGATGTCGTTGTGCATCGTACGATCCAACCTCTGAAAATGGGCCCGAAACCAACCGCCTCGAAACCAGCCGCCAATAACCGATGGTCGACCCTATCAAATGCCTTAGATTGATCTAAGTTGATCAGGGCCCCACCCGTGCCAGGTTCCTTAACCACACACTCTATGATGTATCGCATGAGGTGCAGATTGTCGTGGATGGATCTGTCTAGAATGGCGCATGTCTGCGTCGCTCCTACCAGATTACCGACGTTGCTAACACCTTGGCCAAAATCTTAAAATCTGCTTTTAACCGAGTTATGGGCCTGAAGTTGTCTTTAACGTCTCCCGTTTTAGGGTATTTTCTCAGCAGCGCTACAGCTCCCCGGCTCACATAAGTGGGAATGCTCCCGTTCTGCTGCCAGTTGCAGTAGTCATCTGCCAAGAGTTCACCGAAAACTAGAATATATAAATAGACACTCCAACCACCCAAATGCCGTTATTAACTCTATTGTTAACTCTATAGTTCAGAGTGTATCTAACAGAATGTCCACCCTGTCAGCTAATAGGTATATCTTCAACCAGCATGCGAGTATTACAACACCGCACCGGAAAGGGCAAAATACGAAGATAAGATCACCTATGATGACCAGATTGACTATGCAATGTTACACAATCAACACAAGCCTTCAGCAACACATACTGAAAAGAACATCCGCCCCCACCAGGGTAACTACCACTGAAAGACCACCATTAGCCGACAGGTCAGATGAAGGCACATACCACAACCAAGGAGGTAAAGCTATACCCTCCTACCCCTCTATGAACAAATGCCTAACATACAAACACAAATAAGTAGGAACCAACGATTAAATGGTACAAACCACATCAGAGCGCACAAGACAATTACGCCTGACCAAAACGCACCCACAAACACACCAAGCTACACTAACCACACTAAATGTCAAAGGACCCGAAGTCGAACCGTAACATGGTACAATGCCCCGTACTCGATACACGTTGCTACCGGAACATTCTTCAGAGCCCTTGATCTATCCTTTCCACCCACACAAGGGCCGACATATAGGAGACAATACAAAAGACAGGGGCAGTGGGGGTTTACATATACAACGTGTAAGCAATATAAATAACAATAACAAAATAACAAGAAAAATACAACAACGAAAAATTCCCCAATAGGAGGGGGGGTAACCACCCAGGGTTGA
Source organism: Eledone cirrhosa (assembly GCA_964016885.1). Classification (NCBI taxonomy): domain Eukaryota; kingdom Metazoa; phylum Mollusca; class Cephalopoda; order Octopoda; family Eledonidae; genus Eledone; species Eledone cirrhosa. Next base: position 25,159,446 of record OZ024744.1, read on the forward strand.
TTCAGATACCCCACCAATCCTGAACCACCGGACGCTTCGAGGGCACCCGGGAAGGCACCCCTCTCCTCAAATTCACCCACCTACAACCGCATGATCGGAGTAGGCCCACTCACACAGGCCATTCTCGCCACATTCACCCACCTTTCAGCAAATGTACGTCTCTCTCCACCCCCCACCTTCCTTTCCAAGTGAAACTTGAAAACGTTGATGAGGGATTGGCCGAAGAGAAAAGTGTCTGTCTTCAGTCCTTTCAACTCTGTCCACCATACAACCTACTTCCGATTCTTGTTGAAGGGACACATTCCGGTCGTCAGACGGTCCATCTGCTGTCAATAGTCCCTGCGAGGAGGACAGGGAATGCCGTGGCTAATGGTGTACAGACATACACGAGGCTATGACATCTCTATCGCTTCCTTAATGGTGAACAGGTTTGGTTGCCGTTCACCAGACACATGTTTCCCCAGCTCGTATCCTTAACGGAGTTACAGTCCTGGGTGAAGTGGACACCGAGCGCTTGGAAACTGGAATATCTTCAGGAGCTTACAGCCCTTCAACAATCAGGAAATATGATCGGTGGAAACACCCCCTTGGCGTTCTATAGAGGATTAGTGATGGATAAAAACTACGATGTTCTTAGAGAAACTCTAGACATCGACGAAAATCAAGTAGTCACTCTTTTCAGAAAGACTTTCGGTCCAGGCCCATGGATAATTTCCAGAAATACCTGGCATGGCAGTGCTACCGAGGAGCTTTACCAGTTCGAGATAAACTCTACAGACATGGAAGTGTCGTCCTGCACGCAATCATCCAGTGTCCGAGCATTGCTGACTTGGGGGTTTATGTCGAACACCTGTTGTCACATGTAGGTCAAATTCGGTTATCAACCGAGTCCATTATGAAAATTGTCTCCCCACCTTCTATTAGTCAAGAAGGGCGGGCCCTTTGTATATGTCATGTAGCCATGGCGAAAGAGGCTGTATGGTGGACACATTTGAAAGGTTTGAAGACGAGCAGTTTCCTCTTTGGAGAAGCCCTGATTAATTTCTTCAGGTTCCACATGAGGAGGAAAATAAGGGTAAAGAGAGAAGTGCTGCCTTCAAAGCAATTTGTTGAAAGGTGGGTGAGAGAAGCGAGCATGGCCCGAGTGAATGGGCTCGCTATAGGTTAAGCCTGTAGATTGAAGGAGTACCACTGGGACAGGGCACTTGCTCTAAAGATCAGAGCATCTGTGGTTTTATGGGGTGTTTTCCACGAATGACCCGCAAACGTCTCCTCCCTATTGAGGAAACTTCTTTGTTTTAATTTTATTGTTACCTTTTTTAACATTGTTAAAATTTGTTTACACGCCAAATCCACACACCAATACACAAACACGCGCGCGCGCGCTATCATTTCGTCCTGTACTGTCGTTATGTTTTTCTTGGTGTGGACACTTTGTGGTTAATAAAGAAGTCATTATTATTATTATTTGTATCAGTTCACCTTGGACTTCCTTATGATTTCTCGCCTCCACCAAAGACGGTCGTTGTGCCTTCCAAATGACTCGCTTGCGTTACTAACATGCAGATTAACTTCTGCATCCAGAGAGTAGGCCGCGCACTCAGAGTACTCCCCAAATACACAAATGTGTCAGCAGCCTTCAGCTTTGAAGGGTTAATTAAAAACTTTATCCGGAGCAGGTTGGTACATGACGACAGTCTTCTTCAGACTGATTGTCAGTCCAAAAGCACTGCATGCATTGGAAAAGGAATCCATAAGGTGTTGCATGTCACTCTGGGAATGTGCAAAGAAATCACAATCATCTGCATAGAGAAATTCTCTGATCAAGATACTCAGTACCTTAGTGTTACCAGTCAGACGTCTAAGGTTGAACAGCTTGCCGGAAGTGCGCTATCTGAGATAGATACCATGGTAACAATCCTTGAAGGCCGTGAAGACATTGCGAAATACGCCATTGAATTGGTGTTTCCTGAGTGTGGAAAGATTTGTTTGAGCAAATCTGGTCTTAGGAGCCACAGTCGCAGCCATGATCAGCGAGAACTAGTGAACTATGATCTCCACGGCATTGTGAAGGTTCACAGGCAACCTGATGCAAGACCTGAGGCCAGGGAAATCCAAAGTTGTCAATGTGTGATGGAGTGCAAAACTCTAGCAGGCTTGAAAAGCCATATCCGAGTGTCACATATCAGAATTTGGCAAGTGATTGCAATACACTTAGCGTGAGCTTGTAGCCACCATGTATGTATGTATGTATGTATGTATGTATGTATGTATGTATGTATGTATGTATGTATGTATGTATGTATGTATGTATGTATGTATCTTCGCAGTCATAAAGGGAGGCCAGTGGTTGACTACCAGGCTGCTGTTGGAGATGCTACTCATCATGCCTGCCAAGCATGTGATAGAGAATGTAAATTAGCAGGAGGGTTCAAACATGTCTACCTAGTTGATGTGTAAATTCCAATGAGAGAGTCTTGTATCTCTGTTAGTAACCAACTCTCTTTCTATTGGTAAAATGTGTAGTGTTTTGGCTACTACATCATGCCTCATAGGTAGATAGTACCGCGATGACATCTTTGGACAGCTGCTGATGACATGGGTGATATCCTCGATGATAGTTCTGCAGAGTCTGCACTTGTTATCACATCTAGGCGTTTTGCCTGCATCCCCATCTCTTTTGTGAATCAGGTATTTCGTGTTGATTTCCTGTTCTTGGATTGCAAAATCGCATCCTTCAAAGTGGGAGCCAGTATAGCGGTTGTTGGTCCAAGATAGACTACTTTCCTTATCTATACTACTCTCACTCTGGAGCTTCCTAGCAACATATCCATGCATGATTTTTTTGCTGATAAGCATGCAGTTTTTCATCCATGGATTCACTGCGGTACGGCTGGGAAACGTCCCTGGGTGTGAGTTTTTGATTATGATGCAGGGAATATCTTTCAAGGTTCCTTCCCAACTCTCATGATCGTAGGATCCCATCTATCGAGCAACTCTATCTCATGCGGATAGACTTGCTACGCTTCGAAGTTCGACATTCAAATGTCTGGACTGATGTTAGGCCTCTGCCTCCCTGCTTACGTTTCAAGCAAAGGCGATCTATGTCACTGTTGATGTGGAAGTTTCCGGTGTTGTTCAGTATTTTTCGAGACCTAACATCAACTGCTCGAATTTCGTCTGTCGTCCAATCGAGTATTCCAAACGTTGGTGTTAAGACAGACACAGCAAACACATTGTGAGCCACTGTTTTATTTTGCGCAGAGAGTTCTGATGACCATATTTTTCTTAATCGGGTGTAATATTCCATGGTTACCCGTTGAGAACGTTGTAACCAGGTCAAGATTTTTCTTCATCCCATCTATGTTCTTGGCATAGATTTTCAGGTCATCCACAAATAAATTATGGGTTAAGTTCGTATTTCTGACCTCCTGTGAGCCAATGATGTACGCTTCACATTTCTTGAGCAGAAAGGACATGGGGTTTAATAACAGGATAAATAGTATCACACAGAGACTGTCTTCTCTGTCTTTAACTTTAGGATAGTAGCCCAAGAAGAAGGCAGCCTCTCTATGGCTCTGACAATAATGTCTGGGACTTTAGCAAGTCGGAGAGCCCCTATCATCCAAGACTGAGGAACAGAATCAAATGCTTTTCTGTAGTCCAGCCAGGCTGTAGCCATATTCCTCCTAAGTTGTCGCACCTCCGACATCGCACTTTTGTGATTAGGAGTTGTTCAGCACATCCCCAAACCCCTTTCTTTCCAGCTGCTTGTTCATCTGTGATGATGTTATTATTTTCACAGTGATCTTGGAGGAATAGGTTCCGGCAGGCTGTATACATCTTATACATCAGGTTCTGGTATGCAATGGGTCGGTAGTTTTTGCCAAGTAGGTGTCTTTGTACTTGGGGACCAGTATTGTTTGTGCTAATGTCAACCATTCTGGTATATGTGTATCTCCCTTAAGAACTTGTTTGTAGAGGTCGATAAGATATATCCGATAGAATATCAGTTTTTTTTGTACCAGTAGCCGACAATCATGTCCCTTCCTGGTATTTTCTTATCTTGGAGTTTTCCTATCACAGTCTCAAGGGCACCCTCACTTATTTCGTATGTTTTTGTTGTAGTGTAGGAGCAATAGTTCTTTTGGATTTCTTTTAGCCACACTGCATCTTGGTTGAAATTCTTCTTTTCACCCCATATTTTGCTCCAAAAGGAATCTGTCTTTCTAGGATGGGGCCTCAGTGACACTTATTATTTTGTTCTTCATATCTCTATAGACTGATGTTTGGTTTCGTCTGAATCTTTTATTAAGCACTTTTCTCTCATCTACCTTCTTCAGGTATCGGCGTTTTTCGCTAACAGCTCTCAATTCTTGTTTGAGAGTGATCAGCTTATATTGGAGAGTTCTGGTTCTACTGTTACCAAACATCGTCTCTATTTTATTTTTCACTCTTTGTTGGTGAGGAGTGAAGTATGTATGTATGTATGTATGTATGTATGTATGTATGTATGTATGTATGTATGTATGTATGTATGTATGTATGTATGTATGTATGTATGTATGTGGGACCTGTCCCATGGTCAGGTCGTTGGCGACTAAACTGGCAAACCCACCAAGGTTTCATGGTAAGGAGGGTGACTTTGGACATCCTGCAGGACTAAAAACAAAACCTGTCAAAGGGCAAAATAGCTCTTAAGAGTCAATGGCCATCCAAAATCACCGGGAGAGATGACCCCTTAGCCTTTGTCAAGGCAGAATTCTAGGAGAAGGAAAACTCTGATATAACACCTGCAACTCTGATGGTATCCAATGATGTTGACTTGTTCTTCTTTTTGGTAAATATCATCTTGGTTAAGAGAGTGGGACTGGCTTTGTGCAGTGCCTTTGCTCACTATAAAAGCTTCACGGCACAGGCATTGCTTTATATCTGGAGATCTCTCTGCACTTGTCGTCACATGGTACCATGGGCCCAGCACTATATGTCAATAATTGTCACAAGTGCAGTGTTTGTACCAGAGTTTTCAAGTCGCTGGCTGGACTAAAAAGTCACACTCGTTCAGCACATCGGTAGGGGTTCTCCTACATGGATATAAAGTAGTGGCCGTACTCGAAAACGAGTTGGCAGCCACCATGTATGTATGTATGTATGTATGTATGTATGTTTTCTCTTTCTCTTAATTTCGAGTATATTTTTTTGACCGGCCACCTTCCTGGTGGCAAGGTTGTAAAAGAAAAGAAATTGTCATCCCTTGAATAGCAAGAATGTTTTGCAAATTTTGAAGGTGCCAGCTATCGCAGCCATTTGTAGACTATGAATTAGGGAGCTGCGCTTTTTGTCCGCAAATCCAAGTTCGGTCATACTTTGGTTCAAGCGGGTTGGTATATAACCCGTAGCACCAATAATGATGGGTATGAAGCTAAAGGTGTATCTTCGATACTGGATTTGTAAACTCCTCATCAATGGTCCGTAGATGTCCTCCTTCTCCTGTAATTTTCTGACAACGTTTACATCAAGTGGGCAGCTGATCTCCACAACAGAACACGTTTTCAATGTGTGGTCCCAAACTACAATATCAGGCCGGTTGTGCTTTAATTTGGTGGCAGTTTTTATTTTCAGGTTCCACCAGTATTCCTTAGTGCCATCTGTCTCAATATATTCTTCCTCGTTTGTTGTTAATTTTGTTTTCCGAAGTGCGTTCCAGATAGTTCTAGCTATCCCATCGTGCCTCATGGGGAGGTAGTAGCGAGATGACATTCTTTCGCAGCTGGCAACAATGTGGCTTACATCCTCGATCTTTGTTTTACATAGCCTACATTTATTGTCAGCTGCTGGCCCTCCTCTTTTGTGCAGCAGATATTTGGTAGGGAGTTCTTGTTCCTGTATTGCATAGAGATATCCCTCAAGTTGTGATGTCATAAACTTGTCGGAACTCCATGCCAGGCTTTTTGAGTGGTTTATCCCCTCTTATGGTCTGTGTTTTACGCCTCAAGTATCCATGCACAACTTTCTCTGTAAATTGGTCAATTTTTTTTTCTTGTTTGAACATTGAATAGGATCTTCCGATTTCTCTGGGTGAGAGATTTATATCAGGCTTTATTCCATATCTCTCCTCCAGATCAGTCGCTATTCTATGTATGTATGTATGTATGTATGTATGTATGTATGTATGTATGTATGTATGTATGTATGTATGTATGTATGTATGCATATATGTATGTCATTCTGGCTTTATAATTTCACATATCTTTAGCAATAGAGAGAGAGTCGGCTTCTCACATAGACACAGGACCCTCTCATTGGAATTTACACAACATCAACTAGGTAGATATGTGTGAATGTCTGCATGTATGTGTGTAGATATGGGTGTTATTGTATGTATGGATGTGTATGTTTTGAGTTGTATGAGTGTATGTATGTCCGTATATATATATATATATATATATATATATATATATATAACAGTGGACGTGTGGTAAGGAAACAGGTGGACTCTAACTCACCAGAGTACTCAATCCTTTGAGTAGTAGAGTGGGTAATAGAGTGGCCCTGACTCTTTTCCTATATATATATATATATATGTGTGTGTGTGTGTATGTGTGTATATATATATATATATATATATATATATATATATATATATATATATATATATATATATATATATATATATATTTATTAAAATAACAGATTAAAGTTTAAGCAAAGATTCGCTGCTTTCACCCTTAACGGGATCTTCTGAAACTAACAAAGTCAATCTGTAAACGCAGAAGTGGATATTTCAAAAAACGTTGCAACCGGAGGAAGACAGGAAGACGATACTTTGGTTCGTGGTAACGTTCCCTGGCAAAGAACGGGAAAAAACGAATATAATACGTCATTAAATGGAGCGGTGAAAAACAATTACGCGCAATGACAGAACCACGTTTAGTCGTAGACTAATGTTCTCTTAGGTGGTTCATAGAGACGTTCTCTGGCAAGGAACGGAAAAAACGAAGATAATACGTCATATAGAAACTTTATTGAGTTTATCAGATGAAAGAATGGTATTTAACTAATTATTGGTACGCGATGGGGCCCACCCACATCCCCGGCTCACAGAATGGAGAAGGCGTTTCCCCGGAGGATGGCAAGGGAGACGCGTTGGAAAAGCCGCTCCAACTCGCGGGGCTCACACCTGCGGCTGGCCAGCTCAGCGCCTATGGTGGAGGTAGCCCTGGGGCCGAGGACACCAGAAGTCTCCACTGCCAGGGGAACGACCGCAAACCTTTCGGAGTGCGACCGGTATTTGAGGAGTTTGGCCCCCTGAGCCCGACGTGCAGCAGAACCTGGATCAGTCGCAGACTGCACCAGGTTGCGGCTGCAGAAAGTGCCGGTGCAAGTAGCATCCCAGACGAGAGGTTTGCTACCGCGGAACGGGAAGATGGTCATGCCATCTGGCCTTTTGCTGTCCCCTCGATCCAGCCCCACAGGCTCGAGCTGGGAAGGGAAGCCTGCAGCGTCCAATCCATGCTTAATGACCTCGTTGAGAGCAGTATGGCGTGGAATGCGGCCGGCACTGTGGCGACAGGAAAGCGGGTGGAGGCCGAAAGAGTCCACGGTGGAACCGCATCGACATTGGTGTGGCTGGCAGATCAGGAGGCCGAGCCTCAGGAAACGCCGATTCGCAGGCTATGGTTATCTAGCTGCGGACCAGTGGAGGAGAGCAGAGCATGGAGCCAGGCAACACTGTGGGGTTTGGAGGCCGCACGAAAAGAAGCAAGGCGGTGCTGGTCGAGCTGGCGCGTGAGCATGCCTGACGCCAGGCTGCACTGGATGGCATCCCAAGTGCTTTGGGGGGACTTGACGTCAACAGGGGGAGAAGGAGGAGGGATGTCTACAGGGCTAAGTCCCAGCCGGTCCCACATCTCACAAGCGGCCTCACGTTCTCTGAACACAGAGGGTTCTGTTGTGTTTTGAAGAACCCTGCTGATGAGGACGCGGCACGAGTTTACAGACGAAAGATACGCCGGCAAAGCTAGTGAGATCAGGGACCGGAGGCTAAGGCCGCCATACCTGACCGGTAAAGTGGCCTGTTGCCACCCTATGTCGTCAAACTTAACGTTGCATATCCCCTCGGCTGCTGCTCGGATACAAGTATCGAGGTCAGCGAGGAGAGATGTCTGGGTGTAGCATGGAGCGCTGCGGAGTGTATAGAGGAGCTTCGGCATGGCGAAGCAGTTCCTCAGCAGAAAGAGAGCTGGGTGGCCGTCAATCAAGCCCAGTCGGCTCGTGAGAGTCTGGGGCTGTTGAAGCCTGGACCTGATGGTGGAGCGGATGGCCGGCGGGTGGATCGGTGACCCGAAGATGAGGACATCCTCTTTGGGGGTCACCTGAACCTGGCGGAGAATGGACCGCACGTCCAAGACGGAGGCTGCAAAGCTCGCAGCATTGAGGCTGACGTTCAGCACCTCCGACTTGGCCGAGTTGACCTGGAGGCCGATTCCTGCCAGGGCAGGAATCACCGATTGAAGGTCATGGCAGACCGTCCGTACGGGCCTGCCCAACGTAGCATCATCCAGATACCAAACGTTGAGAGGTGCCGTGATACTCCGGGTGATGTGGTCAATACCAAGGGCGAACAGGAGGGGTCCCAAAGGGTCGCCCTGTTGGACCCCAGTAGCCGAGGGCATGACCGTATCAGCAGCTAGGAGCATGCTCGGGGCTCCATATGACAGGTAGGCCTGCGGGTAGACAGAGGGGGCTCAGCTGAGGCAGGCCTCGAGCCGATGATCCCGGCGTAAAGAGTTAAAGGCATTCCTCATGTCAAGCTTGACAATGAGGTGCCTGGAGTCCCTGGATGCCGGTACCGATGGGCAGCTGCTGAAGAACTGCCTGATTACATTAGCGGCTCCCTCACAGCCACCGGACACGCCGACACCCAGTTGCACCGGACTACACTCCTCACCCAATACGTGTTTGACGGACTTGCAGATCACCTTGGCAGCCAGCCTCCGGAAGACATTACCACAGCAATGGGGCGTATGCCACCCTCTTTCTTCCTGAGAGCGGTGAGGCTGGCCGAAATTAAGAGGCCTCGGGCGTAAGGGTCGAGGGCACCATGAATGAGCCTATTGGTGAGCGCCACAATTGCACTCAGAAGGCGGCATCCGGCCTCAGCGGAGAGGGGGGATGTCAACTCCTTGAGGTAGGTGGCCTGGTCGGAGACCATCAACACCCCCGCAGCTGCTAGCTGGGAAGGACCTGATCGCGGACATGGTATCTGCATCAGTAGCCACAAGGAGCATGTGGGGGTCGGGTGGGGGGTATGGGTCTGAGATCAGTGGGTGGCTCAGGGTGTTTGAGCCGCAGAGCAGCGAGGACCTCCTCGGTGGGTTGGAGACAGTGTCCTCTGAGGCAACAACTCTGACTGCGGCCGAGACATCACCCATGATAAGCTTTGCGTTTACCTGGTCACGCAAACGGTTGGCGCTGGCCTCGGGGGTGGAGGATAGGGGTTCCTTAGGGTGGGGTGTGTGGCGTCCCTGGGCAGGCTTGGAATGGGCGCCCGCCCAAATGACGAGACATTGGCCTTGACGAATGCTGCTATTGACCAGCCGCCCCGGTCAGCGCCTGTGGAGCATATTTGATATATCCTTATCGAGCCCTCTTTGGATTTTAGTCTTCGAATTTATTATTATTACTATATATATATATATGTATATATATATATTATAGAATACTGTTAGCTTCTCGCTAAAATAATTTCTATACCTTTCATTTATATATATATATACAAGGGTTAAAATACTGGAGTGTGTTGGAGTTAAACACCCTCTTCGTATTCTTGAAATGACAGTAAAAGGTATAGCTCAATGTAGCTAAACAGAGCCGAAAAATTAAGAGAGTAAAACAAAGAAGCCTTCAATACATCAAAAGTCTTTATTAGCCGACAATGTGTGTGTACGTGTGCGCACATATATACATATGCATATTGTATCTTTTGGATTTTTATTGTAATTTTAATGTTGGTAAAGGTATATTATAGTATATTATATTGTATTATATATAATTCCTGCTCTATATAACCACCTTTGTTTAGCTCTAGTGTTTTTTTTTGCTTTGGACTATATTTGTAATATGGTTCTCAATGTTATATACATCCTTAGTAATTTTTATCATATATTTTTATTATATATTTTTGTAATACTTTAGTGTATGTACACTCCATATTCTTCGGAGCTTCCGGCTTGTATCTGCCGATATTACTTCTTGTTGTTTTAATTGCCTTGATGAGTCCTTAATAGGACGAAACATTGTCGGCTAATAAAGACTTTTGATGTATTGAAGGCTTCTTTGTTTTACTCTCTTTATATATATATATATATATATATATATATATATATATATATATATATATATATATATATATATTAGAAAGTGAGGTTTTTTTTACAAAATGAAAAATAACCGAGGTGTCCTACACGAGTGGAAGTATAAAGAAAAAGGGATGAAATCGAAAATGCAACTGAAGTCTTATTTTTTTAAAAAATATATATATTTATTTGGTTCCTTTACCGGTTTCGCAGTTCTTCTGCTTTTCAAAAGGTGAGTTGAGATGGAGGGTCTGTGGTTTTTCTCACATCTGGTTGGTCTCTAAATGTTACTTGTTTTATATGGAAAAAGTGGCTCGAAAACCAGGTTTTTCGAGAAGTAATTTGATTGGTTTGTCAATAATTATAATAAATTTCACGCCAGTTCGCGTTACAATAGTTCTTCAAATAAGAGAGGGGGGGGGGGGGCGGTTGTCACAGGTTGTTTTTTCATATATGAGTGTTTGAATTTCTTTTTACTTGAAAAAATGAGGCTCACGAAGGCTTTTTTTGGGGTTGGTTATAAATGAAATTTGGCTGTCACGTGAACAAGTTTTCATTACATTTTTGCGCCCTTATTTGGAAAACTATTCTGTAGTCTTTATAGTGAATGTTATGACAATGGAGAGATAGTGGTCAAGGGAAAAGGGATTGAGAGAAATGTTCTGGTTCAGTGAATATGGACAGCTGTCAGAGTTCAGGTGTCAGAGTTCAGATTTTCTATTGAGACTGAAGATATGTGTTTATTTGTGTGCTTGTGTGTGTGTATATGTGTGTGTGTGTGTGTGTGTATGTGTGTATTGGAAGATGATTCTATTAGTAGAGATGGGGGAGGGAGTTGTGTGTGTGTGTATATGGGTGTTATGTGTGTGTGTGCGAGTATGTTAGATAGAGAGAATATATATTTTGTGCGTGTGTATATATATATGTGTGTAGGAAAGTGGTTCTATTAGTAGAAATGGGGAGGGTGTTGTAGGTGTGGGGGTTGTTGTGTGTGTGTATGGGTGTTATGTGTGTGGGAGTATGGTTAGCATGTTAAGATGAAGAGAATATATATATATATATATATTGTGTGTGTGTGTATATGTGTGTGTGTAGGAAAATGATTCCTTTAGTAGGAATATTTTTGAATGAACATATTTTCCTGACTTTTTCGTGTTTGCTATTGTGTTGCCAGTGCAAACGTATGTTTAAGGTTTATTTAGTTCGGGTTTTTATTTTCTAAAGTAGAAGGTGTTATGTGTGTGTGTGTATGCCATATTGTGGTGTTGACATAATGTATATTAAACCTTATTTAATGTTGGTCTATATTTTTGAATAAACATATTTTCCTTATTTATTCGCATTTGTTCTGTTGTATTGTTAGCGCAAAGGTAAAATGGGAAGACTTGGAATTTGGGTGTCTTATTACTTGCGCAAATGTCTAGATGTGCACTTAGTGGTATCTGTCTCGTGGTTGGATCTCGTAATTGTTGGCGATGAACTGTCATTCTGTTTCTGAGTGTGAGTTTAGTTTGTCCTATATAATCTTCATTGCATCCTTTACATTTAATGGCATAAATTAGATTTTTTGATGAGCAAGTGAAGTGATTTGTTACAGTAAAATTTTGTCCTGATTTAAATGTATACGTGTTGCCTTCAATGAGGTGAGTGCAGGTTCCACAATTAGAGCGACCACATTTTTTGATACTTGGTTGTGGGTTTGTGGTAGGTAATTTGGCATTGGTGAGTAATGTTTTCAGTGATTTTGGTTGTCTTTTGCTTTTGATTATTTTGTGTGTTTCAAGGGCTTTTTTCATTCTTGGGTTTTGTTTTAGTAGTGGGATGTTATTGTGAATAGTGTTGTAAGCTTCCGCATTTCTTGGGTTGTGTGTTGAGATATATGATAGAATATTGGACGTACCTTGAATTTGTTTCTGTTTCCGTAATTCATCAATGCCTATTGCTTTAGCCCTTTCTATTCCATTATTTATTAGTAATAGTGGGTACTCTCTCTCAAGTAGAATTTCCTTTAATTCTTGAAGTCTTTTATTTCGCGTTTCATAATTGGAGACAATTGTGCAAATTCTTCTTGCTAGGTTAAAAGGAATGTTCGTCTTCGTGTGCTTTGGATGGTTGGAGGTGAATAGCAGATATTGTTTGGAATCTGTTGGTTTGTAGTGTATGTCAGTTTCGATATTTGTGTCTTTTTTGTGATTAAGATGTCCAGAATTGGGAGTTGATCTTGGCTGTATTCCATTGTGAATTGGATGTGGTTATTGATGCCGTTTATTAAGTTTTTGAAATCCTTCAGTTGGTCGAGTGTGTGGGACCAAAGAATGAGGCAATCATCCAAGTAGCGTTTCCAATTCTCTGATAAATATTTGTGGAAGTTCAATCCGTATTTTGATTTGGACTGTTCATATATCTGGACTTCTAAGTATGCCATGACTAAGTTGGCATAAGTTGGAGCGGCTTTTGTGCCCATCGCAGTCCCCGATATTTGCTTGTAAGTATTGCCATCGAAATCAAAAAAGTTGTCTGTAGGATGAATTTTAATCCCTCGGTGATGAAGCTTTTTTCTATTCTGTCAGGTATCTCATTGGGATATTTCTCTAGCCAGAATCCTATTGCTTCTAGTCCGTATTGGTGTGGGATCGTTGTGTAGAGATTCACTACATCGAAAGACACAATAATAGTGTCGTTGTTGACATGTTTGGGGAGGTGGTTAAAGAGGTCCAGATCGTCTCTTACAAGGCTTGGTATGTGTTTTAGTATTGGTTTCAGTAGTATGTCTATAAAGTTGCTCAATCTGTGTGTTTCACATTGTGGGCCCGCTACAATTGGTCTTGATTTAAGGTCTGTGGGGTATTGTGTGTTCACGCAGGCTGAGGTGGATTGTTTACAGGCATCGTTGATTATTTTACATTTGTGGATCTTCGGAAGTCCGTAAAGGTTGCTGGTTTTGTATTCAAAATTTGTTAAATAATCGCGTTCCTTTTTAGTTAGGTCTTCCTGGTATCGATAAATCAGTGTGTTTAATTTGGTCATTATTTTTTATTGCTGGTAGTTTTTTACTCTTTCATAGTAATTAGCATTTTGTAAGAGAGAGAACATAGAATTTTTATATTTTTCAGCCTCCATAATGACAACAGTACTTCCCTTGTCCGCTTCCTTAATTACAATGTCCGGATTGTTTTTTAGTTCATGGATAATCTCCCATTCCCTTCGACTTGTGTTGGGTTTGGGTTTAGGTTGCGGTAGTTCATGGTATGGGAAGGTAGCTATGTGGTCACAAAATTTGTCCAGAACTCTGTTTCTACCTTTTGTTGGGTTGTAGCTGCTTTTATTCCGTACAATTGATTCGTCGTTATTCTCCTTGTCAAAGAATTCCTCTGTGAGACGTAATTTTCTACAGAAGTGTGAGATATCGTCATTTATCTCGTTGGGGTTAGGATATTGTGGTGTTGGTGTGAATTTCAGACCTTTGGAGAGAATTTTTACTTGTTGGGCTGAGAGGTTTGTATTTGAAATGTTAATTATTTTCGGTTTTTCAAAATCGGTTTGTGCCACCGGGTGTCGTGAGTCCTGTAGCCTTGGTCTAAAAAATGATTTTTCTGGAATGTTTTTTCATTGGTATTATTATTATATCTAATGGTATTTCCCCTGTTGTTGTGTGGTCTTGTATAGAAGTTTCGGACGTATTGAGGTTCGGTTTGTTGATAGTCCGGGTTGTAGATTTGGTTCCTTTGTCGCAAAAATGTAATGAAAACTTGTTCACGTGACAGCCAAATTTCATTTATAACCAACCAAAAAAAAGCCTTCGTGAGCCTCATTTTTTCAAGTAAAAAGAAATTCAAACACTCATATATGAAAAAACAACCTGTGACAACCCCCCCCCCCCCTCTCTTATTTGAAGAACTATTGTAACGCGAACTGGCGCGATATTTATTATAATTATTGACAAACCAATCAAATTACTTCTCGAAAAACCTGGTTTTCGAGCCACTTTTTCCATATAAAACAAGTAACATTTAGAGACCAACCAGATGTGAGAAAAACCACAGACCCTCCATCTCAACTCACCTTTTGAAAAGCAGAAGAACTGCGAAACCGGTAAAGGAACCAAATAAATATATATATTTTTTAAAAAAATAAGACTTCAGTTGCATTTTCGATTTCATCCCTTTTTCTTTATATATATATATATATATATATATATACATACAGTACATACATATGTGTATAGAAGAAGATTCTGATTGCCATATCAAGGTTATTGCGATGACAATCACCATTACTGTGTTGTATGTATGTATGTGTATATCAGTTTATATTTTCTGTTAAATCGTAGTAGTTTCTATGTATCTACTTACTTAAGGATTTCAAGTATTCTATTGAAAGTAATTGTCTCAATGAGTAATTTCGTACTGAGACGTAGCTACTTAACACACTGTTAACATTACTGCTGAGTAAATGGCAACTTTACCATCTCTCCCCCTCCCTACCTCCCTCTCTCTTCCTCCATTTCTCTTTCTCTCTCTCTCTCTCTCTCTCTCTCTCTCTCTCTCTCTCTCTCTCTCTCTCTCCCTTTCTCTCTCTCTCTCTCTCCCTTTCTCTCTCTCTCTTCTCTCTCTCTCTATCTTCATCACTCTCTCTCCCTCCCTTTATCTCTCTCTTTCTCTCTCTCTCTATCTCTCTCATTCTTTCTCCCTCCCTTTCTCTCTCTTCTCTCTCACTCTATCTCTCTCATTCTCTCTCCCTCCCTTCCTCTCTCTGTTCTCTTTCTCTCTATCTCTTTCCTCTCTCTTTCTCTCTCTCCTCTTTCTCGTATACCCCCTCTCTCTCACACACACTCTTACCCCTTCTCTCTCTCTCACACACATACACAATATTGCAAACTTGTAACTTGTTGATGTAACTGTTTATTATCCGGTATCACGAGTGAGAGGTACAACCTGTAGCCTACTGTAGGTTAAGAATGAATTTAAAAAAATTATTTAGCGTAACTCTGTAACGCAGAGATTCCGCCCCACCACGCGGCCACGTAATACCCTCAGTGCCCCCACCCCTATTTCCAGCGAGACCTCCTACACACAAATTGTAAATAATATATAATAAATATATAATAAATAAAACTGTTAATTTATATATAATAAATAATATAATATATACTATGTATAAATAAATATTATATATTTTTTATTTTACTATATATATATATATAATATATATATATGTATCATATGATATTTAATATACTATTATATCATCTCTACCGCCAACACCCACAGCCCTTCTCCCCCCATGGACCTTCTCGACACCCCCGGGGGTAGCGCCTACTTTGAGAACCTCTGCTGTAACAGAATATATGTAAGGAGGCGACGATATTAAGATGACATTAATTCCCTGTGTGCCCAAGTCAATATGTTCTAACGTAGCATGGTTGTGGTGTTGATATCAAATCTGTTTGCTGAGAGAGATTTTCATTCTACAAAATGTTTCAAGAGAAACTACCAAGAGCAATTATCATATTTGAACATCAGATATGACATCACACAAGTTAAACCAAGAGAAAGTCACATCATTAAAACTAGTGTTGACGGTTTAGGGAATTCACAGAATCAGTAATGGCGCCGGACAAACACTTTTGAAGTTCCTTAATTTTCTGACCTGAGTTCAAATCACGACAGGAACGGCTTCAGTTTTCATTTATTTAGGATCGATAAAACATGTTCTGTTAATTAACTGCAAGTCGTCGATTGAGGATATGACTTATCTTTAAAATTGTGAACATATGCTGTTATAAGAATTCATTAGAATCAAATCATAAGCCATCAGGTACAGAATCACTTAAAAACAAACCATCAAATGTCGTTTAGATTTTAATGATGAGAGGAAATGATATTTTTTATTTATTAATAGAACGGCCATAAATATATCGCATTTTGTGACTAAGTGTGAGGAGTAATGTCAGTTAGTGCCATCATGTTTTCTATGGGATGCCGAGATTGGTAGGAGGAAGAGAGAAAGTTATACTTATACTGGGGACTTGTGAAAGGGCAAGGTACTAATGTTAAACTGAGCGGCGTTTTAAGTTTAGCACCCAATAACAGGAATGGAAACATTTAATGTAATTCTGATTATATTTCTGTTGTTTTTGTTGATGCTTAACCGGCTCATTTCAGGTGTGGTCGGGCAAATAATGACAACTCATTTCAGGTGTGGTCGGGCAAATAATGACAACTCATTTCAGGTGTGGTCGGGCAAATAATTACAACTCATTTCAGGTGTGGTCGGGCAAATAATGATGAAAAATGTAGCAGCGGTATAAAGTCTTCCTAAACAGAGTATCATCACATGACTCTATTACTGTGGTATTACAAGATCAAGTGACCGCTTTACACACTCACAAACACACAAGCGCACGCACGCACACACACATACATAAACACACATACACATACACACATACACACACATGCACGCGCGCACATACACACACACATACACATAAACACACATACACATACACACACATACACGCACATACACACACATGAACACGCAGACATACACACACACGCATACACACGCACACTTATACACATACACACACATGCACACATATACACACACATACACATGCACACATACACACGCACACATATACACATACACACACATACACATACACACACATACACATACACACACACACTCACATATATACAAACACACACACATACATACACACACATATGCATACACACATACACACACATATACACACATATATACAAACACACACACATTTCCTAAAATGATGCCTAAAGACCGATGTAATCCTCAAAACCAACCAAAACATCTACCAGGTCGCCTGCGTTCACCAACCTTGGAAAACACCGCCAACCGCATACATTGCACATGAATCAAGAAGATTCTGCGACACCATTGCCATCAGCTGCAACTTCACATACGGACACTCTCTGAGTGGAAACAACACTTAACACTGACACCCGATGACCTGCTCCTTAAAACTCCGAAAGTGATCGACCAGTGTTACTATTTCCGGGTACAACATGAAAAGAAACGACTCAAGCGGAAATTAGAAGAGATCCTTAAAAAACAACAACAATAAAAACACCTACGCTAACGGACAAATAGACAGGAACCACGAAATGGGCACCAACATGACAACCACCAGCACCACCCCACAGACCAGCAACATGGCACACCTGGTCACCAACCTAAACAGTACCCTCACAAAAGACGAGCTGGAACTTCTACACCTCCGATCCAAGTTCATCGTCTCACAGAGCCGCGACGACAGACTCGACATTGAGGCCAACTTCTGTCGAGCAGCTTAACAACTCAAATGGATAACCGCCATCAACACTACCACCGAAAATGACAATACTTAGACATCCCGCCCTAAATTCCCCACCTACCACCTTCACAACCCACTCCACCACCCCCACCCACCAACCACGAACTCGACAAGAAATTCATCAGGTTGAAACACTATCTCTGACATCCTACATAAGCACACACTCACACAACATGCAACCTCACTAAATCACAACTCACTACTCTCACAAAGCTGAAATCGAGGAACCTCGTTTACCTCCCATCCGACAAATGTCTGCGTCATCACCAACGAGGCCTACAACAACCTAACTCTCCGACACCTTCACAATGACAGCTTCTACTCCAAGGTCACAGGGATGACCACCTCAAAGATCGAATAACATCAACGCCATTAGGACCAACATCTGCGACCGGCGGAAACTCCCGAATAGGCTAAAAAAACAACCTCTTTCCGGAGAACAGTAGTAGACCCGCCTTCCATCACTTCGCCAAAACCGACAAACAAGGAGCCGACCTAAAAATCAAGTCCATTGTATCCAGCGTGGAAGGAACACTTAACAAAATCTCATGATTCCTGTGCAAAATCCTGAAACCTCTACTGGCCACCTTACTGGAACACATCAACAGTTTTGAAGAGGTTATAGAACGACTGCACCAAATGAAACCTGACGCCCGAAAGGATAACAGGTATGCCTTCAGCCTTTGTATGGTCGCTTTATACACCACAGTTCCAGCACTCTCCACCGTCGACATACTGACGGAACGAGTCCAGTCCACCAACTTACACTGCTTCGGACTCACATCCACCAGAATGCACCAGCTCCTATCCGTTGTCATTGACAACACATACTTCGACCTTCTCGGCTACACACACCGGCAGACTTCAGGGCTACCCATGGGTTCAAGCCTGTCGGGTGTGCTAGCGATCTCGTATATGGACTGACTAGAACTCAAGGCACTCAACACCTGCCACCCCAACGCTGCCTTTTTCTCAAGATATGTGGATGATATTCTCATCCTCACGTCTTCTCGAGAGACGACTGACGGGATTTACGAGGCGTCCAATAACATGGACGAGAACATCGATTTCAGTATAGAGCACCCCAGCGACGACGGGTCCCTTGTCCTCCTTGATTTCCGACTAAACACCCTGGAACACGGAGGGGTCAACGCTGACTTCTACCGCAAGGCGACTTGCATGGGCCCATTCGTCCAGTTTAAGTCTGCCCTCCCTAACAATGTCAAAAGAGGATATATCCCAAACGAGGTCACGTGGATAAGAGATAGTGGCAGTGCACATGTGAGCGGAGTCACTCGTACCAAGCAGTTCCACAGGGTGTTGGAAGCTAACGGCTATCCAACATCTTTTACTAACTTAATAAGGGACCCTAGACACAGGAGGCACAGAAGCCTGAAGGATAAGTACTTCCTCAAAATCCCGAATCTGGGCGAAAAAACCACCAGCGCTATCCTCAGAGCCATACGAAGGGAGGCTTTGGACATCCAATTGGCCCACTTGGGACCCTACCTACGGAAATGCCCCCCCCCCCCCGGAAACATTACAACGCAGACAATGCATTCTCCCTCAGCAATTGTCCGATATGACAAACAAACTATTGCATACGCATCTATGTCGTTTATAAGATCGAACGTGACAAGTGCAAGGACTTTTACACCGGCAGCATCATCCGACCACTGCACATACGAATCAAGGACCACGATAGCACTAGAGCCTCGTCCTTTCAGAAACACATCACCAAATGTGGAAACAAGGAGGAAAGATACCCTGTCACAGTGCTAGCGATGGAGCGCAACATTGGAACTCTGAGGAATAAGGGAGCACTTTGGATAAAACGACTAGGACCGCCATACAACAATAGATCCGATAGGAGTGAGACGAGATGACTGGTTTAAATCGAACGACGACACACAATAAGAGATGAGCGAATGTTACTGTACATATCGCTTGCCTACTGACATACCAACAAACAACAAACGGACAGAGCCTACTACTACATCTGTCACCAGTTTAGACCCATCCTACCACTACCAGAAAACAAAGAGTCGGCAACATTGGTAAGCAAACCTGCCATCCCACGCCTTAGTGACGACGACTACTAATTTAACGAACTTTGAAAGATGGCACCTATTTCGCATGTGCGCGCCCCCGATAGAGAATAGTTTCTGACACACAACAACCAGTCGGACATTGACGGCAGCTACAAACGGCCACATTGTTCCCGTCCCCGACATATCTATTTCTTTTCGGAAACCCCCTTCGAATGCAACCATTACTGTTGGAAGCTCCCGGATAGTGGAGTTGATAACTCCACTATCCGGGAGCTTCCAACAGTAATGGTTGCATTCTTTAAGGGTATGTCAATATTTATTTATAAAACTGTTCTATATTATATTTTATCTGATGAAAGCATACCATAATTTAACTTGGTGTCCTTGAAATATGTATAATGAAATAACTATGGTTTTATAAATATAGTTTCCATTTATTAATATCGTATTTTTACTCCAAATATTTGTTGAGTGCTTCATATCAGTTATAAAAATATTTGCTTGTTGTATCCCAACAATTTAAATAGAACTTTACATATATATATATAGATAAGTTGTGTGTATATGTGTATGCGTAAACACCTTAAAATTAATCACATAACACTTCTTAACTGACTAGAGATACTGAAAGTTCTTCATTAGGAATCCATCGAAAGTGAATAACAGCCACCGAAGAAACAACGTAAGTAGGTACTCTAATCCATAAACAGGTATTTATCTAGAAACTTACACGCCAATACTGACAATAGCACTGCAAGAGGTACCAATCGACAAAATATATATATATCGAACAGACAACTGTTTAAAGAATCTAATCAGCATATAGACTCATTCTACATTATTTATAGAAGCAACGGTGGATTGGCAGTATCGGTAGAGGGTCGGACGCCATGCTTTCCAGCATAGTTACGTCCCTTTACCATCTGAGTCCAAATCCCGCCGAGGTTGACTTTGCCTTTCATCCTTACGGGGTCGATAAAATAAAGTACCAGTAATGCACTGGTAATTGCTGGCCTTGTGCCTAAAGTAGAAACAATTATTTATAGAAGCAACGCAACGTGCCACTCGAAACAAACACCTGTGACTTAATTCAGCATAGTGTAAATATGAATACGAACCTTCCACCTTTTACAAACAATATTTCGAGGATATGCTCCTTTTTCACAACAGAAAAATAAGGCCATGATTGCTTCCTCTGTATCCATCATTTAGCTACAGAACTAGACAAAGGCAACGATAAACCATAGACCAGCCTTGATCTTAGTTTCCTTCAGATTTATATTTTCCTCGCTTACCCATATCTTGTAGAACTACCCTGTTAATATGCTTGTTGTACACCAGCTCGGCTTAACCTCTCGTCTCGTTCTCTGTCTTAAAACGAAACTTATGATTTTATTTCGATGTATCACACATTTAGTCATATGTCTCTATTGAGGCAACTGATACAACAATTGTGGTGAGCACCACTTCTTTCCGCTTGAATCAGACTTCTTACAGCGTGCATAAATATACAGTAAATAAGTTTTTAAAAAGAAAAAATAATAATAGTAAAACATATCTTATAATGATTAGAGAACTGCGAGACTGTCAGAGTTATTTTTTCTGAACACGTTATTAAAATACGTTGGATTACTTTGAATAAATCATTAATGAATATTATGTAATTAATCTACTAAATTTCTTAGCTCTTGATTAAACATAAATATTCTTATATATGATGTATTGTTTATTTCACGATTGACTTTTTTTTTAATTTTCAAATGTCAACAATTCCGTTAGCGTCCTTTATATCATAGCACTTCATCGTACGCTATAATTACATCGTTATATAACGTTTATATTTCCGTCGCTAATTTTCTCCTTTTTCGTTTTCATAACATTTCTCCATAATGCAGTTTATATATAATATCGTCTTTTTAAAATGTATCATGGATTATTTTACTGATTACAGAAGAGAGTGTAACACAGTCCCTCTTCAATTTTTGTGTATATTCACAATTTACTTTTTATTTGATGTATCATATCTACATGCACGTATATTTGCGTATAATAACAATATGCACACTACACATGCTAGCAGAAAACCCCTCGTAGGTTGGTATTTCTACCGGTAGTTGATAATACTTAAAGATAACCTTTAGCTATTGTTTTAACTAATGAGGGAGACGTTGGAATCTTCCGAAGCGCTTTAGCGATAAAAAACAAAACAAAATAAAAAAGAAAACTTTTTCTCTTTCTTTTATTGAATGAAAATATCTCCTGCGCGGAGCTGTGTGAAACGTGACAGTTCATAGTGCTGCTTCGGTCGCCGATAGAAAACGATAAAGTAAATGTAAACAAATAAAGTGCAGAAGTCAGTTGATTTCATCAGACACTTCTCTAAAGGTTGAAATAGGAGAAGACTTAACGTAAGTTATTCAGATCAGTAATACACTATTTCCCTTGTAACAACATCTGGATTTCTAACGCTACACCAGGAAGCTCAATAGCTTCCACACAACCGGATTTAAGGGAAATATTTTCTCAGTGTTTGTCAGTGTTTGTCTACACAAGTTTATATTCCAGCCGTTGAAATATTTACCTAAGAAGGTCTCCACAGCATCAACAACAGCAATATGTAATTCTCAATTAGAACGGATAATTCATCTAGCATATATATTAGATTAATGAATGCCCATATTAGTCTTCATAGAAGAATTAATTACAACAAACTCAGTTTTATCGGGTACATAGCTTATTATTATCTCCTCGTCCTCGGTCTTAAAACCAGGCATGGTTATATGTGCTCTTATCCAGTCGATGTATCACATATTCAGTCATATGCCCTTATTGAGGCTACTGATACTACCATTGTACTGAGCACCTCTTCTTTTCGCTTCAGCCAGGCTTCGTGCAACACCGTATATCAGGTAAAACTTCGAAGTTACTGACAATGAAATCATAATAAATATTAAACTCTACACTTTATGTAGTCCTTTATTCAATCACAGCTCGTTGTTTTTATGCATATAAAATATTTATTTTTAATTGAATTACACAAATCAAGTCTTTTTAGAGACTTAAACTCGTTCGATGGAATATTCGTAGTTTAGTGAGTTAAATCCACAAAGAAGCAACGAATGAAATATAAGTATTCAAAGTCAGTATAATAACTTATCTTCCATATTAATTTTGTGGATTGTATTAGGTGTTGCACCACTTTTATGTTCCCATTTCATATTATGTCGGTGTTGACGTTGTTTTTTTTTATTTTTGGTGTCAATGAAATACAATATAGTTTCTGGCAGAGCTTGGGCTCTCCATTATACACTTTAATGTTACATTCGATAAAAGTTAGAATAAAATCTTAGAACATATAGCAGCTAATTTACCAAGTTTCGCCCAAGTCGATGTGATAGAAATAGCAGTTAAATTTTACTAAACTTCACAGGCTACTGTCGTACAAATAATTTAATTTTTTATGATGTAACTTCGGATATATTGTGTCTAAAACAAAAGAATTGATTGTCATGGGTGGAATGTATGTTCATATGTATGTTCGATCAAGGGTTCACCAACAATATCAACAACAACATCAACAACAGTAAAAACAGTAACATCAACAGCAACAATAGCAATGAAAAGTTAAATTATACTCACGTGATTTGATAGAGTCAATTTAAAGATCTCAGATGTACTCCGACACTATACTGTCAAGCTCCTCCGCAAGATCGGAACGTCGGTGGCCCGTCTGAGGAAGGAACCCTGTGAGGTGGGATGGCTGTTGCAGCGGGTGTCGCTGGCCATTGCCCGCGAGAATGCTTTTGCGGTCAGGTCCACGGGGCACAGCCCCATTGCAACCGTACCCTAGGCCCAGAGCCGAATCACCCTCAAACTCCTCCCCCTCCCCCATTTCCACGTCTTCATCCTCCCCATTCTTCTGTGACACAAGAGTCCTTACCCTGCCCTGTCCTTTTCCGGATTTCTTTTTCTTTTTTCTTTACATTTTCCTATTTTACATTCCATTCTTCTCAATCTATATTTTCTTTGTTTCTCATTCTATGGAACTCTATTTACCTGATACATTCCATAGAGAAACTAGAATTATTCATTTCGGGAGTTGTTGAAGGACTGGGATGTTTTTTCTTTTTTCTATAGAATCACAAAAGTCAAAAGGCAAAATCGGCCGCAACAAGATTTGAAATCACAATGTAAAGATAGGCGACAAGGAGACCAAATATCTTTGAGTCATTTAGTTATTTTTTGTTCTTTTTATCTTTCATTCCAAATAATTCAAAATTAAAAGCAGGAACTGCTTAGAAATTGTTGTATGTTCTAACCTTGTAATTTATTATACATATATTTTTACAAGATAGTTACCATTCAAGTCTTATCTAATATTTAATGATTAGAGAACTGCGAGACTGTGTCAGAGTTATTTTTCTGAACACGTTATTAAAATAAGTTGGATTACTTTGAATAAATATAATTGTTTCTACTTTTGGCACAAGGCCAGCAATTACACAGTGCATTACTGGTACTTTATTTTATCGACCCGTAAAGATGAAAGGCAGGATTTGAACTCAGAATGGCAAGGCCGTAACTCTATACGTCAAAGCATGGCGTCCGACCCACTACCGATACTGCCAATCCACCGCCCTTTACTTTGAATAAATATAATGAATAAATATTATGTAATTAATATACTAAATTTCTTTAGCTCTTGAATATATTGTACTGTTTATTTCACGAATGACTTCTGTTCAAATTTTCAACACTTCTGTTAATGTACGTTATATCATAACACTTTGCCGTACGCTATAATTACATCGTTATATAACGTTTATATTTCTGTCGCTAAATTTCTCCTCTTTCGTTTTCATAACATTTCACCGTAATGCAGTTTATATATAATATCGTCTATTTTTAATGTATCATGGATTACTTTACTGATTACAGAAGAGAGTGTAACACAGTCCCTCTTCTGTTTCTGTGTATATTGTCAATTACGATTTTATTTGACGTATCATATCTAAATGCATGTATATTTGCGTATAATATCAATATACACACTACACATGCTAGTAGAAAACCACCCGAAGGGTAATTTTATGCTGGTAGTTGATACTATATCTACATGCATATATATTTTCCTATAATATCAAGATGCATACAACACCCTATGGGTGGTTTTTCTGCTGGTATCTATAAAGTGATCGTCCCTTATATT
>OZ024744.1:25191929-25281929 GCA_964016885.1 Eledone cirrhosa
AGCGTTCTTATGCTAGGGTGACAGACTTAATCCTACACCCAGTTTAATATCATCACATAACTCTTCGGGGCTTTTAGCAGAGTCTGTCATACAAAGTCCGTCATACGTAGTCTGTCATACAGAGTTCGTCATACGTAGTCAGTCATACAGAGTCCGTCATACGTAGTCAGTCATACGTAGTCCGTCATACAGAGTCCGTCATACGTTGTCGGTCATACAGAGTATGCCATACAAAGTCCGTCATATGTAGTCTGCCATACAAAGTCCGTCATACGTAGTCTGTCATACAGAGTTCGTCATACGTAGTCCGTCATACAGAGTCCGTCATACGTAGTCTGTCATACGTAGTCCGTCATACAGAGTCCGTCATACGTTGTCGGTCATACAGAGTCTGCCATACAAAGTCCGTCATATGTAGTCTGTCATACATAGTCTGTCATACGTAGTCCGTCATACAGAGTCCGTCATACGTTGTCGGTCATACAGAGTATGCCATACAAAGTCCGTCATATGTAGTCTGCCATACATAGTCTGTCATACGTAGTCCGTCATACAGAGTCCGCCATACAAAGTTCGCCATACGTAGTTTGCCATAAGAGGTCCGCCATACAGAGTCCGTCATAAGTAGTCCGTCATACGTAGACCGCCATACAGAGTCCGTCATACGTAGTCCGTCATACGTAGTCCGTCATAGGTAGTCATCCATACAGAGTCCATCATACGTATTCCGTCATACGTAGTCCGTCATACGTTGTCCGTCATAGGTAGTCCGCCATACAGAGTCCGTCATACGTATTCCGTCATACGTAGTCCGTCATAGAGAGACTATCATACATAGTCTGTCATGCGTAATCCACCATGCGTCGTCAGTCATACAGAGTCCATCATTCCTAGTCTGTCATACGTAGTCCGACATAGGGAGTCCGCATTATCATCAAATCCTTATAACTTTCATTATTCCTCCCACACCTATCATAAGGATTCTAACAAGAGTCATGTCCTCACCCCAGTCACGAACACACAAATTCTCCTCTAAATTAATTAAGAGAGCGAGGAGAGAGGAAAACAACGAAGTCAAGCAAACTTCATTGTCCCTGAAGCATGTCATTAGTGTACCAGCTCTACTGTCGCTAGTGTACCGGCTCTACTGTCTCTAGTGTACCAGCTCTGCTGTCTCTAGTGTACAAGCTCTACTGTCTCTAGTGTAACAGCTCTACTGTCTCTTGTGAACCAGCTCCACTGTCTCTAGTGTACCAGCTCTAGTGTCTCTAGTGTACCAGCTCCATTGTCCATAGTGTACCAGCTCCATTGTCTCTAGTGTACCAGCTCTGCTGTCTCTAGTGTACCAGCTCCACTGTCTCTAGTGTACCAGCTCTACTATCTCTAGTGTACCAACTCTATTGTCTCTAGTGTACCAGCTCTTGTGTCTCTAGTGTACCAGCTCTAGAGTCTCTAGTGTACCAGCTCTACTGTCTCTAGTGTACCAGCTCTACTGTCTCTAGTGTACCAGCTCCACTGTCTCTAATGAACCAGCTCCACTGTCTCTAGTGTACCACCTCCACTGTCTCTAGTGTACCAGCACTACTGTCTCTAGTGTACCAGCTCTACTCTCTCTAGTGTACCAGTCCTATTGTCTCTAGTGTACCAGCTCTATTGTCTCTAGTGTACCAACACTACTGTCACCCGTGTACCAACTCTATTGTCTCTAGTGTACCAGCTCTATTGTCTCTAGTGTACCAGCTGTATTGTCTCTAGTGTACCAGCTTTACTATCACTAGTGTACCAGCTCCACTATCTCTAGTGTACCAACTCTACTGTGTCTAGTGTACCAGCTCTACTGTGTCTAGTGTACCAGCTCCACTGCTTGTAGTGTACCAGCTCTACTGTGTCTAGTGTACCAGCTCTATTGTCTCTAGTGTACCAGCTCTATTGTTTCTAGAGTGCCAGCCACACTGTCTCTAGTGTACCAGCACTACAGTCTCTAGTGTACAAGGTCCACTGTTCTCTAGTGTACCAGCTCAACTCTTTCTAGTGTACCAGCTCTACTGTCTCTAGTGTACCAGCTCTAGTATCTCTAGTGTACCAACTCTATTGTCTCTAGTGTACCAGCTCTTGTGTCTCTAGTGTACCAGCTCTAGTGTCTCTAGTGTACAAGCTCTACTGTCTCTAGTGTACCAGCTCTACTTTCTCTAGTGTACCAGCTCCACTGTCTCTAGTGTACCAGCTCTACTTTCTCAAGTGTACCAGCTCCACTGTCTCTAGTGTACAAACTCTACTGTCTCTAGTGTATCAACTCCACTGTCTCTAGTGTACCAACTCTACTGTCTCTAGTGTACCAGCACTACTGTCTCTAGTGTAACAGCTCTACTGTCTCTTGTGTACCAGCTCCACTGTCTCTTGTGTACCAGCTCTAGTGTCTCTAGTGTACCAGCTCTATTGTCCCGAGTGTACCAGCTCTATTGTCTCGAGTGTACCAGCTCTATTGTCTCGAGTGTATCAGCTCTATTGTCTCTAGTGTACCAGCTCTGCTGTCTCTAGTGTACCAGCTCTAGTATCTCTAGTGTACCAACTCTATTCTCTCTAGTGTACCAGCTCTTGTGTCTCTAGTGTACCAGCTCTACTGTCTCTAGTGTACCAGCTCTACTGTCTCTAGTGTACCAACTCTATTGTTTCTAGTGTACCAGCTCTTGTGTTTCTAGTGTACCAGCTCTATTGTCTCTAGTGTACCAACTCTACTGTCTCTAATGTAGCAACTCTACTGTCTCTAGTTTACCAGCTCTAGTGTCTCTAGTGTACCAGCTCTACTGTGTCTAGTGTACCAGCTCTATTGTCTCGAGTGTACCAACTCTATTGTCTCTAGTGTACCAGCTCCACTGTCTCTAGTGTACCAACACTACTGCATCTAGTGTACCAGCTCCACTGTCTCTAGTGTACCGACTCTATTGTCTCTAGTGTACCAGCTCGACTGTCTCTAGTGTACCAGCTCCACTGTCTCTAGTGTACCAACTCTACTGTCTCTAGTGTACCAGCTCCACTGTCTATAGTGTAGCAACTCTACTGTCTCTAGTGTACCAGCTCTACTGTCTCTAGTGTACCAGCTCTACTGTCACTAGTGTACCAACGCTATTGTCTCTAGTGTACCAGCTCTATTGTCTCTAGTGTACCAGCTCCACTGTCTCTAGTGTTCCAACTCGACTGTGTCTAGTGTACCAGCTCTACCGTCTCTAGTGTACCAGCTCGACTATCTCTAGTGTACCAACTCTACTGTCTCTTGTGTATCAGCTCTACTGTGTCTAGTGTACCAGCTCCTCTGTCTGTAGTGTACCAGCTCTACTGTGTCTAGTGTACCAGCACTAATGTCTCTAGTGTATCAGCTCTATTGTCTCTAGTGTACCAGCTCTAGTGGCTCTAGTATACCAGCTCTATTGTCTCTAGTGTACCAGCCACACTGTCTCTAGTGTACCAGCACTACAGTCTCTAGTGTACCAGGTCCACTGTTCTCTAGTGTACCAGCTCCACTGTTTCTAGTGTACCAGCTCTGCTGCCTGTAGTGTACCAGATCTACTCTCTCTAGTGTACAAGCTCTACTGACTCTAGAGTACCAGCTCCACTGTCACTAATGTACCAGCTCTACTTTTTCTAGTGTACAAGCTCTACTGTCTCTAGTGTACCAGATCTATTGTCACTAGTGTACCAGAGTCACTGTCTCTAGTGTACCAGCTCTACTATCTCTAGTGTACCAACTCTATTGTCTCTAGTGCACCAGCTCTTGTGTCTCTAGTGTACCAGCTCTAGAGTCTGTAGTGTACAAGCTCTACTGTCTCTAGTGTACCAGCTCTACTGTCACTAGTGTACCAGCTCCACTGTCTCTAATGTACCAGCTCCACTGTCTCTAGTGAACCAACTCTACTGTCTCTAGTGTACCAACTCCACTGTCTCTAGTGTACCAACTCTACTGTCTCTAGTGTACCAGTTATATCGTCTCTAGTGTACCAGCTCTATTGTCTCTAGTGTACCAACACTACTGTCACCCGTGTACCAACTCTATTGTCTCTAGTGTACCAGCTCTATTGTCTCTAGTGTACCAGCTGTATTGTCTCTTGTGTACCAGCTCTACTATCACTAGTGTACCAGTTCCACTATCTCTAGTGTACCAACTCTACTGTGTCTAGTGTACCAGCTCTACTGTGTGTAGTGTACCAGCTCCACTGTCTGTAGTGTATCAGCTCTACTGTGTCTAGTGTACCAGCTCTATTGTCTCTAGTGTACCAGCTCTATTGTCTCTAGAGTACCAGCCACACTGTCTCTAGTATACCAGCACTACAGTCTCTAGTGTACAAGGTCCACTGTTCTCTTGTGTACCAGCTCTATTGTGTCTAGTGTACCAGCTCTACTCTCTCTAGTGTATCAGCTCAATGCCTCTAGTGTACCAGATCTACTGTCTCTAGTGTACCAGCACTATTGTCTCTAGTGTACCAGCTCCATTGTCTCTAATGTACCAGCTCTACTGTCTCTAGTGTACCAACTCTACTGTCTCTAGTGAACCAGCTCTACTGTCTCTAGTGTACCAGCTGTATTGCCTCTAGTGCACCAGCTCCACTGTCACTAGTGTACCAGCTCTACTGTCTCTCGTGTACCAGCTCTACTGTCTCTAGTGTACCAGTTATATTGTCTCTAGTGTACCAGCACTACAGTCTCTAGTGTACAAGGTCCACTGTTCTCTTGTGTACCAGCTCAACTCTTTCTAGTGTACCAGCTCTATTGTCTCTAGTGTACAAGCTCTACTGTCTCTAGTTTTCCAGCTCCACTGTCTCTTGTGTACCAGTTCTATTGTCTCTAGTGTACCAGCTATATTGTCTCTTGTGTACCAGCTCTATTGTCTCTAGTGTACCAGCCACACTGTATCTAGTGTACCAGCTCCACTGCCTCTAGTGTACCAGCTATATTGTCTATAGTGTACAAGCTTTATTGTCTCTAGTGTACCAGCTCCACTGTCACTAGTGTACCAGCTCTACTTTTTCTAGTGTACAAGCTCTACTGTCTCTAGTGTACCAGCTCTATTGTCACTAGTGTACCAGCTCCAATTTCGCTAGTGTACCAGCTCTACTGTCTCTAGTGTACCAGCCACACTGACTCTAGTGTACCAGCTCTACAGTCTCTAGTGTACCAGCTCCACTGTTTCTAGTGTACCAGATCTACTGTGTATAGTGTACCAGCTCTATTGTCTCTAATTTACCAGCTCCGCTGCCTCTAGTGTGCCAGCTCTATTGTCTCTAGTGCACCAGCTCCACCGTCACTAGTATACCAGCTCTACTGTCTCTCGTGTACCAGCTCTACTGTCTCTAGTGTACCAGCCACACTGTCTCTAGTGTACCAGCTCTACAGTCTCTAGTGTACCAGCTCCACAGTTTCTAGTGTACCAGATCTACTGTGTCTAGTGTATCAGCTCTATTGTCTCTAATGTACCATCTCTGCTGCCTCTAGTGTACCAGATCTATTGTCTCTAGTGTACCAGCACGACTGTCTCTAGTGTACCAAATCTACTGTCTCTAGTGTACCACCTCCATTGTCTCTAATGTACCAGCTCTGCTGCCTCTAGTGTACCAGATCTATTGTCTCTAGTGTACCAGCTCTACTGTCTCTAGTGTAATCAGCTCTATTGTCTCTATTATACCAGCTCTATTGTCTCTAGTATACACGCTCTACTGTCTCTAGTGTACCAGCTCTATTGTCTCTAGTGTACCAGCTCTATTGTCTCTAGTGTACCAACTCTACTGTCTCTAGTGTACCAACTCTACTGTCTCTAGTGTACCAGCTCTACTGTGTCTAGTGTACCATCTCCACTGTCTGTAGTGTACCAGCTCCACTGTGTCTCGTGTACCAGCACTACTGTCTCAAGTGTACCAGCTCTATTGTCTCTAGTGTACCAGCTATATTTTCTCTAGTATACCAGCTCTATTGTCTTTAGTGTACCAGCACTACTGTCTCTAGTGTACCAGCACTACTGTCTCTAGTGTAACAGCTCTTCTGTCTCTTGTGTACCAGCTCCACTGTCTCTTGTGTACCAGCTCTAGTGTCTCTAGTGTACCAGCTCTATTGTTTCGAGTGTACCAGCTCTATTGTGTCTAGTGTACCAGCTCTTGTCTCTCTAGTATACCAACTCTACTGTCTCTAGTGTACCAGTTATATTGTCTCTAGTGTACCAGCTCTATTGTCTCTAGTGTACCAACACTACTGTCACCCGTGTACCAACTCTATTGTCTCTAGTGTACCAGCTCTATTGTCTCTAGTGTACCAGCTGTATTGTGTCTAGTGTACCAGCTCTACTATCACTAGTGTACCAGCTCCACTATCTCTAGTGTACCAACTCTACAGTGTCTAGTGTACCAGCTCCACTGTCTGTAGTGTACCAGCTCTACTGTGTCTAGTGTACCAGCTCTATTGTCTCTAGTGTACCAGCTCTATTGCCTCAAGAGTACCAGCCACACTGTCTCTAGTATACCAGCATTACAGTCTCTAGTGTACAAGGTCCACTGTTCTCTTGTGTACCAGCTCAACTCTTTCTAGTGTACCAGCTCTATTGTCTCTAGTGTACAAGCTCTACTGTCTCTAGTTTACTAGCTCCACTGTCTCTAGTGTACCAGCTCTATTGTCTCTAGTGTACCAGCTCTATTGCCTCAAGAGTACCAGCCACACTGTATCTAGTGTACCAGCTCTACAGTCTCTAGTGTACCAGCTCCACAGTTTCTAGTGTACCAGATCTACTGTGTCTAGTGTACCAGCTCTATTGTCTCTAATGTACCAGCTATGCTGCCTCTAGTGTACCAGATCTATTGTCTCTAGTGTACCAGCACTACTGTCTCAAGTGTACCACCTCCATTGTCTCTAATTTACCAGCTCCACTGCCTCTAGTGTACCAGATCTATTGTCTCTAGTGTACCAGCTCTACTGTCTCTAGTGTAATCAGCTCTATTGTCTCTAGTGTACCAGCTCTACTGTCTCTAGTGCACCAGCTCTATTGTCTCTAGTGTACCAGCTCTATTGTCTCAAGAGTACCAGCCACACTGTCTCTAGTATACCAGCACTACAGTCTCTAGTGTACAAGGTCCACTGTTCTCTTGTGTACCAGCTCAACTCTTTCTAGTGTACCAGCTCTATTGTCTGTAGTGTACAAGCTCTACTGTCTCTAGTTTACCAGCTCCACTGTCTCTAGTGTACCAGCTATATTGTCTCCAGTGTACCAGCTCTATTGTCTCTAGTGTACAAGCTTTACTGTCTCTAGTGTACCAGCTCCACTGTCACTAGTGTACCAGCTCTCCTTTTTCTAGTGTACAAGCTCTACTGTCTCTAGTGTACCAGCTATATTGTCACTAGTGTACCAGCTCCAATTTCGCTAGTGTACCAGCTCTACTGTCTCTAGTGTACCAGCCACACTGACTCTAGTGTACCAGCTCTACAGCCTCTAGTGTACCAGCTCCACTGTTTCTAGTGTACCAGATTTACTGTGTATAGTGTACCAGCTCTATTGTCTCTAATTTACCAGCTCTGCTGCCTCTAGACTACCAGATCTATTGTCTCTAGTGTACCAGCTCTGCTGCCTGTAGTGTACCAGATCTACTCTCTCTAGTGTACAAGCTCTACTGACTCTAGAGTACCAGCTCCACTGTCACTAATGTACCAGCTCTACTTTTTCTAGTGTACAAGCTCTACTGTCTCTAGTGTACCAGATCTATTGTCACTAGTGTACCAGAGTCACTGTCTCTAGTGTACCAGCTCTACTATCTCTAGTGTACCAACTCTATTGTCTCTAGTGCACCAGCTCTTGTGTCTCTAGTGTACCAGCTCTAGAGTCTGTAGTGTACAAGCTCTACTGTCTCTAGTGTACCAGCTCTACTGTCACTAGTGTACCAGCTCCACTGTCTCTAATGTACCAGCTCCACTGTCTCTAGTGAACCAACTCTACTGTCTCTAGTGTACCAACTCCACTGTCTCTAGTGTACCAACTCTACTGTCTCTAGTGTACCAGTTATATCGTCTCTAGTGTACCAGCTCTATTGTCTCTAGTGTACCAACACTACTGTCACCCGTGTACCAACTCTATTGTCTCTAGTGTACCAGCTCTATTGTCTCTAGTGTACCAGCTGTATTGTCTCTTGTGTACCAGCTCTACTATCACTAGTGTACCAGTTCCACTATCTCTAGTGTACCAACTCTACTGTGTCTAGTGTACCAGCTCTACTGTGTGTAGTGTACCAGCTCCACTGTCTGTAGTGTATCAGCTCTACTGTGTCTAGTGTACCAGCTCTATTGTCTCTAGTGTACCAGCTCTATTGTCTCTAGAGTACCAGCCACACTGTCTCTAGTATACCAGCACTACAGTCTCTAGTGTACAAGGTCCACTGTTCTCTTGTGTACCAGCTCTATTGTGTCTAGTGTACCAGCTCTACTCTCTCTAGTGTATCAGCTCAATGCCTCTAGTGTACCAGATCTACTGTCTCTAGTGTACCAGCACTATTGTCTCTAGTGTACCAGCTCCATTGTCTCTAATGTACCAGCTCTACTGTCTCTAGTGTACCAACTCTACTGTCTCTAGTGAACCAGCTCTACTGTCTCTAGTGTACCAGCTGTATTGCCTCTAGTGCACCAGCTCCACTGTCACTAGTGTACCAGCTCTACTGTCTCTCGTGTACCAGCTCTACTGTCTCTAGTGTACCAGTTATATTGTCTCTAGTGTACCAGCACTACAGTCTCTAGTGTACAAGGTCCACTGTTCTCTTGTGTACCAGCTCAACTCTTTCTAGTGTACCAGCTCTATTGTCTCTAGTGTACAAGCTCTACTGTCTCTAGTTTTCCAGCTCCACTGTCTCTAGTGTACCAGTTCTATTGTCTCTAGTGTACCAGCTATATTGTCTCTTGTGTACCAGCTCTATTGTCTCTAGTGTACCAGCCACACTGTATCTAGTGTACCAGCTCCACTGCCTCTAGTGTACCAGCTATATTGTCTATAGTGTACAAGCTTTATTGTCTCTAGTGTACCAGCTCCACTGTCACTAGTGTACCAGCTCTACTTTTTCTAGTGTACAAGCTCTACTGTCTCTAGTGTACCAGCTCTATTGTCACTAGTGTACCAGCTCCAATTTCGCTAGTGTACCAGCTCTACTGTCTCTAGTGTACCAGCCACACTGACTCTAGTGTACCAGCTCTACAGTCTCTAGTGTACCAGCTCCACTGTTTCTAGTGTACCAGATCTACTGTGTATAGTGTACCAGCTCTATTGTCTCTAATTTACCAGCTCCGCTGCCTCTAGTGTACCAGCTCTATTGTCTCTAGTGCACCAGCTCCACCGTCACTAGTATACCAGCTCTACTGTCTCTCGTGTACCAGCTCTACTGTCTCTAGTGTACCAGCCACACTGTCTCTAGTGTACCAGCTCTACAGTCTCTAGTGTACCAGCTCCACAGTTTCTAGTGTACCAGATCTACTGTGTCTAGTGTATCAGCTCTATTGTCTCTAATGTACCATCTCTGCTGCCTCTAGTGTACCAGATCTATTGTCTCTAGTGTACCAGCACGACTGTCTCTAGTGTACCAAATCTACTGTCTCTAGTGTACCACCTCCATTGTCTCTAATGTACCAGCTCTGCTGCCTCTATTGTACCAGATCTATTGTCTCTAGTGTACCAGCTCTACTGTCTCTAGTGTAATCAGCTCTATTGTCTCTATTATACCAGCTCTATTGTCTCTAGTATACACGCTCTACTGTCTCTAGTGTACCAGCTCTATTGTCTCTAGTGTACCAGCTCTATTGTCTCTAGTGTACCAACTCTACTGTCTCTAGTGTACCAACTCTACTGTCTCTAGTGTACCAGCTCTACTGTGTCTAGTGTACCATCTCCACTGTCTGTAGTGTACCAGCTCCACTGTGTCTCGTGTACCAGCACTACTGTCTCAAGTGTACCAGCTCTATTGTCTCTAGTGTACCAGCTATATTTTCTCTAGTATACCAGCTCTATTGTCTTTAGTGTACCAGCACTACTGTCTCTAGTGTACCAGCACTACTGTCTCTAGTGTAACAGCTCTTCTGTCTCTTGTGTACCAGCTCCACTGTCTCTTGTGTACCAGCTCTAGTGTCTCTAGTGTACCAGCTCTATTGTTTCGAGTGTACCAGCTCTATTGTGTCTAGTGTACCAGCTCTTGTCTCTCTAGTATACCAACTCTACTGTCTCTAGTGTACCAGTTATATTGTCTCTAGTGTACCAGCTCTATTGTCTCTAGTGTACCAACACTACTGTCACCCGTGTACCAACTCTATTGTCTCTAGTGTACCAGCTCTATTGTCTCTAGTGTACCAGCTGTATTGTGTCTAGTGTACCAGCTCTACTATCACTAGTGTACCAGCTCCACTATCTCTAGTGTACCAACTCTACAGTGTCTAGTGTACCAGCTCCACTGTCTGTAGTGTACCAGCTCTACTGTGTCTAGTGTACCAGCTCTATTGTCTCTAGTGTACCAGCTCTATTGCCTCAAGAGTACCAGCCACACTGTCTCTAGTATACCAGCATTACAGTCTCTAGTGTACAAGGTCCACTGTTCTCTTGTGTACCAGCTCAACTCTTTCTAGTGTACCAGCTCTATTGTCTCTAGTGTACAAGCTCTACTGTCTCTAGTTTACTAGCTCCACTGTCTCTAGTGTACCAGCTCTATTGTCTCTAGTGTACCAGCTCTATTGCCTCAAGAGTACCAGCCACACTGTATCTAGTGTACCAGCTCTACAGTCTCTAGTGTACCAGCTCCACAGTTTCTAGTGTACCAGATCTACTGTGTCTAGTGTACCAGCTCTATTGTCTCTAATGTACCAGCTATGCTGCCTCTAGTGTACCAGATCTATTGTCTCTAGTGTACCAGCACTACTGTCTCAAGTGTACCACCTCCATTGTCTCTAATTTACCAGCTCCACTGCCTCTAGTGTACCAGATCTATTGTCTCTAGTGTACCAGCTCTACTGTCTCTAGTGTAATCAGCTCTATTGTCTCTAGTGTACCAGCTCTACTGTCTCTAGTGCACCAGCTCTATTGTCTCTAGTGTACCAGCTCTATTGTCTCAAGAGTACCAGCCACACTGTCTCTAGTATACCAGCACTACAGTCTCTAGTGTACAAGGTCCACTGTTCTCTTGTGTACCAGCTCAACTCTTTCTAGTGTACCAGCTCTATTGTCTGTAGTGTACAAGCTCTACTGTCTCTAGTTTACCAGCTCCACTGTCTCTAGTGTACCAGCTATATTGTCTCCAGTGTACCAGCTCTATTGTCTCTAGTGTACAAGCTTTACTGTCTCTAGTGTACCAGCTCCACTGTCACTAGTGTACCAGCTCTCCTTTTTCTAGTGTACAAGCTCTACTGTCTCTAGTGTACCAGCTATATTGTCACTAGTGTACCAGCTCCAATTTCGCTAGTGTACCAGCTCTACTGTCTCTAGTGTACCAGCCACACTGACTCTAGTGTACCAGCTCTACAGCCTCTAGTGTACCAGCTCCACTGTTTCTAGTGTACCAGATTTACTGTGTATAGTGTACCAGCTCTATTGTCTCTAATTTACCAGCTCTGCTGCCTCTAGACTACCAGATCTATTGTCTCTAGTGTACCAGCTCTACTGTCTCTAGTGTACCAGCTCTATTGTCTCTAGTGTACCAGCTCTATTGACTCAATGTACCAGCTCTACAGCCACTAGTGTACCAACACTACTGTCTCTACTGTACCAGCTCCATTGTCTCTAGTGTACCAGATCTATTGTCTCTAGTGTACCAACTCTACTGTCTGTAGTGTACCAGCTCCATTGTCTCTAATGTACCATCTCTGCTGCCTCTAGTCTACCAGATCTATTGTCACTAGTGTACAAGCTCGACTCCCTCTAGTGTAGCAACTCTACTGTCTCTAGTGTACCAGCTCTACTGTCTCTAGTGTTCCAAATATGCTGTCTGTAGTGTACCAGCTCCATTGCCTCTAATGTACCAGCTCTGCTGCCTCTAGTCTACCAGATCTATTGTCACTAGTGTACCAGCTCGACTATCTCTAGTTTAGCAACTCTACTGTCTCTAGTGTACCAGCCCTAGTGTCTCTAGTGTACCAGCTCTATTGCCTCTAGTGTACCAGCTCTATTGTGTCTAGTGTACCAGCTCTACTCTCTCTAGTGTATCAGCTCACTGCCTCTAGTGTACCAGATCTACTGTCTCTAGTGTACCAGCACTATTGTCTCTAGTGTACCAACTCTGCTGTCTCTAGAGTACCAACTCTACTGACTCTAGTGAACCAGCACTACTGTATCTAGTGTACCAGCTCTATTGTCTCTAGTGTACCGGCTGTATTGCCTCTAGTGCACCAGCTCCACTGTCACTAGTGTACCAGCTCTACTGTCTCTCGTGTACCAGCTCTACTGTCTCTAGTGTACCAGCCACACTGTATCTAGTGTACCAGCTCTACAGTCTCTAGTGTACCAGCTCCACAGTTTCTAGTGTACCAGATCTACTGTGTCTAGTGTACCAGCTCTATAGTCTCTAATGTACCAGCTATGCTGCCTCTAGTGTACCAGATCTATTGTCTCTAGTGTACTAGCACTACTGTCTCTAGTGTACCAACTCTACTGTCTCAAGTGTACCACCTCCATTGTCTCTAATGTACCAGCTCTGCTGCCTCTAGTGTACCAGATCTATTGTCTCTAGTGTACCAGCTCTACTGTCTCTAGTGTAATCAGCTCTATTGTCTCTAGTGTACCAGCTCTACTGTCTCTAGTTTACCAGCTCCACTGTCTCTAGTGTACCAACTCTACTGTCTCTAGTGTACCAGCTCCACTGTCTATAGTGTAGCAACTCTACTGTCTCTAGTGTACCAGCTCTACTATCTCTAGTGTACCAGCTCTACTGTCACTAGTGTACCAACTCTATTGTCTCTAGTGTACCAGCTCTATTGTCTCTAGTGTACCAGCTCCACTGTCTCTAGTGTACCAACTCTACGGTCTCTAGTGTACCAGCTCTACAGTCTCTACTGTACAAGCTCGACTATCTCTAGTGTACCAAATCTACTGTCTCTAGTGTACCAGCTCTACTGTGTCTAGTGTACCAGCTCCACTGTCTGTAGTGTACCAGCTCTACTGTGTCTAGTGTACCAGCACTACTGTCTCTAGTGTACCAGCTCTACTGTCTCTAGTTTACCAGCTCTATTGTCTCTAGTGTACCAGCTCTAGTGGCTCTAGTGTACCAGCTCTATTGTCTCTAGTGTACAAGCTCTACTGTCACTAGAGTACCAGCTCTACTTTTTCTAGTGTACAAGCTCTACTGCCTCTAGTGTACCAGATCTATTGTCACTAGTGTACCAGCTCCACTGTCTCTAGTGTACCAGCTCTACTGTCTCTATTGTACCAGCTCTACTATCTCTAGTGTACCAACTCTATTGTCTCTAGTGTACCAGCTCTAGAGTCTCTAGTGTACCAGCTCTACTCTCTCTAGTGTACCAGCTCTACTGTCTCTAGTGTAGCAGCTCCACTGTCACAAGTGTACCAGCTCTATTGTCTCTAGTGTACCAACTCCACTGTCTCTAGTCTACCAACTCTATTGTCTCTAGTGTACCAGCTCCACTGTATCTAGTGTACCAGATCTATTGTCACTAGTGTACCAGCTCCACTGTCTCTAGTGTACAAGCTCTACTGTCTCTAGTGTACCAGCTCTACTATCTCTAGTATACCAACTCTATTGTCTCTAGTGTACCAGCTCTAGAGTCTGTAGTGTACCAGCTCCACTGTCTCTAATGTACCAGCTCCACTGTCTCTAGTGTACCAACTCTACTGTCTCTAGTGTACAAACTCCACTCTCTCTAGTGTACCAACTCTACTGTCTCTAGCGTACCAGCACTTCTGTCTCTAGTGTAGTAGCTCTACTCTCTCTAGTGTACCAACTCTACTGTCTCTAGTGTACCAGTTATATCGTCTCTAGTGTACCAGCTCTATTGTCTCTAGTGTACCAACACTACTGTCACCCGTGTACCAGCTCTATTGTCTCTAGTGTACCAGCTGTATTGTCTCGTGTGTACCAGCTCTACTATCACTAGTGTACCAGCTCCACTATCTCTAGTGTACCAACTCTACTGTGTCTAGTGTACCAGCTCTACTGTGTGTAGTGTACCAGCTCCACTGTCTGTAGTGTATCAGCTCTACTGTGTCTAGTGTACCAGCTCTATTGTCTCTAGTGTACCAGCTCTATTGTCTCTAGAGTACCAGCCACACTGTCTCTAGTATACCAGCACTACAGTCTCTAGTGTACAAGGTCCACTGTTCTCTTGTGTACCAGCTCTATTGTGTCTAGTGTACCAGCTCGACTCTCTCTAGTGTATCAGCTCACTGCCTCTAGTGAACCAGATCTACTGTCTCTAGTGTACCAGCACTATTGTCTCTAGTGTACCAGCTCCATTGTCTCTAATGTACCAGCTCTACTGTCTCTAGTGTACCAACTCTACTGTCTCTTGTGAACCAGCTCTACTGTATCTAGTGTACCAGCTCTATTGTCTCTAGTGTACCAGCTCTATTGTCTCTAGTGTACCAGCTCTATTGTCTCTAGTGTACCAGCTCTACTCTCACTAGTGTACCAACTCTACTGTCTCTAGTGTACCAGCTCTATTGTCTCTAGTGTACCAGCTGTATTGTCTCTAGTGTACCAGCTCTATTGTCTCTAGTGTACCAGCTCTACTGTCTCTAGTGTAATCAGCTCTATTGTCTCTAGTGTACCAACTCTACTATCACTAGTGTACCAGCTCGACTATCTCTAGTGTACCAACTCTACAGTCTCTAGTGTACCAGCTCTACTGTGTCTAGTGTACCAGCTCCACTGTCTGTAGTGTACCAGCTCTACTGTGTATAGTGTACCAGCACTACTGTCTCTAGTGTACCAGCTCTACTGTCTCTAGTTTACCAGCTCTATTGTCTCTAGTGTACCAGCTCTAGTGGCTCTAGTGTACCAGCTCTATTGTCTCTAGTGTACCAGCCACACTGTCTCTGGTGTACCAGCACTACAATCTCTAGTGTAACAGGTCCACTGTTCTCTAGTATACCAGCTCCACAGTTTCTAGTGTACCAGCTCTGCTGCCTGTAGTGTACCAGCTCTACTGTCTCTAGTGTACCAGCTCTATTGTCTCTAGTGTACAATCTCTACTGTCACTAGAGTACCAGCTCTACTTTTTCTAGTGTACAAGCTCTACTGTCTCTAGTGTACCAGATCTATTGTCACTAGTGTACCAGCTCCACTGTCTCTAGTGTACCAGCTCTACTGTCTCTATTGTACCAGCTCTACTATTTGTAGTGTACCAACTCTATTGTCTCTAGTGTACCAGCTCTTGTGTCTCTAGTGTACCAGCTCTAGAGTCTCTGGTGTACCAGCTCTACTGTCTCTAGTGTACCAGCTCTACTGTCTCTAGTGTACCAGCTCTACTGTCTCTAGTGTACCAGCTCCACTGTCTCTAGTGTACCAAATCTACTGTCTCTAGTGTACCAACTCCACTGTCTATAGTGTTCCAGCTCTACTGTCACTAGTGTAATCAGCTCTATTGTCTCTAGTGTACCAACTCTACTGTCTCTAGTGTACCAGCTCTATTGTCTCTAGTGTACCAGCTGTATTGTCTCTAGTGTACCAGCTATATTGTCTCTAGTGTACCAGCTCTACTGTATCTAGTGTAATCAGCTCTATTGTCTCTAGTGTACCAACTCTACTATCTCTAGTGTACCAGCTCTACTGTGTCTAGTGTACCAGCTCCACTGTCTGTAGTGTACCAGCTCCACTGTGTCTCGTGTACCAGCACTACTGTCTCAAGTGTACCAGCTCTATTGTCTCTAGTGTACCAGCTATATTTTCTCTAGTATACCAGCTCTATTGTCTTTAGTGTACCAGCACTACTGTCTCTAGTGTACCAGCACTACTGTCTCTAGTGTAACAGCTCTTCTGTCTCTTGTGTACCAGCTCCACTGTCTCTTGTGTACCAGCTCTAGTGTCTCTAGTGTACCAGCTCTATTGTTTCGAGTGTACCAGCTCTATTGTGTCTAGTGTACCAGCTCTTGTCTCTCTAGTATACCAACTCTACTGTCTCTAGTGTACCAGTTATATTGTCTCTAGTGTACCAGCTCTATTGTCTCTAGTGTACCAACACTACTGTCACCCGTGTACCAACTCTATTGTCTCTAGTGTACCAGCTCTATTGTCTCTAGTGTACCAGCTGTATTGTGTCTAGTGTACCAGCTCTACTATCACTAGTGTACCAGCTCCACTATCTCTAGTGTACCAACTCTACAGTGTCTAGTGTACCAGCTCCACTGTCTGTAGTGTACCAGCTCTACTGTGTCTAGTGTACCAGCTCTATTGTCTCTAGTGTACCAGCTCTATTGCCTCAAGAGTACCAGCCACACTGTCTCTAGTATACCAGCATTACAGTCTCTAGTGTACAAGGTCCACTGTTCTCTTGTGTACCAGCTCAACTCTTTCTAGTGTACCAGCTCTATTGTCTCTAGTGTACAAGCTCTACTGTCTCTAGTTTACTAGCTCCACTGTCTCTAGTGTACCAGCTCTATTGTCTCTAGTGTACCAGCTCTATTGCCTCAAGAGTACCAGCCACACTGTATCTAGTGTACCAGCTCTACAGTCTCTAGTGTACCAGCTCCACAGTTTCTAGTGTACCAGATCTACTGTGTCTAGTGTACCAGCTCTATTGTCTCTAATGTACCAGCTATGCTGCCTCTAGTGTACCAGATCTATTGTCTCTAGTGTACCAGCACTACTGTCTCAAGTGTACCACCTCCATTGTCTCTAATTTACCAGCTCCACTGCCTCTAGTGTACCAGATCTATTGTCTCTAGTGTACCAGCTCTACTGTCTCTAGTGTAATCAGCTCTATTGTCTCTAGTGTACCAGCTCTACTGTCTCTAGTGCACCAGCTCTATTGTCTCTAGTGTACCAGCTCTATTGTCTCAAGAGTACCAGCCACACTGTCTCTAGTATACCAGCACTACAGTCTCTAGTGTACAAGGTCCACTGTTCTCTTGTGTACCAGCTCAACTCTTTCTAGTGTACCAGCTCTATTGTCTGTAGTGTACAAGCTCTACTGTCTCTAGTTTACCAGCTCCACTGTCTCTAGTGTACCAGCTATATTGTCTCCAGTGTACCAGCTCTATTGTCTCTAGTGTACAAGCTTTACTGTCTCTAGTGTACCAGCTCCACTGTCACTAGTGTACCAGCTCTCCTTTTTCTAGTGTACAAGCTCTACTGTCTCTAGTGTACCAGCTATATTGTCACTAGTATACCAGCTCCAATTTCGCTAGTGTACCAGCTCTACTGTCTCTAGTGTACCAGCCACACTGACTCTAGTGTACCAGCTCTACAGCCTCTAGTGTACCAGCTCCACTGTTTCTAGTGTACCAGATTTACTGTGTATAGTGTACCAGCTCTATTGTCTCTAATTTACCAGCTCTGCTGCCTCTAGACTACCAGATCTATTGTCTCTAGTGTACCAGCTCTACTGTCTCTAGTGTACCAGCTCTATTGTCTCTAGTGTACCAGCTCTATTGACTCAATGTACCAGCTCTACAGCCACTAGTGTACCAACACTACTGTCTCTACTGTACCAGCTCCATTGTCTCTAGTGTACCAGATCTATTGTCTCTAGTGTACCAACTCTACTGTCTGTAGTGTACCAGCTCCATTGTCTCTAATGTACCATCTCTGCTGCCTCTAGTCTACCAGATCTATTGTCACTAGTGTACAAGCTCGACTCCCTCTAGTGTAGCAACTCTACTGTCTCTAGTGTACCAGCTCTACTGTCTCTAGTGTTCCAAATATGCTGTCTGTAGTGTACCAGCTCCATTGCCTCTAATGTACCAGCTCTGCTGCCTCTAGTCTACCAGATCTATTGTCACTAGTGTACCAGCTCGACTATCTCTAGTTTAGCAACTCTACTGTCTCTAGTGTACCAGCCCTAGTGTCTCTAGTGTACCAGCTCTATTGCCTCTAGTGTACCAGCTCTATTGTGTCTAGTGTACCAGCTCTACTCTCTCTAGTGTATCAGCTCACTGCCTCTAGTGTACCAGATCTACTGTCTCTAGTGTACCAGCACTATTGTCTCTAGTGTACCAACTCTGCTGTCTCTAGAGTACCAACTCTACTGACTCTAGTGAACCAGCACTACTGTATCTAGTGTACCAGCTCTATTGTCTCTAGTGTACCGGCTGTATTGCCTCTAGTGCACCAGCTCCACTGTCACTAGTGTACCAGCTCTACTGTCTCTCGTGTACCAGCTCTACTGTCTCTAGTGTACCAGCCACACTGTATCTAGTGTACCAGCTCTACAGTCTCTAGTGTACCAGCTCCACAGTTTCTAGTGTACCAGATCTACTGTGTCTAGTGTACCAGCTCTATAGTCTCTAATGTACCAGCTATGCTGCCTCTAGTGTACCAGATCTATTGTCTCTAGTGTACTAGCACTACTGTCTCTAGTGTACCAACTCTACTGTCTCAAGTGTACCACCTCCATTGTCTCTAATGTACCAGCTCTGCTGCCTCTAGTGTACCAGATCTATTGTCTCTAGTGTACCAGCTCTACTGTCTCTAGTGTAATCAGCTCTATTGTCTCTAGTGTACCAGCTCTACTGTCTCTAGTTTACCAGCTCCACTGTCTCTAGTGTACCAACTCTACTGTCTCTAGTGTACCAGCTCCACTGTCTATAGTGTAGCAACTCTACTGTCTCTAGTGTACCAGCTCTACTATCTCTAGTGTACCAGCTCTACTGTCACTAGTGTACCAACTCTATTGTCTCTAGTGTACCAGCTCTATTGTCTCTAGTGTACCAGCTCCACTGTCTCTAGTGTACCAACTCTACGGTCTCTAGTGTACCAGCTCTACAGTCTCTACTGTACAAGCTCGACTATCTCTAGTGTACCAAATCTACTGTCTCTAGTGTACCAGCTCTACTGTGTCTAGTGTACCAGCTCCACTGTCTGTAGTGTACCAGCTCTACTGTGTCTAGTGTACCAGCACTACTGTCTCTAGTGTACCAGCTCTACTGTCTCTAGTTTACCAGCTCTATTGTCTCTAGTGTACCAGCTCTAGTGGCTCTAGTGTACCAGCTCTATTGTCTCTAGTGTACAAGCTCTACTGTCACTAGAGTACCAGCTCTACTTTTTCTA
The DNA here is from genome assembly GCA_964016885.1 of Eledone cirrhosa. Lineage (NCBI taxonomy): Eukaryota > Metazoa > Mollusca > Cephalopoda > Octopoda > Eledonidae > Eledone > Eledone cirrhosa. The sequence goes on from OZ024744.1 coordinate 25,211,135, forward strand.
GTGTACAAGCTCTACTGCCTCTAGTGTACCAGATCTATTGTCACTAGTGTACCAGCTCCACTGTCTCTAGTGTACCAGCTCTACTGTCTCTATTGTACCAGCTCTACTATCTCTAGTGTACCAACTCTATTGTCTCTAGTGTACCAGCTCTAGAGTCTCTAGTGTACCAGCTCTACTCTCTCTAGTGTACCAGCTCTACTGTCTCTAGTGTAGCAGCTCCACTGTCACAAGTGTACCAGCTCTATTGTCTCTAGTGTACCAACTCCACTGTCTCTAGTCTACCAACTCTATTGTCTCTAGTGTACCAGCTCCACTGTCTCTAGTGTACCAGATCTATTGTCACTAGTGTACCAGCTCCACTGTCTCTAGTGTACAAGCTCTACTGTCTCTAGTGTACCAGCTCTACTATCTCTAGTATACCAACTCTATTGTCTCTAGTGTACCAGCTCTAGAGTCTGTAGTGTACCAGCTCCACTGTCTCTAATGTACCAGCTCCACTGTCTCTAGTGTACCAACTCTACTGTCTCTAGTGTACAAACTCCACTCTCTCTAGTGTACCAACTCTACTGTCTCTAGCGTACCAGCACTTCTGTCTCTAGTGTAGTAGCTCTACTCTCTCTAGTGTACCAACTCTACTGTCTCTAGTGTACCAGTTATATCGTCTCTAGTGTACCAGCTCTATTGTCTCTAGTGTACCAACACTACTGTCACCCGTGTACCAGCTCTATTGTCTCTAGTGTACCAGCTGTATTGTCTCGTGTGTACCAGCTCTACTATCACTAGTGTACCAGCTCCACTATCTCTAGTGTACCAACTCTACTGTGTCTAGTGTACCAGCTCTACTGTGTGTAGTGTACCAGCTCCACTGTCTGTAGTGTATCAGCTCTACTGTGTCTAGTGTACCAGCTCTATTGTCTCTAGTGTACCAGCTCTATTGTCTCTAGAGTACCAGCCACACTGTCTCTAGTATACCAGCACTACAGTCTCTAGTGTACAAGGTCCACTGTTCTCTTGTGTACCAGCTCTATTGTGTCTAGTGTACCAGCTCGACTCTCTCTAGTGTATCAGCTCACTGCCTCTAGTGAACCAGATCTACTGTCTCTAGTGTACCAGCACTATTGTCTCTAGTGTACCAGCTCCATTGTCTCTAATGTACCAGCTCTACTGTCTCTAGTGTACCAACTCTACTGTCTCTTGTGAACCAGCTCTACTGTATCTAGTGTACCAGCTCTATTGTCTCTAGTGTACCAGCTCTATTGTCTCTAGTGTACCAGCTCTATTGTCTCTAGTGTACCAGCTCTACTCTCACTAGTGTACCAACTCTACTGTCTCTAGTGTACCAGCTCTATTGTCTCTAGTGTACCAGCTGTATTGTCTCTAGTGTACCAGCTCTATTGTCTCTAGTGTACCAGCTCTACTGTCTCTAGTGTAATCAGCTCTATTGTCTCTAGTGTACCAACTCTACTATCACTAGTGTACCAGCTCGACTATCTCTAGTGTACCAACTCTACAGTCTCTAGTGTACCAGCTCTACTGTGTCTAGTGTACCAGCTCCACTGTCTGTAGTGTACCAGCTCTACTGTGTATAGTGTACCAGCACTACTGTCTCTAGTGTACCAGCTCTACTGTCTCTAGTTTACCAGCTCTATTGTCTCTAGTGTACCAGCTCTAGTGGCTCTAGTGTACCAGCTCTATTGTCTCTAGTGTACCAGCCACACTGTCTCTGGTGTACCAGCACTACAATCTCTAGTGTAACAGGTCCACTGTTCTCTAGTATACCAGCTCCACAGTTTCTAGTGTACCAGCTCTGCTGCCTGTAGTGTACCAGCTCTACTGTCTCTAGTGTACCAGCTCTATTGTCTCTAGTGTACAATCTCTACTGTCACTAGAGTACCAGCTCTACTTTTTCTAGTGTACAAGCTCTACTGTCTCTAGTGTACCAGATCTATTGTCACTAGTGTACCAGCTCCACTGTCTCTAGTGTACCAGCTCTACTGTCTCTATTGTACCAGCTCTACTATTTGTAGTGTACCAACTCTATTGTCTCTAGTGTACCAGCTCTTGTGTCTCTAGTGTACCAGCTCTAGAGTCTCTGGTGTACCAGCTCTACTGTCTCTAGTGTACCAGCTCTACTGTCTCTAGTGTACCAGCTCTACTGTCTCTAGTGTACCAGCTCCACTGTCTCTAGTGTACCAAATCTACTGTCTCTAGTGTACCAACTCCACTGTCTATAGTGTTCCAGCTCTACTGTCACTAGTGTAATCAGCTCTATTGTCTCTAGTGTACAAGCTCTACTGTCTCTAGTGTACCAGCTCTATTGTCTCTAGTGTACCAGCTGTATTGTCTCTAGTGTACCAGCTATATTGTCTCTAGTGTACCAGCTCTACTGTATCTAGTGTAATCAGCTCTATTGTCTCTAGTGTACCAACTCTACTATCTCTAGTGTACCAGCTCTACTGTGTCTAGTGTACCAGCTCCACTGTCTGTAGTGTACCAGCTCTACTGTGTCTAGTGTACCAGCACTACTGTTTCTAGTGTACCAGCTCTACTGTCTCTAGTTTACCAGCTCTATTGTCTCTAGTGTACCAGCTCTAGTGGCTCTAGTGTACCAGCTCTATTGTCTCTAGTGTACAAGCTCTACTGTCACTAGAGTACCAGCTCTACTTTTTCTAGTGTACAAGCTCTACTGCCTCTAGTGTACCAGATCTATTGTCACTAGTGTACCAGCTCCACTGTCTCTAGTGTACCAGCTCTACTGTCTCTATTGTACCAGCTCTACTATCTCTAGTGTACCAACTCTATTGTCTCTAGTGTACCAGCTCTAGAGTCTCTAGTGTACCAGCTCTACTCTCTCTAGTGTACCAGCTCTACTGTCTCTAGTGTAGCAGCTCCACTGTCACAAGTGTACCAGCTCTATTGTCTCTAGTGTACCAACTCCACTGTCTCTAGTGTACCAAATCTATTGTCTCTAGTGTACCAGCTCCACTGTCTCTAGTGTACCAGATCTATTGTCACTAGTGTACCAGCTCCACTGTCTCTAGTGTACAAGCTCTACTGTCTCTAGTGTACCAGCTCTACTATCTCTAGTATACCAACTCTATTGTCTCTAGTGCACCAGCTCTTGTGTCTCTAGTGTACCAGCTCTAGAGTCTGTAGTGTACCAGCTCCACTGTCTCTAATGTACCAGCTCCACTGTCTCTAGTGTACCAACTCTACTGTCTCTAGTGTACCAACTCCACTATCTCTAGTGTACCAACTCTACTGTCTCTAGCGTACCAGCACTTCTGTCTCTAGTGTAGTAGCTCTACTCTCTCTAGTGTACCAACTCTACTGTCTCTAGTGTACCAGTTATATCGTCTCTAGTGTACCAGCTCTATTGTCTCTAGTGTACCAACACTACTGTCACCCGTGTACCAACTCTATTGTCTCTAGTGTACCAGCTCTATTGTCTCTAGTGTACCAGCTGTATTGTCTCGTGTGTACCAGCTCTACTATAACTAGTGTACCAGCTCCACTATCTCTAGTGTACCAACTCTACTGTGTCTAGTGTACCAGCTCTACTGTGTGTAGTGTACCAGCTCCACTGTCTGTAGTGTATCAGCTCTACTGTGTCTAGTGTACCAGCTCTATTGTCTCTAGTGTACCAGCTCTATTGTCTCTAGAGTACCAGCCACACTGTCTCTAGTATACCAGCACTACAGTCTCTAGTGTACAAGGTCCACTGTTCTCTTGTGTACCAGCTCTATTGTGTCTAGTGTACCAGCTCGACTCTCTCTAGTGTATCAGCTCACTGCCTCTAGTGAACCAGATCTACTGTCTCTAGTGTACCAGCACTATTGTCTCTAGTGTACCAGCTCCATTGTCTCTAATGTACCAGCTCTACTGTCTTTAGTGTACCAACTCTACTGTCTCTTGTGAAGCAGCTCTACTGTATCTAGTGTACCAGCTCTATTGTCTCTAGTGTACCAGCTCTATTGTCTCTAGTGTACCAGCTCTATTGTCTCTAGTGTACCAGCTCTACTCTCACTAGTGTACCAACTCTACTGTCTCTAGTGTACCAGCTCTATTGTCTCTAGTGTACCAGCTGTATTTTCTCTAGTGTACCAGCTCTATTGTCTCTAGTGTACCAGCTCTACTGTCTCTAGTGTAATCAGCTCTATTGTCTCTAGTGTACCAACTCTACTATCACTAGTGTACCAGCTCGACTATCTCTAGTGTACCAACTCTACAGTCTCTAGTGTACCAGCTCTACTGTGTCTAGTGTACCAGCTCCACTGTCTGTAGTGTACCAGCTCTACTGTGTATAGTGTACCAGCACTACTGTCTCTAGTGTACCAGCTCTACTGTCTCTAGTTTACCAGCTCTATTGTCTCTAGTGTACCAGCTCTAGTGGCTCTAGTGTACCAGCTCTATTGTCTCTAGTGTACCAGCCACACTGTCTCTGGTGTACCAGCACTACAGTCTCTAGTGTAACAGGTCCACTGTTCTCTAGTATACCAGCTCCACAGTTTCTAGTGTACCAGCTCTGCTGTCTGTAGTGTACCAGCTCTACTGTCTCTAGTGTACCAGCTCTATTGTCTCTAGTGTACAAGCTCTACTGTCACTAGAGTACCAGCTCTACTTTTTCTAGTGTACAAGCTCTACTGTCTCTAGTGTACCAGATCTATTGTCACTAGTGTACCAGCTCCACTGTCTCTAGTGTACCAGCTCTACTGTCTCTATTGTACCAGCTCTACTATTTGTAGTGTACCAACTCTATTTTCTCTAGTGTACCAGCTCTTGTGTCTCTAGTGTACCAGCTCTAGAGTCTCTGGTGTACCAGCTCTACTGTCACTAGTGTACCAGCTCTACTGTCTCTAGTGTAGCAGCTCCACTGTCACTAGTGTACCAGCTCTATTGTCTCTAGTGTACCAACTCCACTGTCTCTAGTGTACCAACTCTATTGTCTCTAGTGTACCAGATTTATTGTCTCTAGTGTACCAGCTGTATTGTGTCTAGTGTACCAGTTCTACTATCACTAGTGTACCAGCTCCACTATCTCTAGTGTACCAACTCTACTGTGTCTAGTGTACCAGCTCTACTGTGTCTAGTGTACCAGCTCTATTTTCTCTAGTGTACCAGCCACACTGTCTCTAGTGTAGCTGCACTATAGTCTCTAGTGTACAAGGTCCACTGTTCTCTAGTGTACCAGCTCAAATCTTTCTAGTGTACCAGCTATACTGTCTCTAGTGTACCAGCTCTATTGTCTCTAGTGTACAAGCTCTACTGTCTCTAGTGTACCAGCTTCACTGTCTCTAGTGTACCAGCTCTATTGTCTCTAGTGTACCAGCTCTATTGTCTCTAGTGTACAAGCTTTACTGTCTCTACTGTACCAGCTCCACTGTCACTAGTGTACCAGCTCTACTTTTTCTAGTGTACAAGCTCTACTGTCTCTGGTGTACCAGCTCTACTGTCACCTAGTGTACCAGCTCCACTTTCTCTAATGTATCAGCTCTAATGTCTCTAGTGTACCAGCCACACTGTCTCTAGTGTACCAGCTCTACAGTCTCTAGTGTACCAGCTCCACTGCTTCTAATGTACCATATCTACTGTGTATAGTGTACCAGCTCTCTTGTCTCTAATTTTCCAGCTCTGCTGCCTCTAGTGTACCAGATCTATTGTCTCTAGTGTACCAACTCTACTGTCTGTAGTGTACCAGCTCCATTGTCTCTAATGTACCAGCTCTGCTGCCTCTAGTCTACCAGATCTATTGTCTCTAGTGTACCAGCTCTATTGTCTCAATGTACCAGCTCTACAGTCACTAGTGTACCAACTCTACTGTCTCTACTTTACCAGCGCTATTGTCTCAATGTACCAACTCTACGGTCTCTAATGTACTAGCTCAAGTGTCACTAGTGTACCAGCTCGACTATCTCTAGTGTAGCAACTCTACTGTCTCTAGTGTACCAGCTGTACTGTCTCTAGTGTACCAAATATGCTGTCTCTAGTGTACCAGCCCTAGTGTCTCTAGTGTACCATCTCTACTGTCTCTAGTGTACCAGCTCTATTGTGTCTGGTGTACCAGCTCTACTCTCTCTAGTCTACCAGCTCACTGTCTCTAGTGTACCAGATCTATTGTCTCTAGTGTACCAGCTCCACTGTCTCTCGTGTACCAGCTCTACTGTCTCTCGTGTACCAGCTCTACTGTCTCTAGTGTACCAGCCACACTGTCTCTAATGTACCTGCTCTACAGTCTCCAGTTTACCAGCTCCAGAGTTTCTAGTGTACCAGATCTACTGTGTCTAGTGTACCAGCTCTATTGTCTCTAACGTACCAGCTCTGCTGTCTCTAGTGTACCAGCTCCACTGTCCCTAGTGTACCAACCTTACTGTCTCTAGTGTACCAACTCCACTGTCTCTAGTGTACCAACTCTACTGTCTCTAGTGTACCAGCATTACTGTCTCTAGTGTACCAGCTCTGCTGTCTCTAGAGTACAAGCTCTACTGTCTCTAGTGCAACAGCTCTACTTTCCCTTGTGTACCAGCTCCACTGTCTCTAGTGTACCAGCTCTAGTGTCTCTAGTGTACCAGCTCTATTGTCCCTAGTGTATCAGCTCTATTGTCTCTAGTGTACAAGCTCTGCTGTCTCTAATGTACCAGCTCCACTGTCTCTAGTGTACCAGCTCTAGTATCTCTGGTGTACCAACACTATTGTCTCTAGTGTAGCAGCTCTTGTCTCTCTAGTGTAGCAGCTCTAGTGTCTCTAGTGTACCAGCTCTACTGTCTCTAGTGTACCAGCTCTACTGTCTCTAGTGTACCAGCTCCACTGTCTCTAGTGTACCAAATCTACTGTCTCTAGTGTACCAACTCCACTGTCTATAGTGTACCAACTCTACTATCTCTAGTGTGCCAGCACTACTGTCTCTAGTGTAGCAGCTCTCCTGTCTCTAGTGTACCAGCTCTATTGTCTCTAGTGTACCAGCTCTACTCTCACTAGTGTACCAACCCTACTGTCTCTAGTGTACCAGCTCTATTGTCTCTAGTGTACCAGCTGTATTGTCTCTAATGTACCAGCTCTATTGTCTCTAGTGTACAAGCTCTGCTGTCTCTAATGTACCAGCTCCACTGTCTCTAGTGTTCCAGCTCTAGTAACTCTGGTGTACCAACTCTATGGTCTCTAGTGTACCAGCTATTGTCTCTCTAGTGTAGCAGCTCTAGTGTCTCTAGTGTACCAGCTCTACTGTCTCTAGTGTACCAGCTCTACTGTCTCTAGTGTACCAGCTCCACTGTCTCTAGTGTACCAAATCTACTGTCTCTAGTGTACCAACTCCACTGTCTATAGTGTTCCAGCTCTACTGTCTCTAGTGTAATCAGCTCTATTGTCTCTAGTGTACCAACTCTACTGTCTCTAGTGTACCAGCTCTATTGTCTCTAGTGTACCAGCTGTATTGTCTCTAGTGTACCAGCTATATTGTCTCTAGTGTACCAGCTCTACTGTATCTAGTGTAATCAGCTCTATTGTCTCTAGTGTACCAACTCTACTATCTCTAGTGTACCAGCTCTACTGTGTCTAGTGTACCAGCTCCACTGTCTGTAGTGTACCAGCTCTACTGTGTCTAGTGTACCAGCACTACTGTCTCTAGTGTACCAGCTCTACTGTCTCTAGTTTACCAGCTCTATTGTCTCTAGTGGACCAGCTCTAGTGGCTCTAGTGTACCAGCTCTATTGTCTCTAGCGTACCAGCCACACTGTCTCTGGTGTACCAGCTCCACAGTTTCTAGTGTACCAGCTCTGCTGCCTGTAGGGTACCAGATCTATTGTCACTAGTGTACCAGCTCCACTGTCTCTAGTGTACCAGCTCTACTGTCTCTATTGTACCAGCTCTACTATTTCTAGTGTACCAACTCTATTGTCTCTAGTGTACCAGCTCTTGTGTCTCTAGTGTACCAGCTCTAGAGTCTCTAGTGTACCAGCTCTACTGTCTCTAGTGTACCAGCTCTACTGTCTCTAGTGTAGCAGCTCCACTGTCACTAGTGTACCAGCTCTATTGTCTCTAATGTACCAACTCCACTGTCTCTAGTGTACCAACTCTATTGTCTCTAGTGTACCAGCTCCACTGTCTCTAGTTTACCAGATCTATTGTCACTAGTGTACCAGCTCCACTGTCTCTAGTGTACAAGCTCTACTGTCTCTATTGTACCAGCTCTACTATCTCTAGTGTACCAACTCTATTGTCACTAGTGTACCAGCTCTATTGTTTTTAGTGTACCAGCTCTATTGTCTCTAGTGTTCCAGCTCTTCTGTCACCAGTGTACCAACTCTATTGTCTCTAGTGTACCAGATTTATTGTCTCTAGTGTACCAGCTGTATTGTGTCTAGTGTACCAGTTCTACTATCACTAGTGTACCAGCTCCACTATCTCTAGTGTACCAACTCTACTGTGTCTAGTGTACCAGCTCTACTGTGTCCAGTGTACCAGCTCCACTGTCTGTAGTGTACCAGCTCTACTGTGTCTAGTGTACCAGCTCTATTGTCTCTAGTGTACCAGCCACACTGTCTCTAGTGTACCTGCACTACAGTCTCTAGTGTACAAGGTCCACTGTTCTCTAGTGTACCAGCTCAAATATTTCTAGTGTACCAGCTCTACTGTCTCTAGTGTACCAGCTCTATTGTCTCTAGTGTACAAGCTCTACTGTCTCTAGTGTACCAGCTCCACTGTCTCTAGTGTACCAGCTCCACTGTCTCTAGTGTACCAGCTCTATTGTCTCTAGTGTACCAGCTCTATTGTCTCTAGTGTACAAGCTTTACTGTCTCTACTGTACCAGCTCCACTGTCACTAGTGTACCAGCTCTACTTTTTCTAGTGTACAAGCTCTACTGTCTCTGGTGTACCAGCTCTACTGTCACTAGTGTACCAGCTCCACTTTCTCTAATGTATCAGCTCTACTGTCTCTAGTGTACCAGCCACACTGTCTCTAGTGTACCAGCTCTACAGTCTCTAGTGTACCAGCTCCACTGTGTATAGTGTACCAGCTCTCTTGTCTCTAATTTACCAGCTCTGCTGCCTCTAGTGTACCAGATCTATTGTCTCTAGTGTACCAACTCTACTGTCTGTAGTGTATCAGCTCCATTGTCTCTAGTGTACCAGCTCTATTGTCTCAATGTACCAGCTCTACAGTCACTAGTGTACCAACTCTACTGTCTCTACTGTACCAGTTCTATTGTCTCAATGTACCAACTCTACGGTCTCTAATGTACTAGCTCATGTGTCACTAGTGTACCAGCTCGACTATCTCTAGTGTAGCAACTCTACTGTCTCTTGTGTACCAGCTCTACTGTCTCTAGTGTACCAAATATGCTGTCTCTAGTGTACCAGACCTAGTGTCTCTAGTGTACCAGCTCTACTGTCTCTAGTGTACCAGCTTTATTGTGTCTGGTGTACCAGATCTACTCTCTCTCGTCTACCAGCTCACTGTCTCTCGTGTACTAGATCTATTGTCTCTACTTGTACCAGCTCCACTTACTCTAGTGTACCAGCTGTATTGCCTCTAGTGCACCAGCTCCACTGTCTCTCGTGTACCAGCTCTACTGTCTCTCGTGTACCAGCTCTACTGTCTCTAGTGTACCAACTCCACTGTCTCTCGTGTACCAGCTCTACTGTCTCCCGTGTACCAGCTCTACTGTCTCTAGTGTACGAGCCACACTGTCTCTAGTGTACCTGCTCTACAGTCTCCAGTTTACCAGCTCCAGAGTTTCTAGTGTACCAGATCTACTGTGTCTAGTGTACCAGCTCTATTGTCACTAACGTACCAGCTCTGCTGCCTCTAGTGTACCAGATCTATTGTCTCTAGTGTACCAGCTCTACTGTCTCTAGTGTAATCAGCTCTATTGTCTCTAGTGTACCAGCTCTACTGTCTCTAGTGTACCAACTCTACTGTCTGTAGTGTACCAGCTCTATTGTCTCTATTGTACCAACTCTACTGTCTCTAGTGTACCAGCTCTAGTGTCACTAGTGTACCAGCTCCACTGTCTCTAGTGTACCAGCTCTACTGTCTCTAGTGTACCAGCTCTACTGTCTCTAGTGTACCAGCTCTACTGTCTCTCGTGTACCAGATCCATTGTATCTAGTGTACCAACTCTACTGTCTCTAGTGTACCAGCTCTATTGTCTCTAGTGTACCAGCTCAACTCTCTCTAGTGTATCAACTCTACTGTCTCTAGTGTACCAGCTCTATTGTCTCTAGTGTACCAGCTCTACTGTCTCTAGTGTAATGTGCTCTATTGTCTCTAGTGTACCAACTCTACTGTCTCTAGTGTACCAGCTCTATTGTCTCCAGTGTACCAGCTCTTCTGTCACCAGTGTACCAACTCTATTGTCTCTAGTGTACCAGCTCTATTGTCTCTAGTGTACCAGCAGTATTGTGTCTAGTATACCAACTCTACTATCACTAGTGTACCAGCTCCACTATCTTTAGTGTAACAGCTCTAGAGTCTCTAGTGTACCAGCTCTACTGTCTCTGGTGTACCAGCTCTACTGTCTCTAGTGTAGCAGCTCCACTGTCACTAGTGTACCAGCTCCACTGTCTCTAGTGTACCAAGTCTATTGTCTCTAGTGTACCAACTCCACTGTCTCTAGTGTACCAACTCTACTGTCTCTAGTGTACAAGCTCTACTGTCTCTAGTGTACCAGATCTATTGTCTCTAGTGTACCAGCTCCACTGTCTCTAGTGTACCAGCTCTACTGTATCTATTGTACCAGCTCTACTAACTCTAGTGTACCAGCACTACTGTCAATAGTGCACCAGCTACACTGTTCTCTAGAGTACCAGCTCAAAACTTTCTAGTGTACCAGCTCTACTGTCTCTAGTGTACCAGCTCTATTGTCTCTAGTGTACAAGCTCTACTGTCTCTAGTGTACCAGCTCCACTGTCTCTAGTGTACCAGCTCTATCGTCTCTAGTGTACCAGCTCTATTGTCTCTAGTGTACAAGCTTTACTGTCTCTAGTGTACCAGCTCCACTGTCACTAGTGTACCAGCTCTACTGTCTCTAGTGTACCAGCTATACTTTTTCTAGTGTACAAGCTCTACTGTCTCTAGTGTACCAGCACTACTGTCAATAGTCCACCAGCTCCACTTTCTCTAATGTACCAGCTCTACTATCTCTAGTGTACCAGCTACACTGTCTCTAGTGTACCAGCTCCACTGTTTCTAGTGTACCAGATCTACTGTGTATAGTGTACCATCTCTATTGTCTCTAACTTACCAGCTCTGCTGCCTCTAGTGTACCAGATCTATTGTCTCTAGTCTACCAGCCACACTGCCTCTGGTGTACCAGCACTACAGTCTCTAGTGTAACAGGTCCACTGTTCTCTAGTGTACCAGCTCCACAGTTTCTAGTGTACCAGCTCTATTGTCTCTAGTGTACCAGCTCTATTGTCTCTAGTGTACAAGCTCTACTGTCTCTAGAGTACCAGCTCCACTGTCACTAGAGTACCAGCTCTACTGTCTCTAGTGTACCAGCTCTACTGTCTCTATTGTACCAGCTCTACTATCTCTAGTGTACCAACTCTATTGTCTCTAGTGTACCAGCTCTTGTGTCTCTAGTGTACCAGCTCTAGAGTCTCTAGTGTACCAAATCTACTGTGTCTAGTGTACCAGCTCTATTGTCTCTAATGTACCAGGTCTGCTGTTTCTAGTGTACAAGCTCTACTGTCTCTAGTGTACCAGATCTATTGTCACTAGTGTACCAGCTCCACTGTCTCTAGTGTACCAGCTCTACTGTCTCTAGTGTTCCAGCTCTACTGTCTCTATTGTACCAGCTCTACTATCTCTAGTGTACCATCTCTATTGTCTCTAGTGTACCAACTCTGCTGTCTCTAGTGTACCGGCTCTACTGTCTCTAGTGTACCAGCTCTACTGTCTCTCGTGTACCAGCTCTATTGTCTCTAGTGTACCAGCTCAAATCTCTCTAGTGTACCAACTCTACTGTCTCTAGTGTACCAGCTCTATTGTCTCTAGTGTACCAGCTCTACTGTCTCTAGTGTAATCAGCTCTATTGTCTCTAGTGTACCAGCTCTACTGTCTCTAGTGTACCAGCTCCATGGGATCTAGTGTACCAGCTCCACTGTCTGTAGTGTACCAGCTCTACTGTGTCTAGTGTACCAGCTCTATTGTCTCTAGTGTACCAGCCACACTGTCTCTAGTGTACCAGCACTACAGTCTCTAGTGTACAAGGTCCACTGTTCTCTAGTGTACCAGCTCAAATCTTTCTACTGTACCAGCTCGACTGTCTCTAGTGTACCAGCTCTATTGTCTCTAGTGTACAAGCTCTACTGTCTCTAGTGTACCAGCTCCACTGTCTCTAGTGTACCAGTTCTATTGTCTCTAGTGTACAAGCTTTACTGTCTCTAGTGTACCAGCTCCACTGTCACTAGTGTACCAGCTCTGCTTTTTCTAGTGTACAAGCTCTACTTTCTCTAGTGTACCAGCTCTACTGTCACTAGTGTACCAGCTCCACTTTCTCTGATGTACCAGCTCTACTGTCTCTAGTGTACCAGCAACACTGTCTCTAGTGTACCAGCTCCACAGTCTCTAGTGTACCAGCTCCACTGTTTCTAGTGTACCAGATATATTGTGTATAGTGTACCATCTCTATTGTCTTTAATTTACCAGCTCTGCTGCCTCTAGTGTACCAGATCTATTGTCTCTAGTGTACCAGCTCTATTGTCTCAATGTACCAGGTCTACAGTCACTAGTGTACCAACTCTACTGTCTCTACTGTACCAGCTCTATTGTCTCAAGTGTACCAACTCTACAGTCTCTAATGTACTAGCTCAAGTGTCACTAGTGTACCAGCTCGACTATCTCTAGTGTAGCAACTCTACTGTCTCTAATGTACCTGCTCTATTGTCTCTAGTGTACCAGCTCTACTGTCTCTAGTGTACCAAATATGCTGTCTCTAGTGTACCAGCCCTAGTGTCTCTAGTGTACCAGCTCTACTGTCTCTAGTGTACCAGCTCTATTGTGTCTGGTGTACCAGCTCTACTCTCTCTAGTGTAGCAGCTCACTGTCTCTAGTGTACCAGCATTATTGTCTCTACTTGTGCCAGCTCCACTTACTCTAGTGTACCAGCTCTATTGTCTCTAGTGTACCAGCTCTATTGTCTCTAGTGTACCAGCTCTATTGTCTCTAGTGTACCAGCTCCACTGTCACTAGTGTACCAGCTCTACTTTTTCTAGTGTACAAGCTCCACTGTCACTAGTGTACCAGCTCAAATCTTTCTAGTGTACCAGCTCTACTGTCTCTAGTGTACCAGCTCTATTGTCTCTAGTGTACCAGCTCTATTGTCTCTAGTGTACCAGTTCCACTGTCACAAGTGTACCAGCTCTACTTTTTCTAGTGTACAAGCTCTACTGTCTCTAGTGTACCAGCTCTATTGTCACTAGTGTACCAGCTCCACTTTCTCTAGTGTACCAACTCTATTGTCTCTAGTGTACCAGCTCTATTGTCTCTAGTGTACCAGCTCCACTGTCACAAGTGTACCAGCTCTACTTTTTCTAGTGTACAAGCTCTACTGTCTCTAGTGTACCAGCTCTATTGTCACTAGTGTACCAGCTCCACTTTCTCTAGTGTACCAACTCTACTGTCTCTAGTGTACCAGCCACACTGTCTCTAGTGTACCAGCTCTACAGTCTCTAGTGTACCAGCTCCACTGTTTCTAGTGTACCAGATCTACTGTGTATAGTGTACCAGATCTATTGTCTCTAGTGTACCAATTCTACTGTCTGTAGTTTACCAGCTCCATTTTCTCTAATGTACCAGCTCTGCTGCCTCTAGTCTAGCAGATCTATTGTCTCTAGTGTACCAGCTCTACTGTCTCTAGTGTACCAACTCTACTGTCTCTAGTGTACCAGCTCTAGTCTCTCTGGTGTACCAGCTCGACTATCTCTAGTGTAGCAACACTACAGTCAGTAGTGTACCAACTCTACTGTCTCTACTGTATCAGCTCTATTGTCTCTAGTGTACCAACTCTACTGTCTCTAGTGTACCAGCTCTACTGTCTCTATTGTACCAGCTCTACTGTCTCTCGTGTACCAGCTCCATCGTATCTAGTGTACCAACTCTACTGTCTCTAGTGTACCAGTTCTATTGTCTCTAGTGTACCAGCTCTACTGTCTCTAGTGTACCAGCTCTACTGTCTCTAGTGTAATCAGCTCTATTGTCTCTAGTGTACCAACTCTACTGTCTCTACTGTACCAGCTCTATTGTCTCTAGTGTACCAGCTCTACTGTCTCTAGTGTAATCAGCTCTATTGTCTCTAGTGTACCAGCTCTACTGTCTCTAGTGTATCAGCTCTATTGTCTCTAGTGTACCAGCTCTATTGTCTCTAGTGTACCAGCTGTATTGTGTGTAGTGTACCAGCTCTACTATCACTAGTGTACCAGCTCCACTATCTCTAGTGTACCAACTCTACTGTGTCTAGTGTACCAGCTCTACTGTATCTAGTGTACCAGCTCTATTGTCTCTAGTGTACCAGCTACACTGTCTCTGGTGTACCAGCACTACAGTCTCTAGTGTACAAGGTCCACTGTTCTCTAGTGTACCATCTCCACTGTCACTAGTGTACCAGCTCTACTGTCTCTCGTGTACCAACTCTACTGTCTCTAATGTACCAGCCACACTGTATCTAGTGTACCTGCTCTACAGTCTCTAGTTTACCAGCTCCAGAGTTTCTAGTGCACCAAATCTACTGTGTCTAGTGTACCAGCTCTATTGTCTCTAATGTACCAGGTCTGCTGCCTCTAGTGTACCAGATCTAATGTATCTAGTGTACCAGCTCTACTGTCTCTAGTGTACCAGCTCTGCTGCCTCTAGTGTACCAGATCTATTGTCTCTAGTGTACCAGCTCTATTGTCTCAATGTACCAGGTCTACAGTCACTAGTGTACCAACTCTACTGTCTCTACTGTACCAGCTCTATTGTCTCAAGTGTACCAACTCTACAGTCTCTAATGTACTAGCTCAAGTGTCACTAGTGTACCAGCTCGACTATCTCTAGTGTAGCAACTCTACTGTCTCTAATGTACCTGCTCTATTGTCTCTAGTGTACCAGCTCTACTGTCTCTAGTGTACCAAATATGCTGTCTCTAGTGTACCAGCCCTAGTGTCTCTAGTGTACCAGCTCTACTGTCTCTAGTGTACCAGCTCTATTGTGTCTGGTGTACCAGCTCTACTCTCTCTAGTGTAGCAGCTCACTGTCTCTAGTGTACCAGCATTATTGTCTCTACTTGTGCCAGCTCCACTTACTCTAGTGTACCAGCTCTATTGTCTCTAGTGTACCAGCTCTATTGTCTCTAGTGTACCAGCTCTATTGTCTCTAGTGTACCAGCTCCACTGTCACTAGTGTACCAGCTCTACTTTTTCTAGTGTACAAGCTCCACTGTCACTAGTGTACCAGCTCAAATCTTTCTAGTGTACCAGCTCTACTGTCTCTAGTGTACCAGCTCTATTGTCTCTAGTGTACCAGCTCTATTGTCTCTAGTGTACCAGTTCCACTGTCACAAGTGTACCAGCTCTACTTTTTCTAGTGTACAAGCTCTACTGTCTCTAGTGTACCAGCTCTATTGTCACTAGTGTACCAGCTCCACTTTCTCTAGTGTACCAACTCTATTGTCTCTAGTGTACCAGCTCTATTGTCTCTAGTGTACCAGCTCCACTGTCACAAGTGTACCAGCTCTACTTTTTCTAGTGTACAAGCTCTACTGTCTCTAGTGTACCAGCTCTATTGTCACTAGTGTACCAGCTCCACTTTCTCTAGTGTACCAACTCTACTGTCTCTAGTGTACCAGCCACACTGTCTCTAGTGTACCAGCTCTACAGTCTCTAGTGTACCAGCTCCACTGTTTCTAGTGTACCAGATCTACTGTGTATAGTGTACCAGATCTATTGTCTCTAGTGTACCAATTCTACTGTCTGTAGTTTACCAGCTCCATTTTCTCTAATGTACCAGCTCTGCTGCCTCTAGTCTAGCAGATCTATTGTCTCTAGTGTACCAGCTCTACTGTCTCTAGTGTACCAACTCTACTGTCTCTAGTGTACCAGCTCTAGTCTCTCTGGTGTACCAGCTCGACTATCTCTAGTGTAGCAACACTACAGTCAGTAGTGTACCAACTCTACTGTCTCTACTGTATCAGCTCTATTGTCTCTAGTGTACCAACTCTACTGTCTCTAGTGTACCAGCTCTACTGTCTCTATTGTACCAGCTCTACTGTCTCTCGTGTACCAGCTCCATCGTATCTAGTGTACCAACTCTACTGTCTCTAGTGTACCAGTTCTATTGTCTCTAGTGTACCAGCTCTACTGTCTCTAGTGTACCAGCTCTACTGTCTCTAGTGTAATCAGCTCTATTGTCTCTAGTGTACCAACTCTACTGTCTCTACTGTACCAGCTCTATTGTCTCTAGTGTACCAGCTCTACTGTCTCTAGTGTAATCAGCTCTATTGTCTCTAGTGTACCAGCTCTACTGTCTCTAGTGTATCAGCTCTATTGTCTCTAGTGTACCAGCTCTATTGTCTCTAGTGTACCAGCTGTATTGTGTGTAGTGTACCAGCTCTACTATCACTAGTGTACCAGCTCCACTATCTCTAGTGTACCAACTCTACTGTGTCTAGTGTACCAGCTCTACTGTATCTAGTGTACCAGCTCTATTGTCTCTAGTGTACCAGCTACACTGTCTCTGGTGTACCAGCACTACAGTCTCTAGTGTACAAGGTCCACTGTTCTCTAGTGTACCATCTCCACTGTCACTAGTGTACCAGCTCTACTGTCTCTCGTGTACCAACTCTACTGTCTCTAATGTACCAGCCACACTGTATCTAGTGTACCTGCTCTACAGTCTCTAGTTTACCAGCTCCAGAGTTTCTAGTGCACCAAATCTACTGTGTCTAGTGTACCAGCTCTATTGTCTCTAATGTACCAGGTCTGCTGCCTCTAGTGTACCAGATCTAATGTATCTAGTGTACCAGCTCTACTGTCTCTAGTGTACCAGCTCTACTGTCTCTAGTGTACCAACTCTACTGTCTGTAGTGTTCCAGCTCTATTGTCTCTAGTATACCAACTCTACTGTCTCTAGTGTACCAGCTCAAGTGTCACTAGTGTACCAGCTCCACTGTCTCTAGTGTACCAACTCTGCTGTCTCTAGTGTACCAGCTCTACTGTCTCTAGTGTACCAGCTCTACTGTCTCTCGCGTACCAGCTCCATTGTATCTAGTGTACCAACTCTACTGTCTCTAGTGTACCAGCTCTATTGTCTCTAGTGTACCAGCTCTACTATCACTAGTGTACCAGCTCCACTATCTCTAGTGTACCAACTCTACTGTGTCTAGTGTACCAGCTCTACTGTGTCTAGTGTACCAGCTCCACTGTCTGTAGTGTACCAGCTCTACTGTGTCGAGTGTACCAGCTCTATTGTCTCTAGTGTACCAGCCACACTGTCTCTAGTGTACCAGCACTATAGTCTCTAGTGTACAAGGTCCACTGTTCTCTAGTGTACCAGCTCAAATCTTTCTAGTGTACCAGCTCCACTGTCTCTATTGTACCAGCTCTATTGTCTTTAGTGTACAAGTTCTATTGTCTCTAGTGTACCAGCTCTATTGTCTCTAGTGTACCAGCTCCACTGTCACTAGTGTTCCAGCTCTACTTTATCTAGTGTACAAGCTCTATTGTCTCTAGTGTACCAGCTCTATTGTCTCTAGTGTACCAGCTCCACTGTCACTAGTGTACCAGCTCTACTTTTTCTAGTGTACAAGCTCCACTGTCACTAGTGTACCAGCTCAAATCTTTCTAGTGTACCAGCTCTACTGTCTCTAGTGTACCAGCTCTATTGTCTCTAGTGTACCAGCTCTATTGTCTCTAGTGTACCAGCTCCATTGTCACTAGTGTACCAGCTCTACTTTTTCTAGTGTACAAGCTCTACTGTCTCTAGTGTACCAGCTCTATTGTCACTAGTGTACCAGCTCCACTTTCTCTAGTGTACCAACTCTACTGTCTCTAGTGTACCAGCCACACTGTCTCTAGTGTACCAGCTCTACAGTCTCTAGTGTACCAGCTCCACTGTTTCTAGTGTACCAGATCTACTGTGTATAGTGTACCAGCTCTATTGTCTCTAATTTACCAGCTCTGCTGCCTCTAGTGTACCAGATCTATTGTCTCTAGTGTACCAATTCTACTGTCTGTAGTGTACCAGCTCCATTTTCTCTAATGTACCAGCTCTGCTGCCTCTAGTCTAGCAGATCTATTGTCTCTAGTGTACCAGCTCTACTGTCTCTAGTGTACCAACTCTACTGTCTCTAGTGTACCAGCTCTAGTCTCTCTAGTGTACCAGCTCGACTATCTCTAGTGTAGCAACACTACAGTCAGTAGTGTACCAACTCTACTGTCTCTACTGTATCAGCTCTACTGTCTCTAGTGTACCAGCTCTACTGTCTCTCGTGTACCAGCTCCATTGTATCTAGTGTACCAACTCTACTGTCTGTAGTGTACCAGCTCCATTATCTCTAATGTACCAGCTCTGCTGCCTCTAGTCTACCAGATCTATTGTCTCTAGTGTACCAGCTCTACTGTCTCTAGTGTACCAACTCTACTGTCTCTAGTGTACCAGCTCTAGTGTCTCTAGTGAACCAGCTCGACTATCTCTAGTGTAGCAACTCTACAGTCACTAGTGTACCAACACTACTGTCTCTACTGTACCAGCTCTACTGTCTCTCGTGTACCAGCTCCATTGTATCTAGTGTACCAACTCTACTGTCTCTAGTGTACCAGTTCTATTGTCTCTAGTGTACCAGCTCAACTCTCTCTAGTGTACCAACTCTACTGTCTCTAGTGAACCAGCTCTACTGTCTCTAGTGTACCAGCTCTACTGTCTCTAGTGTAATCAGCTCTATTGTCTCTAGTGTACCAACTCTACTGTCTCTAGTGTACCAGCTCTAGTGTCTCTAGTGAACCAGCTCGACTATCTCTAGTGTAGCAACTCTACAGTCACTAGTGTACCAACACTACTGTCTCTACTGTACCAGCTCTACTGTCTCTCGTGTACCAGCTCCATTGTATCTAGTGTACCAACTCTACAGTCTCTAGTGTACCAGTTCTATTGTCTCTAGTGTACCAGCTCAACTCTCTCTAGTGTACCAACTCTACTGTCTCTAGTGAACCAGCTCTACTGTCTCTAGTGTACCAAATATGCTGTCTCTAGTGTACCAGCCCTAGTGTCTCTAGTGTACCAGCTCTACTGTCTCTAGTGTACCAGCTCTATTGTGTCTGGTGTACCAGCTCTACTCTCTCTAGTGTAGCAGCTCACTGTCTCTAGTGTACCAGCATTATTGTCTCTACTTGTGCCAGCTCCACTTACTCTAGTGTACCAGCTCTATTGTCTCTAGTGTACCAGCTCTATTGTCTCTAGTGTACCAGCTCTATTGTCTCTAGTGTACCAGCTCCACTGTCACTAGTGTACCAGCTCTACTTTTTCTAGTGTACAAGCTCCACTGTCACTAGTGTACCAGCTCAAATCTTTCTAGTGTACCAGCTCTACTGTCTCTAGTGTACCAGCTCTATTGTCTCTAGTGTACCAGCTCTATTGTCTCTAGTGTACCAGTTCCACTGTCACAAGTGTACCAGCTCTACTTTTTCTAGTGTACAAGCTCTACTGTCTCTAGTGTACCAGCTCTATTGTCACTAGTGTACCAGCTCCACTTTCTCTAGTGTACCAACTCTATTGTCTCTAGTGTACCAGCTCTATTGTCTCTAGTGTACCAGCTCCACTGTCACAAGTGTACCAGCTCTACTTTTTCTAGTGTACAAGCTCTACTGTCTCTAGTGTACCAGCTCTATTGTCACTAGTGTACCAGCTCCACTTTCTCTAGTGTACCAACTCTACTGTCTCTAGTGTACCAGCCACACTGTCTCTAGTGTACCAGCTCTACAGTCTCTAGTGTACCAGCTCCACTGTTTCTAGTGTACCAGATCTACTGTGTATAGTGTACCAGATCTATTGTCTCTAGTGTACCAATTCTACTGTCTGTAGTTTACCAGCTCCATTTTCTCTAATGTACCAGCTCTGCTGCCTCTAGTCTAGCAGATCTATTGTCTCTAGTGTACCAGCTCTACTGTCTCTAGTGTACCAACTCTACTGTCTCTAGTGTACCAGCTCTAGTCTCTCTGGTGTACCAGCTCGACTATCTCTAGTGTAGCAACACTACAGTCAGTAGTGTACCAACTCTACTGTCTCTACTGTATCAGCTCTATTGTCTCTAGTGTACCAACTCTACTGTCTCTAGTGTACCAGCTCTACTGTCTCTATTGTACCAGCTCTACTGTCTCTCGTGTACCAGCTCCATCGTATCTAGTGTACCAACTCTACTGTCTCTAGTGTACCAGTTCTATTGTCTCTAGTGTACCAGCTCTACTGTCTCTAGTGTACCAGCTCTACTGTCTCTAGTGTAATCAGCTCTATTGTCTCTAGTGTACCAACTCTACTGTCTCTACTGTACCAGCTCTATTGTCTCTAGTGTACCAGCTCTACTGTCTCTAGTGTAATCAGATCTATTGTCTCTAGTGTACCAGCTCTACTGTCTCTAGTGTATCAGCTCTATTGTCTCTAGTGTACCAGCTCTATTGTCTCTAGTGTACCAGCTGTATTGTGTGTAGTGTACCAGCTCTACTATCACTAGTGTACCAGCTCCACTATCTCTAGTGTACCAACTCTACTGTGTCTAGTGTACCAGCTCTACTGTATCTAGTGTACCAGCTCTATTGTCTCTAGTGTACCAGCTACACTGTCTCTGGTGTACCAGCACTACAGTCTCTAGTGTACAAGGTCCACTGTTCTCTAGTGTACCATCTCCACTGTCACTAGTGTACCAGCTCTACTGTCTCTCGTGTACCAACTCTACTGTCTCTAATGTACCAGCCACACTGTATCTAGTGTACCTGCTCTACAGTCTCTAGTTTACCAGCTCCAGAGTTTCTAGTGCACCAAATCTACTGTGTCTAGTGTACCAGCTCTATTGTCTCTAATGTACCAGGTCTGCTGCCTCTAGTGTACCAGATCTAATGTATCTAGTGTACCAGCTCTACTGTCTCTAGTGTACCAGCTCTACTGTCTCTAGTGTACCAACTCTACTGTCTGTAGTGTTCCAGCTCTATTGTCTCTAGTATACCAACTCTACTGTCTCTAGTGTACCAGTTCAAGTGTCACTAGTGTACCAGCTCCACTGTCTCTAGTGTACCAACTCTGCTGTCTCTAGTGTACCAGCTCTACTGTCTCTAGTGTACCAGCTCTACTGTCTCTCGCGTACCAGCTCCATTGTATCTAGTGTACCAACTCTACTGTCTCTAGTGTACCAGCTCTATTGTCTCTAGTGTACCAGCTCTACTATCACTAGTGTACCAGCTCCACTATCTCTAGTGTACCAACTCTACTGTGTCTAGTGTACCAGCTCTACTGTGTCTAGTGTACCAGCTCCACTGTCTGTAGTGTACCAGCTCTACTGTGTCGAGTGTACCAGCTCTATTGTCTCTAGTGTACCAGCCACACTGTCTCTAGTGTACCAGCACTATAGTCTCTAGTGTACAAGGTCCACTGTTCTCTAGTGTACCAGCTCAAATCTTTCTAGTGTACCAGCTCCACTGTCTCTATTGTACCAGCTCTATTGTCTTTAGTGTACAAGTTCTATTGTCTCTAGTGTACCAGCTCTATTGTCTCTAGTGTACCAGCTCCACTGTCACTAGTGTTCCAGCTCTACTTTATCTAGTGTACAAGCTCTATTGTCTCTAGTGTACCAGCTCTATTGTCTCTAGTGTACCAGCTCCACTGTCACTAGTGTACCAGCTCTACTTTTTCTAGTGTACAAGCTCCACTGTCACTAGTGTACCAGCTCAAATCTTTCTAGTGTACCAGCCCTACTGTCTCTAGTGTACCAGCTCTATTGTCTCTAGTGTACCAGCTCTATTGTCTCTAGTGTACCAGCTCCATTGTCACTAGTGTACCAGCTCTACTTTTTCTAGTGTACAAGCTCTACTGTCTCTAGTGTACCAGCTCTATTGTCACTAGTGTACCAGCTCCACTTTCTCTAGTGTACCAACTCTACTGTCTCTAGTGTACCAGCCACACTGTCTCTAGTGTACCAGCTCTACAGTCTCTAGTGTACCAGCTCCACTGTTTCTAGTGTACCAGATCTACTGTGTATAGTGTACCAGCTCTATTGTCTCTAATTTACCAGCTCTGCTGCCTCTAGTGTACCAGATCTATTGTCTCTAGTGTACCAATTCTACTGTCTGTAGTGTACCAGCTCCATTTTCTCTAATGTACCAGCTCTGCTGCCTCTAGTCTAGCAGATCTATTGTCTCTAGTGTACCAGCTCTACTGTCTCTAGTGTACCAACTCTACTGTCTCTAGTGTACCAGCTCTAGTCTCTCTAGTGTACCAGCTCGACTATCTCTAGTGTAGCAACACTACAGTCAGTAGTGTACCAACTCTACTGTCTCTACTGTATCAGCTCTACTGTCTCTAGTGTACCAGCTCTACTGTCTCTCGTGTACCAGCTCCATTGTATCTAGTGTACCAACTCTACTGTCTGTAGTGTACCAGCTCCATTATCTCTAATGTACCAGCTCTGCTGCCTCTAGTCTACCAGATCTATTGTCTCTAGTGTACCAGCTCTACTGTCTCTAGTGTACCAACTCTACTGTCTCTAGTGTACCAGCTCTAGTGTCTCTAGTGAACCAGCTCGACTATCTCTAGTGTAGCAACTCTACAGTCACTAGTGTACCAACACTACTGTCTCTACTGTACCAGCTCTACTGTCTCTCGTGTACCAGCTCCATTGTATCTAGTGTACCAACTCTACTGTCTCTAGTGTACCAGTTCTATTGTCTCTAGTGTACCAGCTCAACTCTCTCTAGTGTACCAACTCTACTCTCTCTAGTGAACCAGCTCTACTGTCTCTAGTGTACCAGCTCTACTGTCTCTAGTGTAATCAGCTCTATTGTCTCTAGTGTACCAACTCTACTGTCTCTAGTGTACCAGCTCTATTGTCTCTAGTGTACCAGCTCTTCTGTCACCAGTGTACCAACTCTATTGTCTCTAGTGTACCAGCTCTACAGTCTCTAGTGTACCAGCTCCACTGTTTCTAGTGTACCAGATCTACTGTGTATAATGTACCAGCTGTATTGTCTCTAATTTACTAGCTCTGCTCCTTTAGTGTACCAGATCTATTGTCTCTAGTGTACCAACTCTACTGTCTGTAGTGTACCAGCTCCATTATCTCTAATGTACCAGCTCTGCTGCCTCTAGTCTACCAGATCTATTTTCTCTAGTGTACCAGCTCTACTGTCTCTAGTGTACCAACTCTACTGTCTCTAGTGTACCAGCTCTAGTGTCTCTAGTGAACCAGCTCGACTATCTCTAGTGTAGCAACTCTACAGTCACTAGTGTACCAACTCTACTGTCTCTACTGTATCAGCTCTATTGTCCCTAGTGTACCAACTCTACTGTCTCTAGTGTACCAGCTCAAGTGTCACTAGTGTACCAGCTCAGCTATCTCTAGTGTACCAGCTCTACTGTCTCAAGTGTACCAAATATGCTGTCTCTAATGTACCAGCCCTAGTGTCTCTAGTGTACCAGCTCTACTGTCTCTAGTGTACCAGCTCTATTGTGTCTAGTGTACCAGCTCTACTATCTCTAGTGTACCAACTCTATTGTCTCTAGTGTACCAGCTCTTGTGTCTCTAGTCTACCAGCACTACTGTCTTTAGTGTACCAGCTCTTGTGTCTCTAGTGTACCAGCTCTTCTGTTTCTAGTGTACCACTCTACTGTCTCTAGTGTAGCAGCTCCACTGTCACTAGTGTACCAGCTCCACTGTCTTTAGTGTACCAACTCAACTGCCTCTAGTGTACCAACTCCACTGTCTCTAGTGTACCAGCTCTTCTGTCACCAGTGTACCAACTATATTGTCTCTAGTGTACCAGCTCTACTATCACTAGTGTACCAGCTCCACAATCTCTAGTGTACCAACTCTACTGTCTGTAGTGTACTAGCTCTACTGTGTCTAGTGTACCAGATCTATTGTCTCTAGTATACCAGCTCTATTGTCTCTAGTGTACCAGCCACACTGTCTCTGGTGAACCAGCACTACAGTATCTAGTGTACAAGGTCCACTGTTCTCTAGTGTACCAGCTCAAATCTTTCTAGTGTACCAGCTCTACTGTCTCTAGTGTACCAGCTCTATTGTCTCTAGTGTACAAGCTCTATTGTCTCTAGTGTACCAGGTCCACTGTCTCTTGTGTTCCAACTCTATTGTCTCTAGTGTACCAGCGCCATTGTCTCTAGTGTACAAGCTTTACTGTCTCTAGAGTACCAGCTCCACTGTCACTAGTGTGCCAGCTCTAGTTTTTCTAGTATACAAGCTCTACTGTCTCTAGTGTACCAGCTCTATTGTCACTAGTGTACCAGCTCCACTTTCTCTAGTGTACCAGCTCTACTGTCTCTCGTGTACCAGCTCTACAACCTCTAGTGTACCAGCCACACTGTCTCTAGTGTACCAGCTCTACAGTCTCTAGTGTACCAGCTCCAATGTTTCTAGTGTACCACATCTAGTGTGTATAGTGTACCAGCTCTATTGTCTCTAATTTACCAGCTCTGCTGCCTCTAGTGTACCAGATCTATTGTTTCTAGTGTACAAACTCTACTGTCCGTAGTGTACCAGCTCCATTTTCTCTAATGTACCAGCTCTGCTGCCTCTAGTCTACCAGATCTAGTGTCTCTAATGTACCAACTCTACTGTCTCTAGTGTACCAGCTCAAGTGTCACTAGTGTACCAGCTCGACTATCTCAAGTGTAGCAACTCTACTGTCTCTAGTGTTCCAACTCTACTGTCTCTAGTGTACCAGCTCTACTGTCTCTAGTGTACCAGCTCTATCGTGTCTTGTGTACTTACTCTACTCTCTCTAGTGTACGAGCTCACTGTCTCTAGTGTACCAACTCTACTGTGTCTAGTGTACCAGCACTATTGTCTCTGGTGTACCAGATCCACTTACTCTAGTGTACCAGCTGTATTGCCTCTAGTGCACCAGCTCCACTGTCACTAGTATACCAGCTCTACTGTCTCTCGTGTACCAGCTCTACTGTCTCTAGTGTACCAGCCACACTGTCTCTAGTGTACCAACTCTACTGTCTCTAGTGTACCACCTCCATTGTCTCTAATGTATCAGCACTGCTGCCTCTAGTGTACCAGATCTATTGTCTCTAGTGTACCAGCTCTATTGTCTCTAGTGTACCAGCTCTACTGTCTCTAGTGTACCAACTCTACTGTCTCTAGTGTACCAGCTCTACTGTATCTCGTGTACCCGCTCCATTGTCTCTAGTGTACCAGCCAGACTGTCTCTAGTGTACCAGCTCTACAGACTCTAGTGTACCAGCTCCACTGTTTCTTGTGTACCAGATCTACTGTGTCTAGTGTACCAGATCTATTGTCTCTAATGTACCAGCTCTGCTGCCTCTAGTGTACCAGATCTATTGTCTCTAGTGTACCAGCACTACTGTCTCTAGTGTACCAAATCTACTGTCTCTATTGTACCACCTCCATTGTCTCTAATGTACCAGCACTGATGCCTCTAGTGTACCAGATCTATTGTCTCTAGTGTACCAGCTCTACTGTCTCTAGTGTACCAGCTCTATTGTCTCTAGTGTACCGGCTCTATTGTCTCTAGTGTACCAGCTCTTCTGTCACCAGTGTACCAACTCTATTGTCTCTAGTGTACCAGCTCTATTGTCTCTAGTGTACCAGCTGTACTGTGTCTAGTGTACCAGCTCTACTATCACTAGCGTACCAGCTCCACTATCTCTAGTGTACCATCTCTGCTGTGTCTAGTGTACCAGCTCTATTGTGTCTAGTGTACCAGCTCCACTGTCTGTAGTGTACCAGCCCTATTGTCTCTAGTGTACCAGCCACACTGTTTCTGGTGTACCAGCACTAAAGTCTCTATTGTACAAAGTCCACTGTTCTCTAGTGTACCAGCTCAAATCTTTCCAGTGTACCAGCTCTACTGTCTCTAGTGTACCAGCTCTATTGTCTCTAGTGTACAAGCTCTACTGTCTCTAGTGTACAACCTCCACTGTCTCTAGTGTACCAGCTCTATTGTCTCTAATGTACCAGCTCCACTCTCACTAGTGTACCAGCTCTACTTTTTCTAGTGTACAAGCTCTACTGTCTCTAGTGTACCAGCTCTATTGTCACTAGTGTACTAGCTCCACCTTCTCTAGTGTACCAGCTCGACTATCTCTAGTATAGCAAATCTACTGTCTCTATTGTACCATATCTACTGTCTCTAGTTTACCAGCTCTACTGTATCTCGTGTACCCGCTCCATTGTCTCTAGTGTACCAGCCAGACTGTTTCTAATGTACCAGCTCTACAGACTCTAGTGTACCAGCTCCACTGTTTCTAGTGTACCAGATCTACTGTGTCTAGTGTACCAGCTCTATTGTCTCTAATGTACCAGCTCTGCTGCCTCTAGTGTACCAGCTCTATTGTCTCTAGTGTACCGGCTCTATTGTCTCTAGTGTACCAGCTCTTCTGTCACCAGTGTACCAACTCTATTGTCTCTAGTGTACCAGCTCTATTGTCTCTAGTGTACCAGCTGTACTGTGTCTAGTGTACCAGCTCTACCATCACTAGCGTACCAGCTCCACTATCTCTAGTGTACCATCTCTACTGTGTCTAGTGTACCAGCTCTATTGTGTCTAGTGTACCAGCTCCACTGTCTGTAGTGTACCAGCTCTATTGTCTCTAGTGTACCAGCCACACTGTTTCTGGTGTACCAGCACTACAGTCTCTATTGTACAAAGTCCACTGTTCTCTAGTGTACCAGCTCAAATCTTTCCAGTGTACCAGCTCTACTGTCTCTAGTGTACCAGCTCTATTGTCTCTAGTGTACAAGCTCTACTGTCTCTAGTGTACAACCTCCACTGTCTCTAGTGTACCAGCTCTATTGTCTCTAGTGTACCAGCTCCATTGTCTCTAGTGTACAAGTTTACTGTCTGTAGAGTACCAGCTCCACTCTCACTAGTGTACCAGCTCTACTTTTTCTAGTGTACAAGCTCTACTGTCTCTAGTGTACCAGCTCTATTGTCACTAGTGTACCAGCTCCACCTTCTCTAGTGTACCAGCTCTAATGTCTCTAGTGTACCAGCCACACTGTCTCTACTGTACCAGCTCTACAGTCTCTACTGTACGAGCTCCACTGTGTCTAGAGTACCAGATCTACTGTGTATAGTGTACCAACTCTACTGTCTGTAGTGTACCAGCTCCATTTTCTCTAATGTACCAGCTCTAATGTCTCTAGTGTACCAGCCACACTGTCTCTACTGTAGCAGCTCTACAGTCTCTACTGTACCAGCTCCACTGTGTCTAGAGTACCAGATCTACTGTGTATAGTGTACCAGCTCTATTGTCTCTAATTTACCAGCTCTGCTGCCTCTAGTGTACCAGATCTATTGTCTCTAGTGTACCAACTCTACTGTCTGTAGTGTACCAGCTCCATTCTCTCTAATGTACCAGCTCTGCTGCCTCTAGTCTACCAGATCTATTGTCTCTAGTGTACCAGCTCTACTGTCTCTAGTGTACCAGCTCTATTGTCTCAATGTACCAGCTCTACAGTCACTAGTCTACCAACTCTACTGTCTCTACTGTACCAGCTCTATTGTCTCTAGTATACCAACTCTACTGTCTCTAGTGTACCAGCTCTAGTGTCACTAGTGTACCAGCTCGACTATCTCTAGTGTAGCAAATCTACTGTCTCTCTTGTACCATCTCTACTGTCTCTAGTGTACCAGCTCTACTGTCCCTCGTGTACCAACTCCATGTATCTAGTGTACCAACTCTACTGTCTCTACTGTACCAGCTCTATTGTCTCTAGTGTACCAACTCTACTGTCTCTAGTGTACCAGCTCTAGTGTCACTAGTGTACCAGCTCGACTATCTCTAGTATAGCAAATCTACTGTCTCTATTGTACCATCTCTACTGTCTCTAGTGTACCAGCTCTACTGTATCTCGTGTACCCGCTCCATTGTCTCTAGTGTACCAGCCAGACTGTCTCTAGTGTACCAGCTCTACAGACTCTAGTGTCCCAGCTCCACTGTTTCTAGTGTACCAGATCTACTGTGTCTAGTGTACCAGCTCTATTGTCTCTAATGTACCAGCTCTGCTGCCTCTAGTGTACAAGATCTATTGTCTCTAGTGTACCGGCTCTATTGTCTCTAGTGTACCAACTCTACTGTCACCAGTGTACCAACTGTATTGTCTCTAGTGTACCAGCTCTATTGTCTCTAGTGTACCAGCTGTACTGTGTCTAGTGTACCAGCTCTACTATCACTAGCGTACCAGCTCCACTATCTCTAGTGTACCATCTCTACTGTGTCTAGTGTACCAGCTCTATTGTCTGTAGTGTACCAGCTCTATTGTCTCTAGTGTACCAGCCACACTGTTTCTGGTGTACCAGCACTACAGTCTCTAGAGTACAAGGTCCACTGTTCTCTAGTGTACCAGCTCAAATCTTTCCAGTGTACCAGCTCTACTGTCTCTAGTGTACCAGCTCTATTGTCTCTAGTGTACAAGCTCTACTGTCTCTAGTGTACAACCTCCACTGTCTCTAGTGTAGCAGCTCTATTGTCTCTAGTGTACCAGCTCCATTGTCTCTAGTGTACAAGTTTACTGTCTCTAGTGTACCAGCTCCACTCTCACTAGTGTACCAGCTCTACTTTTTCTAGTGTACAAGCTCTACTGTCTCTAGTGTACCAGCTTTATTGTCACTAGTGTACCAGCTCCACTTTCTCTAGTGTACCAGCTCTAATGTCTCTAGTGTACCAGCCACACTGTCTCTACTGTACCAGCTCTACAGTCTCTACTGTACGAGCTCCACTGTGTCTAGAGTACCAGATCTACTGTGTATAGTGTACCAACTCTACTGTCTGTAGTGTACCAGCTCCATTTTCCCTAATGAACCAGCTCTGCTGCCTCTAGACTACCAGATCTATTGTCTCTAGTGTACCAGCTCTACTGTCTCTAGTGTACCAGCTCTATTGTCTCAATGTACCAGCTCAACAGTCACTAGTCTACCAACTCTACTGTCTCTTCTGTACCAGCTCTATTGTCTCTAGTATACCAACTCTACTGTCTCTAGTGTACCAGCTCTAGTTTCACTAGTGTACCAGCTCGACTATCTCTAGTATAGCAAATCTACTGTCTCTATTGTACCATCTCTACTGTCTCTAGTGTACCAACTCCATTGTATCTAGTGTACCAACTCTACTGTCTCTACTGTACCAGCTCTATTGTCTCTAGTGTACCAACTCTACTGTCTCTAGTGTACCAGCTCTAGTTTCACTAGTGTACCAGCTCGACTATCTCTAGTATAGCAAATCTACTGTCTCTATTGTACCATCTCTACTGTCTCTAGTGTACCAGCTCTACTGTCTCTCGTGTACCAACTCCATTGTATCTAGTGTACCAACTCTACTGTCTCTAGTGTACCAACTCTACTGTCTCTAGTGTACCAGCCCTAGTGTCTCTAGTGTACCAGCTCTACTGTCTCTAGTATACCAGCTCTATCGTGTCTAGTGTACCAGCTCTACTCTCTCTAGTGTACGAGCTCACTGTCTCTAGTGTACCAACTCTACTGTCTCTAGTGTACCAGCACTATTGTCTCTGGTGTACCAGATCCACTTACTCTAGTGTACCAGCTGTATTGCCTCTAGTGCACCAGCTCCACTGTCACTAGTGTACCAGCTCTACTGTCTCTCGTGTACCAGCTCTACTGTCTCTAGTGTACCAGTCACACTGTCTCTAGTGTACCAGCTCTACAGTCTCTAGTCTACCAGCTCCACAGTTTCTAGTGTACCAGATCTACTGTGTCTAGTGTAATCAGCTCTATTGTCTCTAGTGTACCAGCTCTATTGTCTCTAATATACCAGCTCTGCTGCCTCTAGTGTACCAGAACTGTTGTCTCTAATGTGCCAGCACTACAGTCTCTTGTGTACCAACTCTACTGTCTCTAGTGTACCATCTCCATTGTCTCTAATGTACCAGCTCTGCTGCCTCTAGTGTACCAGATCTATTGTCTCTAGTGTACCAGCTCTATTGGTTCTAGTGTACCAGCTCTACTGTCTCTAGTGTACCAACTCTACTGTCTGTAGTGTACCAGCTCTATTGTCTCTAGTGTACCAACTCTACTGTCTCTAGTGTACCAGCTCGACTATCTCTAGTGTAGCAACTCTACTGTCTCTAGTGAACCAGCTCTACTGTCTCTAGTGTACCAGCTCAACTCTGTCTACTGTACCAGCTCTACTGTCTCTCGTGTACCAGCTCCATTGTATCTAGTGTACCAACTCTACTGCCCCTAGTGTACCAGCTCTATTGTCTCTAGTGTACCAGCTCCACTGTCTCTAGTATACCAGCTCAAATGTCTCTAGTGTACTAGCTCCACTGTCTCTAGTGTACCAGCTCTATTGTATCTAGTGTACCAGCTCCACTGTCTCTAGAGTACCAGCTCTATTGTCTCTAGTGTACCAGTTCAACCGCCTCTAGTGTACCAACTCTATTGTCTCTAGTGTACCAGCTCCACTGTCTCTAGTGTACTAGGTCTACTGTGTCTAGTGTACCAGCTCTACTGTCTGTAGTGTACCAGCTCTACTGTCTCTAGTGTACAAGCTCTACTGTCTCTAGTGTACCAGATCTACTGTGTCTAGTGTAATCAGCTCTATTGTCTCTAGTGTACCAGCTCTATTGTCTCTAATATACCAGCTCTGCTGCCTCTAGTGTACCAGAACTGTTGTCTCTAATGTGCCAGCACTACAGTCTCTTGTGTACCAACTCTACTGTCTCTAGTGTACCATCTCCATTGTCTCTAATGTACCAGCTCTGCTGCCTCTAGTGTACCAGATCTATTGTCTCTAGTGTACCAGCTCCACTGTCTGTAGTGTACCAGCTCTATTGTCTCTAGTGTACCAGCCACACTGTCTCTGGTGTACCAGCACTACAGTCTCTAGTGTACAAGGTCCACTGTTCTCTAGAGTACCAGCTCAAATCTTTATAGTGTACCAGCTCTACTGTCTCTAGTGTACCAGCTCTATATTCACTAGTGTACAAGCTCTACTGTCTCTAGTGTACAAGCTCCACTGTCTCTAGTGTACCAGCTCTATTGTCTCTAGTGTACCAGTTCCATTGTCTCTAGTGTACAAGTTTACTGTCTCTAGTGTACCAGGTCCACTGCCTCTAGTGTACCAGATCTATTGTCTCTAGTCTACCAACTCTACTGTCTGTAGTGTACCAGCTCCATTTTCTCTAATGTACCAACTCTGCTGCCTTTAGTCTACCAGCTCTATTGTCTCTAGTGTACCAACTCTACTGTCTCTAGTGTACCAGCTCAAGTGTCACTAGTGTACCAGCTCGACTATCTCTAGTGTAGCAACTCTACTGTATCTCGTGTACCAGCTCTACTGTCTCTAGTGTACCAGCCACACTGTCTCTAGGGTCCCAGCTCTACAGTCTCTAGTCTACCAGCTCCACAATTTCTAGTGTACCAGATCTACTGTGTCTAGTGTACCAGCTCTATTGTCTCTAATGTACCAGCTCTGCTGCCTCTAGTGTACCAGATCTATTGTCTCTAGTGTGCCAGCACTAATGTCTCTAGTGTACCAACTCTACTGTCTCTCGTGTACCAACTCCATTGTATCTAGTGTACCAACTCTACTGTCTCTAGTATACCAGCTCTATTGTCTCTAGTGTACCAGCTCAACTCTCTCTAGTGTACCAGCTCTACTGTCTCTAGTGCAATCAGCTCTATTGTCTCTAGTGTACCAGCTCTATTGTCTCTAGTGCACCAGCTCTACTGTCTCTAGTGTACCAGCTCTACTGTCTCTCGTGTACCAACTCCATTGTATCTAGTGTACCAACTCTACTGTCTCTAGTATACCAGCTCTATTGTCTCTAGTGTACCAGCTCAACTCTCTCTAGTGTACCAGCTCTACTGTCTCTAGTGTACGAGCTCTACTGTGACTAGTGTACCAGCTCTATTGTCTCTAGCGTACCAGCTTTATTGTCACTAGTGTACCAGCTCCACTTTCTCTAGTGTACCAGGTCTACTGTCTCTAGTGTACCAGCTCCACTGTGTCTAGTGTACCAGATCTACTGTGTATAGTATACTAGCTCTGCTGCCTCTAGTGTACCAGATCTATTGTCTCTAGTGTACCAGCTCTACTGTCTCTAGTGTACCAGCTCTATTGTCTCAATGTACCAGCTCTACAGTCACTAGTCTACCAACTCTACTGTCTCTACTGTACCAGCTCTATTGTCTCTAGTATACCAACTCTACTGTCTCTAGTGTACCAGCTCTACTGTCTCTAGTGTACCAGCTCAACTGTCTCTAGTGTACCAGATCTATTGTCTCTAGTATACCAACTCTACTGTCTCTAGTGTACCAGTTCTACTGTCTCTAGTGTACCAGCTCAACTGTCTCTAGTGTACCAGCTCAACTGTCTCTAGTGTACCAGCTCTACTGTCTCTAGTGTACCAGCTCTATTGTGTCTAGTGTACCAGCTCTACTCTCTCTAGTGTACCAGATCTATTGTCTCTAGTATACCAACTCTACTGTCTCTAGTGTACCAGTTCTACTGTCTCTAGTGTACCAGCTCAACTGTCTCTAGTGTACCAGCTCAACTGTCTCTAGTGTACCAGCTCTACTGTCTCTAGTGTACCAGCTCTACTGTCTCTAGTGTACCAGCTCTACTGTCTCTAGTGTACCAGCTCAACTGTCTCTAGTGTACCAGCTCTATTGTCTCTAGTGTACCAACTCTACTATCTCTAGTGTACCAACTCTACTGTCTCTAGTGTACTAGCCCTAGTGTCTCTAGTGTACCAGCTCTACTGTCTCTAGTGTACCAGCTCTACTCTCTCTAGTGTACCAGCTCACTGTCTCTAGTGTACCAGATCTACTGTCTCTAGTGTACCAGCTCTATTGTCTCTAGTGTACCAGCTGTATTGCCTCTAGTGCACCAGCTCGACTGTCTCTAGTGTACCAGCTCTACTGTCTCTCGTGTACCAGCTCTACTGTCTCTAGTGTACCAGCCACACTGTCTCTAGTGTACCAGCTCTACAGTCTCTAGTCTACCAGCTCCACAATTTCTAGTGTACCAGATCTACTGTGTCTAGTGAACCAGCTCTATTGTCTCTAATGTACCAGCTCTGCTGCCTCTAGTGTACCAGCTCTACTGTCTCTAGTGTACCAACTCTACTGTCTGTAGTGTACCAGCTCTATTGTCTCTAGTGTACCAACTCTACTGTCTCTAGTGTACCAGCTCTACTGTCTCTAGTGTACCAGCTCTACTGTCTCTCGTGTACCAGCTCCATTGTATCTAGTGTACCAACTCTACTTTCTCTCTCTGGTGTACCAGCTCTACTCTCTCTAGTGTACCAGCTCTACTGTCTCTAGTGTACCAACTCTACTGTCTCTAGTGTACCAGCACTATTGTCTCTAGTGTACGAGCTATATTGCGTCTAGTGCACCAGCTCCACTGTCACTAGTGTACCAGCTCTATTGTCTCTAGTGTACCAGCTGTATTGCCTCTAGTGCACCAGCTCGACTGTCTCTAGTGTACCAGCTCTACTGTCTCTCGTGTACCAGCTCTACTGTCTCTAGTGTACCAGCCACACTGTCTCTAGTGTACCAGCTCTACAGTCTCTAGTCTACCAGCTCCACAATTTCTAGTGTACCAGATCTACTGTGTCTAGTGAACCAGCTCTATTGTCTCTAATGTACCAGCTCTGCTGCCTCTAGTGTACCAGCTCTACTGTCTCTAGTGTACCAACTCTACTGTCTGTAGTGTACCAGCTCTATTGTCTCTAGTGTACCAACTCTACTGTCTCTAGTGTACCAGCTCTACTGTCTCTAGTGTACCAGCTCTACTGTCTCTCGTGTACCAGCTCCATTGTATCTAGTGTACCAACTCTACTTTCTCTCTCTGGTGTACCAGCTCTACTCTCTCTAGTATACCAGCTCTACTGTCTCTAGTGTACCAACTCTACTGTCTCTAGTGTACCAGCACTATTGTCTCTAGTGTACGAGCTATATTGCGTCTAGTGCACCAGCTCCACTGTCACTAGTGTAGCAGCTCTACTGTCTCCCGTGTACCAGCTCTACTGTCTCCCGTGTACCAGCCAGATTGTCTCTAGTGTACCAGCTCTACAGTCTCTAGTGTACCAGCTCCACTGTTTCTGGTGTACCAGATCTACTGTGTCTAGTGTACCAGCTCTAGTGTCACTAGTGTACCAGCTCGACTATCTCTAGTGTACAAGCTCTACTGTCTCTAGTGTACCAGCTCTACTGTGACTAGTGTACCAGCTCTATTGTCTCTAGTGTACCAGCTCTATTGTCTATAGTGTACCAGCTCTATTGTCTCTAGTGTACCAGCCACACTGTCTCTAGTGTACCAACTCTACTGTGTCTAGTGTACCAACTCTATTGTCTCTAGCGTACCAGCACTACTGTGTCTAGTGTACCAGCTCTATTGTCTCTAGTGTACCAGCTCTACTGTCTCTAGTTTACTACTACCAGCTCGACTGTCTCTAGTGTACCAACTCTGCTGACTCTAGTGTACCAGCTCCACTGTCTCTAGTGTACCAACTCTACTGTCTCTAATGTACAAGCTCTACTGTCACTAGTGTACCAGCTCCACTCTCACTAGTGTACCAGCTCTATTGTTTCTAGTGTACCAGCTCTACTGTCTCTAGTGTACCAGCTCTACTGTCTCTAGTGTACCAGCTCTGCTGTCTATTGTGTACCATTTCCACTGTCTCTACTGTAATAGCTCTACTGTCTCCAGTGTACCATCTCTACTGTCGTTAGTGTACCAGCTCTATCGTCTCTAGTGTACCTGCTCTACTGTGTCTAGTGTATCAGCTCCACTCTCTCTAGTGTACCAACTCTATTGTCTCTAGTGTACCAGCTCTATTGTCTCTATTGTACCAGCTCTATTGTCTTTAGTTTACCAGCTCCACTGTCTCTAGTGTACCAGCTCTATTGTCTCTAGTGTACCAGCTCTATTGTCTCTAGTGTACCAACACTACTGTCTGTAGGTTACCAGCTCTATTGTCTCTAGTGTACCAGCTCTACTCTCTCTAGTGTACCAGCTCTACTGTCTCAAGTGTACCAGCTCTATTGTCTCTAGTGTACCAGCCACTGGTTCTAGTGTTCCAGCTCTACTGTCTCTTGTGTACCAGCTCTACTGTCTCTAGTGTACCAGCTCTATTGTCTCTAGTGTACCAGCTCACTGGTTCTAGTGTTCCAGCTCTACTGTCTCTTGTGTACCAGCTCCACTGTCTCTAGTGTACCCGCTCCACTGTCTATAGTGTACCAGCTCCACTGTCTCTAGTGTAACAGCTCTATTGTCTTTAGTGTACCAGCTCCACTGTGTCTAGTGTACCAGCACTACTGTCTCTAGTGTACCAGCTCTATTGTCTCTAGTGTACCAGCTCTACTGTCTCTAATGTACCAGCAGTACTGTCTCTAATATACCAGCTCTATTGTCTCTAGTGTACCAGCTCTACTGTGTCTATTGTACCAGCTCGACTGTCTCTTGTGTATCCGCTCTATTGCCTCTAGTGTACCAACGTTACTGTCTCTAGTGTACTAGATTCACTTTATCTCGTGTACCAGCGGTATTGTCTCTAGTATATCAGCTATACTCTCTCTAGTGTACCAGCTCTACTGTCTCTAGTGTACCAGCCACTTGTTCTAGTGTTACAGCTCTACTGTCTCTTGTGTACCAGCTCCACTGTCTCTAGTGTACCAGCTCCACTGTCTCTAGTGTACCAGCTCCACTGTCTCTAGTGTAACAGCTCTATTGTCTTTAGTGTACCAGCTCCACTGTCTCTAGTGTACCAGCTCTATTGTCTCTAGTATTCCAGCTCTACTATCTCTAGTGCACCAGCTCCACTGTCACTAGTGTACCAACTCTATTGTCTCTAGTGTACCAGTTCTACTGTCTCCAGTATACCAGCTCTATTGTCTCTAGTGTACCAGCTCCAATCTCTCTAGTGTACCAGTTCAACTGTCACTAATGTACCAGCTCTATTGTCTCTAGTGTACCAGCTCTATTTTCTCTAGTGTACCAGTTCAACTGTCTCTTGTGTACCAGTTCTTCTGTCTCTAGTGTACCAGCTCTATTGTCTCTAGTATACCAACTCTACTGTCTCTAGTGTACCAGCTCTACTGTCTCTAGTGTACCAGCTCAACTGTCTCTAGTGTACCAGCTCTACTGTCTCTAGTGTACCAGCTCTATTGTGTCTAGTGTACCAGCTCTACTCTCTCTAGTGTACCAGCTCTATTGTCTCTAGTGTACCAACTCTACTGTCTCTAGTGTACCAACTCTACTGTCTCTAGTGTACTAGCCCTAGTGTCTCTAGTGTACCAGCTCTACTGTCTCTAGTGTACCAGCTCTACTCTCTCTAGTGTACCAGCTCACTGTCTCTAGTGTACCAGATCTACTGTCTCTAGTGTACCAGCACTATTGTCTCTAGTGTACCAGCTCCACTGTCTCTAGTGTACCAGCTCTATTGTCTCTAGTGTACCAGCTGTATTGCCTCTAGTGCACCAGCTCGACTGTCTCTAGTGTACCAGCTCTACTGTCTCTCGTGTACCAGCTCTACTGTCTCTAGTGTACCAGCCACACTGTCTCTAGTGTACCAGCTCTACAGTCTCTACTCTACCAGCTCCACAATTTCTAGTGTACCAGATCTACTGTGTCTAGTGAACCAGCTCTATTGTCTCTAATGTACCAGCTCTGCTGCCTCTAGTGTACCAGCTCTACTGTCTCTAGTGTACCAACTCTACTGTCTGTAGTGTACCAGCTCTATTGTCTCTAGTGTACCAACTCTACTGTCTCTAGTGTACCAGCTCTACTGTCTCTAGTGTACCAGCTCTACTGTCTCTCGTGTACCAGCTCCATTGTATCTAGTGTACCAACTCTACTTTCTCTCTCTGGTGTACCAGCTCTACTCTCTCTAGTGTACCAGCTCTACTGTCTCTAGTGTACCAACTCTACTGTCTCTAGTGTACCAGCACTATTGTCTCTAGTGTACGAGCTATATTGCGTCTAGTGCACCAGCTCCACTGTCACTAGTGTACCAGCTCTACTGTCTCCCGTGTACCAGCTCTACTGTCTCCCGTGTACCAGCCAGATTGTCTCTAGTGTACCAGCTCTACAGTCTCTAGTGTACCAGCTCCACTGTTTCTGGTGTACCAGATCTACTGTGTCTAGTGTACCAGCTCTAGTGTCACTAGTGTACCAGCTCGACTATCTCTAGTGTACAAGCTCTACTGTCTCTAGTGTACCAGCTCTACTGTGACTAGTGTACCAGCTCTATTGTCTCTAGTGTACCAGCTCTATTGTCTATAGTGTACCAGCTCTATTGTCTCTAGTGTACCAGCCACACTGTCTCTAGTGTACCAACTCTACTGTCTCTAGTGTACCAACTCTATTGTCTCTAGCGTACCAGCACTACTGTGTCTAGTGTACCAGCTCTATTGTCTCTAGTGTACCAGCTCTACTGTCTCTAGTTTACTACTACCAGCTCGACTGTCTCTAGTGTACCAACTCTGCTGACTCTAGTGTACCAGCTCCACTGTCTCTAGTGTACCAACTCTACTGTCTCTAATGTACAAGCTCTACTGTCACTAGTGTACCAGCTCCACTCTAACTAGTGTACCAGCTCTATTGTTTCTAGTGTACCAGCTCTACTGTCTCTAGTGTACCAGCTCTACTGTCTCTAGTGTACCAGCTCTGCTGTCTATTGTGTACCATTTCCACTGTCTCTACTGTAATAGCTCTACTGTCTCCAGTGTACCATCTCTACTGTCGTTAGTGTACCAGCTCTATCGTCTCTAGTGTACCAGTTCAACTGTCACTAGTGTACCAGCTCTATTGTCTCTAGTGTTCCAGCTCTCTTTTCTCTAGTGTACCAGTTCAACTGTCTCTAGTGTACCAGCTCTTCTGTCTCTAGTGTACCAGGTCCACTGTCTCTAGTGTACCAGCTCTATTGTCTCTAGTGTACAAGCTCCAATGTCTCTAGTGTACCAGCTGTACTGTCTCTGGTGTACCAGCACTACTGTCTCTAGTGTATAAACTCTACTGTCTCTAGTGTACCAAATCTACTCTCTCTTGTGTACCAGCTCCAGTGTTTCTAGTGTACCAGCTCCTCTGTCTCTAGTGTACCAGCTCAAATGTCTCTAGTGTACCAGCTCCACTGTCTCTAGTGTACCAGCTCTATTGTATCTAGTGTACCAGCGCCACTGTCTCTAGTGTACCAGCTCTATCGTCTCTAGTGTACCAGTTCAACCGTCTCTAGTGTACCAGCTCCACTGTCTCTAGTGTACCAGCTCAAATGTCTCTAGTGTACCAGCTCCACTGTCTCTAGTGTACCAGCTCTATTGTATCTAGTGTACCAGCTCCACAGTCTCTACTGTACCAGCTCTATTGTCTCTAGTGTACCAGTTCAACCGTCTCTAGTGTACCAACTCTATTGTCTCTAGTGTACCAGCTCTACTGTGACTAGTGTACCAGCTCCATTGTCTCTAGTGTACCAGCTCTATTTTATCTAGTGTACCAGTTCTACTGTCTCTAGTGTACCAGCTCTGTTGTCTCTAGTGTACGAGACACACTGTATCTAGTGTACCAACTCTACTGTCTCTAGTGTCCCATCTCTACAGTCTCTAGTGTACCAGCTCCACTGTCTCTAGTGTACCCGCTCAAATGTCTCTAGTGTACCAGCTCCACTGTCTCTAGTGTACCAGCTCTATTGTATCTAGTGTACCAGCTCCACAGTCTCTAGTGTACCAGCTCTATTGTCTCTAGTGTACCAGTTCAACCGTCTCTAGTGTACCAACTCTATTGTCTCTAGTGTACCAGCTCCACTGTTTCTAGTGTACCAGGTCTACTGTGTCTAGTGTACCAGCTCTACTGTCTGTAGTGTACCAGTTCAACTATCTCTAGTGTACCAGCTCTACTGTGACTAGTGTACCAGCTCCATTGTCTCTAGTGTACCAGTTCAACCGTCTCTAGTGTACCAACTCTATTGTCTCTAGTGTACCAGCTCCACTGTTTCTAGTGTACCAGGTCTACTGTGTCTAGTGTACCAGCTCTACTGTCTGTAGTGTACCAGTTCAACTATCTCTAGTGTACCAGTTCTACTGTCTCTAGTGTACCAGCTCTGTTGTCTCTAGTGTACCAGCTCTATTGTCTCTAGTGTACCAGACACACTGTATCTAGTGTACCAGCTCTATTGTCTCTAGTGTACCAGACACACTGTCTCTATTGTCCCAGCTCTACAGTCTCTAGTGTACCAGCTCTATTGTCTCTAGTGTACTAGCTCTACTGTCTCTAGTGTACCAACTCTATTGTCTCTAGTGTACCAACTCTACTGTCTCTGGTGTACCAGCTCTACTGTCTCTAGTGTACCAGCTATGCTGCCTCTAGTGTACCAGCTCCACTGTCTCTAGTGTACCAGCTCTACTGTCTCTAGTGTACCAGTTCAACTGTCACTAGTGTACTAGTTCTACTGTCTCTAGTGTACCAGCCCTATTGTCTCTAGTGTACCAGCTCTATTGTCTCTAGTGTACCAGCTCTGCTGTCTCTAGTGTACCAACTCTATTGTCTCTAGTGTACCAGCTCTACTGTCTCTAGTGTACCAGCTCTGCTGTCTCTAGTGTACCAACTCTATTGTCTCTAGTGTACCAGTTCCAATGTCTCTAGTGTACCAGCTCTACTGTCTCTAGTGTACCAGCTCTACTGTCTCTAGTGTGCCAGCTCTATTGTCTCTAGTGTACCAGTTCAACTGTCTCTAGTGTACCAACTCTATTGTATCTAGTGTACCAGCTCCACTGTCTCTAGTGTACCAGGTCTACTGTGTCTAGTGTACCAGCTCTACTGTCGCTAGTGTACCAGCTCTACTATCTCTAGTGCACCAGCTCCACTGTCACTAGTGTACCAGCTCTATTGTCTCTAGAGTACCATTTCTACTGTCTCCAGTATACCAGCTCTATTGTCTCTAGTGTACCAGCTCCAATCTCTCTAGTGTACCAGTTCAACTGTCTCTAGTGTACCAGCTCTATTGTCTCTAGTGTTCCAGCTCTCTTTTCTCTAGTGTACCAGTTCAACTGTCTCTAGTGTACCAGCTCTTCTGTCTCTAGTGTACCAGCTCCACTGTCTCTAGTGTACCAGCTCTATTGACTCTAGTGTACCAGCTCCAATGTCTCTAGTGTACTAGCTCTACTGTCTCTGGTGTACCAGCACTACTGTCTCTAGTGTATGAACTCTACTGTCTCTAGTGTACCAAATCTACTGTCTCTAGTGTACCAGCTCCAGTGTTTCTAGTGTACCAGCTCCTCTGTCTCTAGTGTACCAGCTCAAATGTCTCTAGTGTACCAGCTCCACTGTCTCTAGTGTACCAGCTCTATTGTATCTAGTGTACCAGCTCCACTGTCTCTAGTGTACCAGCTCTATCGTCTCTAGTGTACCAGTTCAACCGTCTCTAGTGTACCAACTCTATTGTCTCTAGTGTACCAGCTCCACTGTTTCTAGTGTACCAGGTCTACTGTGTCTAGTGTACCAGCTCTACTGTCTGTAGTGTAGCAGCTCTACTGTCTCTAGTGTACCAGCTCTACTGTGACTAGTGTACCAGCTCCATTGTCTCTAGTGTACCAGCTCTATTTTATCTAGTGTACCAGTTCTACTGTCTCTAGTGTACCAGCTCTGTTGTCTCTAGTGTACCAGACACACTGTATCTAGTGTACCAACTCTACTGTCTCTGGTGTCCCAGCTCTACAGTCTCTAGTGTACCAGCTCCACTGTCTCTAGTGTACCAGCTCCACTGTCTCTAGTGTACCAGCTCAAATGTCTCTAGTGTACCAGCTCCACTGTCTCTAGTGTACCAGCTCTATTGTATCTAGTGTACCAGCTCCATTGTCTCTAGTGTACCAGCTCTATTGTCTCTAGTGTACCAGTTCAACCGTCTCTAGTGTACCAACTCTATTGTCTCTAGTGTACCAGCTCCACTGTTTCTAGTGTACCAGGTCTACTGTGTCTAGTGTACCAGCTCTACTGTCTGTAGTGTACCAGTTCAACTGTCTCTAGTGTACCAGCTCTACTGTGACTAGTGTACCAGCTCCATTGTCTCTAGTGTACCAGCTCTATTTTATCTAGTGTACCAGTTCTACTGTCTCTAGTGTACCAGCTCTGTTGTCTCTAGTGTACCAGCCCTATTGTCTCTAGTGTACCAACACTACTGTCTCTAGGTTACCAGCTCTATTGTCTCTAGTGTACCAGCTCTACTCTCTCTAGTGTACCAGCTCTACTGTCTCTAGTGTACCAGCTCTATTGTCTCTAGTGTACCAGCTCACTGGTTCTAGTGTTCCAGCTCTACTGTCTCTTGTGTACCAGCTCCACTGTCTCTAGTGTACCAGCTCCACTGTCTCTAGTGTACCATCTCCACTGTCTCTATTGTAACAGCTCTATTGTCTTTAGTGTACCAGCTCCACTGTGTCTAGTGTACCAGCTCCACTGTCTCTAGTGTACCAGCTCTATTGTCTCTAGTGTACCAGCTCCAATCTCTCTAGTGTACCAGTTCAACTGTCACTAGTGTACCAGCTCTATTGTCTCTAGTGTTCCAGCTCTCTTTTCTCTAGTGTACCAGTTCAACTGTCTCTCGTGTACCAGCTCTTCTGTCTCTAGTGTACCAGCTCCACTGTCTCTAGTGTACCAGCTCTATTGTCTCTAGTGTACCAGCTCCAATGTCTCTAGTGTACCAGCTCTACTGTGACTAGTGTACCAGCTCCACTGTCTCTAGTGTACCAGCTCTATTGTCTCTAGTGTACCAGCCCTATTGTCTCTAGTGTACCAACACTACTGTCTCTAGGTTACCAGCTCTATTGTCTCTAGTGTACCAGCTCTACTCTCTCTAGTGTACCAGCTCTACTGTCACTAGTGTACCAGCTCTATTGTCTCTAGTGTACCAGCCCCTGGTTCTAGTGTTCCAGCTCTACTGTCTCTTGTGTACCAGCTCTACTGTCTCTAGTGTACCAGCTCTATTGTCTCTAGTGTACCAGCTCACTGGTTCTAGTGTTCCAGCTCTACTGTCTCTTGTGTACCAGCTCCACTGTCTCTCGTGTACCAGCTCCACTGTCTCTAGTGTACCAGCTCCACTGTCTCTATTGTAACAGCTCTATTGTCTTTAGTGTACCAGCTCCACTGTGTCTAGTGTACCAGCTCCACTGTCTCTAGTGTACCAGCTCTATTGTCTCTAGTGTACCAGCTCTACTATCTCTAGTGCACCAGCTCCACTGTCACTAGTGTACCAGCTCTATTGTCTCTAGAGTACCAGTTCTACTGTCTCCAGTATACCAGCTCTATTGTCTCTAGTGTTCCAGCTCCAATCTCTCTAGTGTACCAGTTCAACTGTCACTAGTGTACCAGCTCTATTGTCTCTAGTGTTCCAGCTCTCTTTTCTCTAGTGTACCAGTTCAACTGTCTCTAGTGTACCAGCTCTTCTGTCTCTAGTGTACCAGCTCCACTGTCTCTAGTGTACCAGCTCTATTGTCTCTAGTGTACCAGCTCCAATGTCTCTAGTGTACCAGCTGTACTGTCTCTGGTGTACCAGCACTACTGTCTCTAGTGTATAAACTCTACTGTCTCTAGTGTACCAAATCTACTGTCTCTAGTGTACCAGCTCCAGTGTTTCTAGTGTACCAGCTCCTCTGTCTCTAGTGTACCAGCTCAAATGTCTCAAGTGTACCAGCTCCACTGTCTCTAGTGTACCAGCTCTATTGTATCTAGTGTACCAGCTCCACTGTCTCTAGTGTACCAGCTCTATCGTCTCTAGTGTACCAGTTCAACCGTCTCTAGTGTACCAGCTCCACTGTTTCTAGTGTACCAGGTCTACTGTGTCTAGTGTACCAGCACTACTGTCTGTAGTGTAGCAGCTCTACTGTCTTTAGTGTACCAGCTCTACTGTGACTAGTGTACCAGCTCCATTGTCTCTAGTGTACCAGCTCTATTTTATCTAGTGTACCAGTTCTACTGTCTCTAGTGTACCAGCTCTGTTGTCTCTAGTGTACCAGACACACTGTATCTAGTGTACCAACTCTACTGTCTCTAGTGTCCCATCTCTACAGTCTCTAGTGTACCAGCTCCACTGTCTCTAGTGTACCAGCTCAAATGTCTCTAGTGTACCAGCTCCACTGTCTCCAGTGTACCAGCTCTATTGTATCTAGTGTAACAGCTCCACAGTCTCTAGTGTACCAGCCCTATTGTCTCTAGTGTACCAGTTCAACCGTCTCTAGTGTACCAACTCTATTGTCTCTAGTGTACCAGCTCCATTGTCTCTAGTGTACCAGCTCTATGTTATCTAGTGTACCAGTTCTACTGTCTCTAGTGTACCAGCTCTGCTGTCTCTAGTGTACCAGCTCTATTGTCTCTAGTGTACCAGACACACTGTATCTAGTGTACCAGCTCTATTGTCTCTAGTGTACCAGACACACTGTCTCTATTGTCCCAGCTCTACAGTCTCTAGTGTACCAGCTCTATTGTCTCTAGTGTACTAGCTCTACTGTCTCTAGTGTACCAACTCTATTGTCTCTAGTGTACCAACTCTACTGTCTCTGGTGTACCAGCTCTACTGTCTCTAGTGTACCAGCTATG
This sequence comes from Eledone cirrhosa, assembly GCA_964016885.1. Classification (NCBI taxonomy): domain Eukaryota; kingdom Metazoa; phylum Mollusca; class Cephalopoda; order Octopoda; family Eledonidae; genus Eledone; species Eledone cirrhosa. Next base: position 25,254,905 of record OZ024744.1, read on the forward strand.
CTACCTCTAGTGTACCAGCTCCACTGTCTCTAGTGTACCAGCTCTACTGTCTCTAGTGTACCAGTTCAACTGTCACTAGTGTACTAGTTCTACTGTCTCTAGTGTACCAGCCCTATTGTCTCTAGTGTACCAGCTCTATTGTCTCTAGTGTACCAGCTCTGCTGTCTCTAGTGTACCAACTCTATTGTCTCTAGTGTACCAGCTCTACTGTCTCTAGTGTACCAGCTCTGCTGTCTCTAGTGTACCAACTCTATTGTCTCTAGTGTACCAGTTCAACTGTCTCTAGAGTACCAACTCTATTGTATCTAGTGTACCAGCTCCACTGTCTCTAGTGTACCAGGTCTACTGTGTCTAGTGTACCAGCTCTACTGTCGCTAGTGTACCAGCTCTACTATCTCTAGTGCACCAGCTCCACTCTCACTAGTGTACCAGCTCTATTGTCTCTAGAGTACCAGTTCTACTGTCTCCAGTATACCAGCTCTATAGTCTCTAGTGTACCAGCTCCAATCTCTCTAGTGTACCAGTTCAACTGTCACTAGTGTACCAGCTCTATTGACTCTAGGGTTCCAGCTCTCTTTTCTCTAGTGTACCAGTTCAACTGTCTCTAGTGTACCAGCTCTTCTGTCTCTAGTGTACCAGCTCCACTGTCTCTAGTGTACCAGCTCTATTGACTCTAGTGTACCAGCTCCAATGTCTCTAGTGTACTAGCTCTACTGTCTCTGGTGTACCAGCACTACTGTCTCTAGTGTATAAACTCTACTGTCTCTAGTGTACCAAATCTAGTGTCTCTAGTGTACCAGCTCCAGTGTTTCTAGTGTACCAGCTCCTCTGTCTCTAGTGTACCAGCTCAAATGTCTCTAGTGTACCAGCTCCACTGTCTCTAGTGTACCAGCTCTATTGTATCTAGCGTACCAGCTCCACTGTCTCTAGTGTACCAGCTCTATCGTCTCTAGTGTACCAGTTCAACCGTCTCTAGTGTACCAACTCTATTGTCTCTAGTGTACCAGCTCCACTGTTTCTAGTGTACCAGGTCTACTGTGTCTAGTGTACCAGCTCTACTGTCTGTAGTATACCAGCTCTGCTGTCTCTAGTGTACCACCTCTACTGTCTCCAGTTTACCAGCTCCAATGTCTCTAGTGTACCAACTCTACTGTCTCTAGTGTACCAGCTCGACTGTCTCTAGTGTACCAGCTCCAATGTCTCTAGTTTACCACCTCTATTGTCTCTAGTGTACCAGCTCTACTGTATCTAGTGTACCAGCTCTATTCTCTCTAGTGTACCAGTTCTACTGTCTCTAATGTACCAGCTATATTGTCTCTAGTGTACCAACTCTACTGTCTCTAGTGTACTAGCTCCAATGTCTCTAGTGTACCAGCTCTACTGTCTCTAGTGTACCAACTCTACTGTCTCCAGTTTACCAGCTCTACTGTCTCTAGTGTACCAACTCTACTGTCTCTAGTGTACCAGCTCGACTGTCTCTAGTGTACCAGCTCCAATGTCTCTAGTTTACCACCTCTATTGTCTCTAGTGTACCAGCTCTACTGTATCTAGTGTACCAGCTCCACTCTCTCTAGTGTACCAGCTCCATTGTCTCTAGTGTACCAGCTCTATTGTCTCTAGTGTACCAGTTCAACCGTCTCTAGTGTACCAACTCTATTGTCTCTAGTGTACCAGCTCCACTGTTTCTAGTGTACCAGGTCTACTGTGTCTAGTGTACCAGCTCTACTGTCTGTAGTGTACCAGTTCAACTGTCTCTAGTGTACCAGCTCTACTGTGACTAGTGTACCAGCTCCATTGTCTCTCGTGTACCAACTCTACTGTTTCTAGTGTACCAGCTCCACTGTCTCTAGTGTACCAGCTCGACTGTCTATAGTGTACCAGCTCTACTGTCTGTAGTGTAACAGCTCTATTGTCTTTAGTGTACCAGCTCCACTGTCTCTAGTGTAACAGCTCTATTGTCTTTAGTGTACCAGCTCCACTGTCTCTAGTGTACCAGCTCTATTGTCTCTAGTGTACCAGCTCCACTGTCTCTAGTGTACGAGCCCCACTGTCTCTAGTGTAACAGCTCTATTGTCTTTAGTGTACCAGCTCCACCGTCTCTAGTGTACCAGCTCCAATGTCTCTAGTGTACCAGATCTACTCTTTCTAGTGTACCAGCTCTACTGTCTCTAGTGTACCAGCTCTATTGTCTCTAGTGTACCAGCACCACTGTCTCTAGTTTACCAGCTCCACTGTCTCTAGTGTACCAGCTCCACTGTCTCTAGTGTACCAGCTCTATTGTCTCTAGTGTACCAGCACTACTGTCTCTAGTGTACTAGCTCTATTGTCTCTAGTGTACCAGCTCTACTCTCTCTAGTGTACCAGCTCCACTGTCTCTAGTGTACCAGCTCCAATATCTCTAGTGTACCAGCTCCAATGTCTTTAGTGTACCACCCCTACTGTCTCTGGTGTACCAGCTCTACTGTCTCTAGTGTACCAGCTCCACTGTCTCTAGTGTACCAGCTCTATTGTCTCTATTATACCAGCTCCAATGTCACTAGTGTACTAGCTCTACTGTCTCTGGTGTACCAGCTCTACTGTCTCTAGTGTACCAACTCTACTGTATCTAGTGCACCAGCTACACTGTTTCTAGTGTACCAGCTTCACTGTCTCTAGTGTACCAGCTCTATTGTCTCTAGTGTACCAGCTCCAATGTCTCTAGTGTACCAGCTCTACTGTCTCTAGTGTACCAGCTCTACTGTCTCTAGTGTATCAGCTCCAATGTCTCAAGTGTACCAGCTCTATTGTCTCTAGTGTACCAGGTCTACTGTCTCTAGTGTACCAACTCCACTCTCTCTAGTGTACCAGCTCTACTGTCTCTGATGTACCAGCACTCTTGTCTCTAGTGTACCAGCTCTATTGTCTCTAGTGTAACAGCTCTACTGTGTCTATTGTACCAGCTCGACTGTCTCTTGTGTATGCGCTCTATTGTCTCTAGTGTACCGACTTTACTGTCTCTAGTTTACTAGGTCCACTTTATCTCGTGAACCATCTCTATTGTCTCTAGTGTACTACTACCAGCTCTACTCTCACTAGTGTACCAACTCTGCTGTCTCTAGTGTACCAGCTCCACTATCTCTAGTGTACCAACTCTACTGTCTCTAGTGTACAAGCTCTACTGTCACTAGTGTACCAGCTCCACTGTCTCTAGTGTAACATCTCTATTGTCTCTAGTGCACCAGCTCTACTGTCTCTAGTGTACCAGCTCTGCTGTCTCTTGTGTACCATTTCTGCTGTCTCTACTGTAACAGCTCTACTGTATGTAGTATACCAGCTCTACTGTCTCTAGTGTACCAGCTCTACTGTCTCTTGTGTACCAGCACCACTGTTTCCAGTGTACCAGCTCTACTGTCTCTAGTGTACCAGTTCTACTGTCTCTAGTGTATCAGCTCTACTGTCTCTATTGTACCAGCTCTATTGTCTCTCGTGTACCAGCTCTACTGTCTCTAGTGTACCAGCTCTACTGTATCTTGTGTACCAACTCCACTTTCTCTAGTGTACCAGCTCCACTGTTTCTAGTGTTCCAGCTCTACTGTCTCTTGTGTACCAGCTCCACTGTCTCTAGTGTAACAGCTCTTTTGTCTCTAATGTACCTGCTCTACTATCTCTAGTGTACCAGCTGCACTGTCTCTAGTGTAACAGCTCTATTGTCTTTAGTGTACCAGCTCCACTGTCTCTAGTGTAACAGCTCTATTGTCTTTAGTGTACCAGCTCCACTGTTTCTAGTGTACCAGCTCTATTGTCTCTAGTGTACCAGCTCTACTATCTCTAGTGTACCAGCTCCACTGTCACTAGTGTACCAGCTCTACTCTCTCTAGTGTACCAGCTCTACTGTCTCCAGTATACCAGCTCTATTGTCTCTAGTGTACCAGCTCCACTGTCTCTAGTGTACCAGCTCTATTGTCTCTAGTGTACCAGCTCTATTGTCTCTAGTGTACCAGCTCTATTGTCTCTAGTGTACCAGTTCAACTGTCTCTAGTGTACCAGCTCTACTGTCTCTAGTGTACCAGCTCTATTGTCTGTAGTGTACCAGCTCTACTGACTCTAGTGTACCAGCTCTATTGTCTCTAGTGGACGAGCTCTGCTGCCTCTAGTGTACCAGGTCCACTGTCTCTAGTGTAACAGCTGTATTGTCTTTAGTGTACCAGCTCCACTGTCTCTAGTGTACCAGCTCTATTGTCTCTAATGTACCAGCTCTACTATCTCTAGTGTACCAGCTCCACTGTCTCTAGTGTAACAGCTCTATTGTCTTTAGTGTACCAGCTCCACTGTCTCTAGTATACCAGCTCTATTGTCTCTAGTGTACCAGCTCCACCGGCTCTAGTGTACGAGCCCCACTGTCTCTAGTGTAACAGCTCTATTGTCTTTAGTGTACCAGCTCCACCGTCTCTAGTGTACCAGCTCTATTGTCTCTGATGTACCAGCACTCTTGTCTCTAGTCTACCAGCTCTATTGTCTCTAGTGTAACAGCTCTACTGTGTCTATTGTACCAGCTCGACTGTCTCTTGTGTATGCGCTCTATTGTCTCTAGTGTACCGACTTTACTGTCTCTAGTTTACTAGGTCCACTTTATCTCGTGAACCATCTCTATTGTCTCTAGTGTACTACTACCAGCTCTACTCTCACTAGTGTACCAACTCTGCTGTCTCTAGTGTACCAGCTCCACTATCTCTAGTGTACCAACTCTACTGTCTCTAGTGTACAAGCTCTACTGTCACTAGTGTACCAGCTTCACTGTCTCTAGTGTAACATCTCTATTGTCTCTAGTGTACCAGCTCTACTGTCTCTAGTGTACCAGCTCTGCTGTCTCTTGTGTACCATTTCCGCTGTGTCTACTGTAACAGCTCTACTGTATGTAGTATACCAGCTCTACTGTCTCTAGTGTACCAGCTCTACTGTCTCTTGTGTACCAGCACCACTGTTTCCAGTGTACCAGCTCTACTGTCTCTAGTGTACCAGTTCTACTGTCTCTAGTGTATCAGCTCTACTGTCTCTATTGTACCAGCTCTATTGTCTCTCGTGTACCAGCTCTACTGTCTCTAGTGTACCAGCTCTACTGTATCTTGTGTACCAACTCCACTTTCTCTAGTGTACCAGCTCTACTGTCTCTAGTGTACCAGCTCTATTGTCTCTAGTGTACCAGCTCCACTGTTTCTAGTGTTCCAGCTCTACTGTCTCTTGTGTACCAGCTCCACTGTCTCTAGTGTAACAGCTCTATTGTCTCTAGTGTAACAGCTCTATTGTCTTTAGTGTACCAGCTCCACTGTCTCTAGTGTAACAGCTCTATTGTCTTTAGTGTACCAGCTCCACTGTCTCTAGTGTACCAGCTCTTTTGTCTCTAATGTACCTGCTCTACTATCTCTAGTGTACCAGCTGCACTGTCTCTAGTGTAACAGCTCTATTGTCTTTAGTGTACCAGCTCCACTGTCTCTAGTGTAACAGCTCTATTGTCTTTAGTGTACCAGCTCCACTGTCTCTAGTGTACCAGCTCTATTGTCTCTAGTGTACCAGCTCTACTATCTCTAGTGTACCAGCTGCACTGTCACTAGTGTACCAGCTCTACTCTCTCTAGTGTACCAGCTCTACTGTCTCCAGTATACCAGCTCTATTGTCTCTAGTGTACCAGCTCCACTGTCTCTAGTGTACCAGCTCTATTGTCTCTAGTGTACCAGCTCTATTGTCTCTAGTGTACCAGCTCTATTGTCTCTAGTGTACCAGTTCAACTGTCTCTAGTGTACCAGCTCTACTGTCTCTAGTGTACCAGCTCTACTGTCTCTAGTGTACCAGCTCTATTGTCTGTAGTGTACCAGCTCTACTGACTCTAGTGTACCAGCTCTATTGTCTCTAGTGGACGAGCTCTGCTGCCTCTAGTGTACCAGGTCCACTGTCTCTAGTGTAACAGCTCTATTGTCTTTAGTGTACCAGCTCCACTGTCTCTAGTATACCAGCTCTATTGTCTCTAGTGTACCAGGTCCACTGTCTCTAGTGTAACAGCTCTATTGTCTTTAGTGTACCAGCTCCACTGTCTCTAGTGTACCAGCTCTATTGTCTCTAATGTACCAGCTCTACTATCTCTAGTGTACGAGCCCCACTGTCTCTAGTGTAACAGCTCTATTGTCTTTAGTGTACCAGCTCCACCGTCTCTAGTGTACCAGCTCTATTGTCTCTAGTGTACCAGCTCTACTATCTCTAGTGTACCAGCTCCACTGTCACTAGTGTACCAGCTCTACTCTCTCTAGTGTACCAGCTCTACTGTCTCCAGTATACCAGCTCTATTGTCTCTAGTGTACCAGCTCCACTGTCTGTAGTGTACCAGCTCTGCTGTCTCTATAGTACCAACTCTATTGACTCCAGTGTACCAACTCCACTGTCTCTAGTGTACCAGCTCTATTGTCTCTAGTGCACCAGCTCAATTGTCTCTAGTGTACCAGCTCCACTGTCTCTAGTGTACCAGCTCTATTGTCTCTAGTGTACCAGTTCAACTGTCTCTAGTGTACCAGCTCTACTGTCTCTAGTGTACCAGCTCTACTGTCTCTAGTATACCAGCTCTATTTTCTCTAGTGTACCAGCTCTACTGTCTCTAGTGTACCAGCTCTATTGTCTCTAGTGTACCAGCTCTATTATCTCTAGTGTACCAGCTCTGCTGCCTCTAGTGTACCAGGTCCACTGTTCTCTAGTGTACCAGCTCTACTGTCTCTAGTGTACCACCTCTCCTGTCTCTAGTGTACCAACTCTACTGTCTCTAGTGTACCAGCTCTACTGTGTCTAGTGTACCAGCTCCATTGTCTCTAGTGTACCAGCTCTATTGTCTCTAGTGTACCAGCACCAATGTCTCTAGTGTACCAGCTCTACTGTCTCCAGTTTACCAGCTCCAATGTCTCTAGTGTACCAACTCTACTGTCTCTAGTGTACCAGCTCGACTGTCTCTAGTGTACCAGCTCCAATGTCTCTAGTTTACCACCTCTATTGTCTCTAGTGTACCAGCTCTACTGTATATCGTGTACCAGCTCCACTCTCTCTAGTATACCAGCTCTATTGTCTCTAGTGTACCAGCTCTGCTGTCTCTCGTGTACCAACTCTACTGTCTCTAGTGTACTAGCTCTACTGTCTCCAGTGTACCAGCTCTACTGTGTCTAGTGTACTAGCTCCATTGTCTCTAGTGTACCAGCTCTATTGTCTCTAGTGTACTCGTTCTACTGTCTCTAGTGTTCCAGCTCTATTGTCTCTAGTGCACCATCGCTATTGTCTCTAGTGTACCAGCTCTATTGTCTCTAGTGTACCAGCTCTATTGTCTCTTGTGTACCAGCCACACTGTCTCTAGTGTACCAGCTCTACAGTCTCTATTGTACCAGGACCACTGCTCTCTAGTGTACCAGCTCTACTGTCTCTAGTGTACAAGCCACACTGTCTCTAGTGTACCTGCTCTACAGTCTCTATTGTACCAGGTCCACTGTTCTCTAGAGTACCATTTCTACTGTCTCTAGTGTACAAGCTCTACTGTATCTAGTGTACCAGCTCCATTGTCTCTGGTGTACCAGCTCCATTGTCTCTAGTGTACCAGCTCTACTGTCTCTAGTGTACCAACTCTACTGTATCTAGTGTACCAGCTCTATCGTCGCTAGTGTACCAGCTCTATTGTCTCTAGTGTACCAGCTCTACTGTCTCTAGTGTACCAACTCTACTGTATCTAGTGTACCAGCTCTATTGTCTCTAGTGTACCAGCTCTATTGTCTCTAGTGAACCAACTCTATTGTTTCTAGTGTATCAGCTCTACTGTCTCTATTTTACCAACTCTACTGTCTCTAGTGTACCAGCTCCACTCTTTCTAGTGTACCAGCACTACTGTCTCTAGTGTAACAGCTCTATTGTCTTTAGTGTACCAGCTCTACTGTCTCTTGTGTACCAGCTCTATTGTCTCTAGTGCACCATTTCCACTGTCTCTAGTGTAACAGCTCTACTGTCTCTAGTGTACCAGCTCTACTGTCTCTAGTGTACCAGCTCTACTGTCTCTTGTGTACCAGCTCCACTCTCTCTAATGTACCAGCTCAACTGTTTCTAGTGTTCCAGCTCTACTGTCTCTTGTGTACCAGCTCCACTGTCTCTAGTGTACCAGCTCCACTGTCTCTAGTGTACCAGATCTATTGTCTATAGTGTAACAGCTCTATTGTCTTTAGTGTTCCAACTCCACTGTCTCTTGTGTACCAGCTCCACTGTCTCTAGTCTAACAGCTCTATTGTCTTTAGTGTACCAGCTCCACTGTCTCTAGTGTACCAGCACCACCGTCTCTAATGTACCAGCACTCCTGTCTCTAGTGTACCAGCTCTATAGTCTCTAGTGTACCAGCTCTACTGTGTCTATTGTACAAGCTCGACTGTCTTTTGTGTATCCGCTCTATTGTCTCTAGTGTACCAACGTTACTGTCTCTGGTCTACTAGGTCCACTTTATCTCGTGTACCAGCTCTATTGTCTCTAATATACTACTACCAGCTCTACTCTCACTAGTGTTCCAGCTCTACTGTCTCTAGTGTACCAGCTCCACTTTCTCTAGTGTACCAGCTCCACTGTCTTTAGTGTACAGGCTCTATTGTCTCTAGTGGAACAGCTCTATTGTCTTTAGTGAACCAGCTCCACTGTCTCTAGTGTACCAGCTCCAATGTCTCTAGTGTAACATCTCTATTGTCTTTAGTGTACCAGCTCCACTGTCTCTAGTGTACCAGCTATATTGTCTCTAGTGTACCAGCTCTACTATCTCTAGTGTACCAGCTCCACTCTCTCTAGTGTACCAGCTCTATTGTCTTTAGTGTACCAGCTCCACTGTCTCTAGTATACCAGCTCTATTGTCTCTAGTGTACCAGCTCCACTGTCTCTAGTGTACCAGCTCTACTGTCTCTAGTGTACCAGCTCTACTTTCTCTTGTGTACCAGCTCCACTGTCTCTAATGTACCAGCACTCCTGTCTCTAGTGTACCAGCTCTACTGTCTCTAGTATACCAGCTCCACTTTCTCTAGTGTACCAGCTCCACTGTCTTTAGTGTACAGGCTCTATTGTCTCTAGTGTAACAGCTCTATTGTCTTTAGTGAACCAGCTCCACTGTCTCTAGTGTACCAGCTCCAATGTCTCTAGTGTAACATCTCTATTGTCTTTAGTGTACCAGCTCCACTGTCTCTAGTGTACCAGCTATATTGTCTCTAGTGTACCAGCTCTACTATCTCTAGTGTACCAGCTCCACTCTCTCTAGTGTACCAGCTCCACTTTCTCTAGTGTACCAGCTCCATTGTCTTTAGTGTACCAGCTCTACTGTCTCTAGTGTACCAACTCCACTGTCTTTAGTGTACCAGCTCCACTGTCTCTTGTGTACCAGCTCCATTGTCTCTAGTGTAACAGCTCTACTGTCTCTAGTGTACCAGCTCACTGTCTCTAGTGTACCAGCTCCACTGTCTCTAGTGTACAACCTCTGGTGTCTCTAGTGTATCAACTCTATTGACTCTAGTGTACCAGCTCTATTGTCTCTAGTGTACCAGCCACACTGTCTCTAGTGTACCAGCTCTACAGTCTCTATTGTACCAGGTCCACTGCTCTCTAGTGTACCAGCTCTACTTTCTCTAGTGTACCAGATCTATTGTCTATAGTGTACCAGCTCCACTGTCTCTAGTGTACCAGCTCCACTGTCTCTAGTGTACCAGATCTACTCTCTCTAGTGTACCAGCTCTACTGTCTCTAGTGTACCAGCTCTATTGTCTCTAGTGTACCAGCTCCACTGTCTCTAGTGTACCAGCTCCACTGTCTCTAGTGTACCAGATCCACTGTCTCTAGTGTACCAGCTCTATTGTCTCTATTGTACCAGCTCTATTGTCTCTAGTGTACTCGTTCTACTGTCTCTAGTGTTCCAGCTCTATTGTCTCTAGTGTACCATCTCTATTGTCTCTAGTGTACCAGCTCTATTGTCTCTAGTGTACCAGCTCTATTGTCTCTTGTGTACCAGCCACACTGTCTCTAGTGTACCAGCTCTACAGTCTCTATTGTACCAGGTCCACTGCTCTCTAGTGTACCAGCTCTACTTTCTCTAGTGTACAAGCCACACTGTCTCTAGTGTACCTGCTCTACAGTCTCTATTGTACCAAGTCCACTGTTCTCTAGAGTACCATTTCTACTGTATCTAGTGTACCAGCTCCATTGTCTCTAGTGTACCAGCTCCATTGTCTCTAGTGTACCAGCTCTACTGTCTCTAGTGTACCAACTCTACTGTATCTAGTGTACTAGCTTTATTGTCTCTAGTGTACCAGTTCTATTGTCTCTAGTGAACCAACTCTATTGTCTCTAGTGTATCAGCTCCACTGTCTCTATTTTACCAGCTCTACTGTCTCTAGTGTACCAGCTCTACTGTCTCTTGTGTACCAGCTCCACTCTCTCTAATGTACCAGCTCAACTGTTTCTAGTGTTCCAGCTCTACTGTCTCTTGTGTACCAGCTCCACTGTCTCTAGTGTACCAGCTCCACTGTCTCTAGTGTACCAGATCTATTGTCTATAGTGTAACAGCTCTATTGTCTTTAGTGTTCCAACTCCACTGTCTCTTGTGTACCAGCTCCACTGTCTCTAGTCTAACAGCTCTATTGTCTTTAGTGTACCAGCTCCACTGTCTCTAGTGTACCAGCACCACCGTCTCTAATGTACCAGCACTCCTGTCTCTAGTGTACCAGCTCTATAGTCTCTAGTGTACCAGCTCTACTGTGTCTATTGTACAAGCTCGACTGTCTTTTGTGTATCCGCTCTATTGTCTCTAGTGTACCAACGTTACTGTCTCTGGTCTACTAGGTCCACTTTATCTCGTGTACCAGCTCTATTGTCTCTAATATACTACTACCAGCTCTACTCTCACTAGTGTACCAGCTCTATTGTTTCTAGTGTACCAACTCCACTGTTTCTAGTGTTCCAGCTCTACTGTCTCTAGTGTACCAGCTCCACTTTCTCTAGTGTACCAGCTCCACTGTCTTTAGTGTACAGGCTCTATTGTCTCTAGTGGAACAGCTCTATTGTCTTTAGTGAACCAGCTCCACTGTCTCTAGTGTACCAGCTCCAATGTCTCTAGTGTAACATCTCTATTGTCTTTAGTGTACCAGCTCCACTGTCTCTAGTGTACCAGCTATATTGTCTCTAGTGTACCAGCTCTACTATCTCTAGTGTACCAGCTCCACTCTCTCTAGTGTACCAGCTCTATTGTCTTTAGTGTACCAGCTCCACTGTCTCTAGTATACCAGCTCTATTGTCTCTAGTGTACCAGCTCCACTGTCTCTAGTGTACCAGCTCTACTGTCTCTAGTGTACCAGCTCTACTTTCTCTTGTGTACCAGCTCCACTGTCTCTAATGTACCAGCACTCCTGTCTCTAGTGTACCAGCTCTACTGTCTCTAGTGTACCAGCTCCACTTTCTCTAGTGTACCAGCTCCACTGTCTTTAGTGTACAGGCTCTATTGTCTCTAGTGTAACAGCTCTATTGTCTTTAGTGAACCAGCTCCACTGTCTCTAGTGTACCAGCTCCAATGTCTCTAGTGTAACATCTCTATTGTCTTTAGTGTACCAGCTCCACTGTCTCTAGTGTACCAGCTATATTGTCTCTAGTGTACCAGCTCTACTATCTCTAGTGTACCAGCTCCACTCTCTCTAGTGTACCAGCTCCACTTTCTCTAGTGTACCAGCTCCATTGTCTTTAGTGTACCAGCTCTACTGTCTCTAGTGTACCAACTCCACTGTCTTTAGTGTACCAGCTCCACTGTCTCTTGTGTACCAGCTCCATTGTCTCTAGTGTAACAGCTCTACTGTCTCTAGTGTACCAGCTCACTGTCTCTAGTGTACCAGCTCCACTGTCTCTAGTGTACAACCTCTGGTGTCTCTAGTGTATCAACTCTATTGACTCTAGTGTACCAGCTCTATTGTCTCTAGTGTACCAGCCACACTGTCTCTAGTGTACCAGCTCTACAGTCTCTATTGTACCAGGTCCACTGCTCTCTAGTGTACCAGCTCTACTTTCTCTAGTGTACCAGATCTATTGTCTATAGTGTACCAGCTCCACTGTCTCTAGTGTACCAGCTCCACTGTCTCTAGTGTACCAGATCTACTCTCTCTAGTGTACCAGCTCTATTGTCTCTAGTGTACCAGCTCCACTGTCTCTAGTGTACCAGCTCCACTGTCTCTAGTGTACCAGATCCACTGTCTCTAGTGTACCAGCTCTATTGTCTCTATTGTACCAGCTCTATTGTCTCTAGTGTACTCGTTCTACTGTCTCTAGTGTTCCAGCTCTATTGTCTCTAGTGTACCATCTCTATTGTCTCTAGTGTACCAGCTCTATTGTCTCTAGTGTACCAGCTCTATTGTCTCTTGTGTACCAGCCACACTGTCTCTAGTGTACCAGCTCTACAGTCTCTATTGTACCAGGTCCACTGCTCTCTAGTGTACCAGCTCTACTTTCTCTAGTGTACAAGCCACACTGTCTCTAGTGTACCTGCTCTACAGTCTCTATTGTACCAAGTCCACTGTTCTCTAGAGTACCATTTCTACTGTATCTAGTGTACCAGCTCCATTGTCTCTAGTGTACCAGCTCCATTGTCTCTAGTGTACCAGCTCTACTGTCTCTAGTGTACCAACTCTACTGTATCTAGTGTACTAGCTTTATTGTCTCTAGTGTACCAGTTCTATTGTCTCTAGTGAACCAACTCTATTGTCTCTAGTGTATCAGCTCCACTGTCTCTATTTTACCAACTCTACTGTCTCTAGTGTACCAGCTCCACTCTTTCTAGTGTACCAGCTCTACTGTCTCTAGTGTAACAGCTCTATTGTCTTTAGTGTACCAGCTGTACTGTCTCTTGTGTACCAGCTCTACTGTCTCTAGTGAACCATTTCCACTGTCTCTAGTGTAACAGCTCTACTGTCTCTAGTGTACCAGCTCTACTGTCTCTAGTGTACCAGCTCTACTGTCTCTTGTGTACCAGCTCCACTGTCTCTAATGTTCCAGCTCCACTGTTTCTAGTGTTCCAGCTCTACTGTCTCTTGTGTACCAGCTCCACTGTCTCTAGTGTACCAGCTCCACTGTCTCTAGTGTACCAGATCTATTGTCTATAGTGTAACAGCTCTATTGTGTTTAGTGTACCAACTCCACTGTCTCTAGTGTACCAGCTCCACTGTCTCTAGTGTTACAGCTCTATTGTCTTTAGTGTACCAGCTCCACTGTCTCTAGTCTACCAGCTCCACTGTCTCTAGTGTACCAGCTCCACTGTCTCTAGTGTACCAGCTCTATTGTCTCTAGTGTACCAGCTCTACTATCTCTAATGTACCAGCACCACTGTCACTAGTGTACCAGCTCTATTGTCTCTAGTGTACCAGCACTACTGTCTCTAGTGTACTAGCTCTATTGTCTCTAGTGTACCAGCTCTACTCTCTCAAGTGTACCAGCTCCACTGTCTCTAGTGTACCAGCTCCAATATCTCTAGTGGACCAGCTCCAATGTCTTTAGTGTACCAGCTCTACTGTCTCTGGTGTACCAGCTCTACTGTCTCTAGTGTACCAGCTCCACTGTCTCTAGTGTACCAGCTCTATTGTCTCTATTGTACCAGCTCCAATGTCACTAGTGTACCAGCTCTACTGTCTCTGGTGTACCAGTTCTACTGTCTCTAGTGTACCAGCTCCACTGTCTCTAGTGTACCAGCTCTATTGTCTCTAGTGTACCAGCTCCAATGTCTCTAGTGTACCAGCTCTATTGTCTCTAGTGTACCAGCTCCAATGTCTCTAGTGTACCAGCTCTACTGTCTCTAGTGTACCAGCTCTGCTGTCTCTAGTGTATCAGCTCCAATGTCTCAAGTGTACCAGCTCTATTGTCTCTAGTGTACCAGCTCTACTGTCTCTAGTGTACCAACTCCACTCTCTCTAGTGTACCAGCTCTACTGTCTCTGATGTACCAGCACTCTTGTCTCTAGTGTACCAGCTCTATTGTCTCTAGTGTAACAGCTCTACTGTGTCTATTGTACCAGATCGACTGTCTCTTGTGTATGCGCTCTATTGTCTCTAGTGTACCAACTTTACTGTCTCTAGTTTACTAGCTCCACTTTATCTCGTGAACCAGCTCTATTGTCTCTAGTGTACTACTACCAGCTCTACTCTCACTAGTGTACCAACTCTGCTGTCTCTAGTGTACCAGCTCCACTATCTCTAGTGTACCAACTCTACTGTCTCTAGTGTACAAGCTCTACTGTCACTAGTGTACCAGCTCTACTTTCACTAGTGTACCAGCTATATTGTCACTAGTGTACCAGCTCCACTGTCTCTAGTGTAACATCTCTATTGTCTCTAGTGTACCAGCTCTACTGTCTCTAGTGTACCAGCTCTGCTGTCTCTTGTGTACCATTTCCGCTGTCTCTACTGTAACAGCTCTACTGTATGTAGTATACCAGCTCTACTGTCTCTAGTGTACCAGCTCTACTGTCTCTAGTGTACCAGCTCTATTGTCTCTAGTGTACCAGCTCTACTATCTTTAGTGTACCAGCTCCACTGTCACTAGTGTACCAGCTCTACTCTCTCTAGTGTACCAGCTCTACTGTCTCCAGTATACCAGCTCTATTGTCTCTAGTGTACCAGCTCCACTGTCTCTAGTGTACCAGCTCTATTGTCTCTAGTGTACCAGCTCTACTATCTCTAGTGTACCAGCTCCACTGTCACTAGTGTACCAGCTCTACTCTCTCTAGTGTACCAGCTCTACTGTCTCCAGTATACCAGATCTATTGTCTCTAGTGTACCAGCTCCACTCTCTCTAGTGTACCAGCTCTATTGTCTCTAGTGTACCAGCTCTACTGTCTCTAGTGTACCAGCTCTATTGTCTCTAGTGTACCAGTTCAACTGTCTCTAGTGTACCAGCTCTACTGTCTCTAGTGTACCAGCTCTACTGTCTCTAGTGTACCAGCTCTATTGTCTCTAGTGTACCAGCTCTACTGACTCTAGTGTACCAGCTCTATTGTCTCTAGTGTACGAGCTCTGCTGCCTCTAGTGTACCAGGTCCACTGTTCTCTAGTGTACCAGCTCTACTGTCTCTAGTGTACCACCTCTCCTGTCTCTAGTGTACCAGCTCTACTGTCTCTAGTGTACCAGCTCTACTGTGTCTAGTGTACCAGCTCCATTGTCTCTAGTGTACCAGCTCTATTGTCTCTAGTGTACCAGCTCTATTCTCTCTAGTGTACCAGTTCTACTGTCTCTAGTTTACCAGCTATATTTTCTCTAGAGTACCAGCTCTATTGTCTCTAGTGTACCAGCACCAATGTCTCTAGTGTACCAGCTCTACTGTCTATAGTGTACCAACTCTATTGTCTCTAGTTTACCAGCTCCAATGTCTCTAGTGTACCAACTCTACTGTCTCTAGTGTACCAGCTCGACTGTCTCTAGTGTACCAGCTCCAATGTCTCTAGTTTACCACCTCTATTGTCTCTAGTGTAACAGCTCTACTGTCTCTAGTGTACCAGCTCCACTCTCTCTAGTATACCAGCTATACTGTCTCTAGTGTACCAGCTCTGCTGTCTCTCGTGTACCAACTCTACTGTCTCTAGTGTACCAGCTCTACTATGTCTAGTGTACCAGCTCCATTGTCTCTAGTGTACCAGCTCTATCGTCTCTAGTGTACCAGCTCTACTGTCTCTAGTGTACCAGCTCTATTGTCTCTAGTGTACCAGTTCAACTGTCTCTAGTGTACCAGCTCTACTGTCTCTAGTGTACCAGCTCTACTGTCTCTAGTGTACCAGCTCTGCTGTCTCTAGTGTACCAGCTCCACTGTCTCTCGTGTACCAGCTCTACTGTCTCTAGTGTACCAGCTCTACTATGTCTAGTGTTTCAGCTCCATTGTCTCTAGTGTACTAGCTCGATTGTCTCTAGTGTACCAGCTCTATTGTTTCTAGTGTACCATATCTATTGTCTCTAGTGCACCAGCTCTATTGTCTCTAGTGTACCAGCTCTATTGTCTCTAGTGTACCAGCCACAATACCTCTAGTGTACCAGCTTTACAGTCTCTATTGTACCAGGTCCACTGTTCTCTAGTGTACCAGCTCTACTGTCTCTAGTGTACCAGCCACACTGTCTCTAGTGTACCAGCTCTACAGTCTCTATTGTACCAGATCCACTGTTCTCTAGTGTACCATTTCTACTGTCTCTAGTGTACCAGCTCTACAGTCTCTAGTCTACCAGCTCTACTGTGTCTAGTGTACCAACTGCATTGTCTCTAGTGTACCAGCTCTACTGTCTCTAGTGTACCAGCTCTATTTTCTCTAGTGAACCAACTCTACTGTCTCTAGTGTACCAGATCCACTCTTTCTAGTGTACCAGCTCCACTGTCTCTAGTGTACCAGCTCTATCGTCTCTAGTGTACCAGCTCCAATGTCTCTAGAGTACCGGCTCTACTGTCTCTAGTGTACCAGCTTCACTCACTCTAATATACCAGCTCTATTGTCTCTAGTGTACCAGCTCTTCTGTCTCTAGTGTACCAGCTCTATTGTCTCTAGTGTACCAGCTCTACTGTGTCTATTGTACCAGCTCGACTGTCTCTTGTGTACCGCTCTATTGTCTCTAGTGCACCAACTTTACTGTCTCTAGTGTACTAGGTCCACTTTATCTCGTGTACCAGCTCTATTGTCTCTAGTGAACTACTACCAGCTCTACTGTTTCTAGTGTACCAACTATGCTATCTCTAGTGTACCAGCTCCACTGTCTCTAGTGTACCAACTCTACTGTCTCTAGTGTACAAGCTCTACTGTCACTAGTGTACCAGCTCCACTCTTACTAGTGTACCAGCTCTATTGTCTCTAGTGTACCAGCTCTAGTGCCTCTAGTGCACCAGGTCCACTGTTCTCTAGTGTACCAGCTCTACTGTCTCTAGTGTACCACCTCTACTGTCTCTAGTGTACTAGCTCTACTGTCTCTAGTGTACCAACTCTACTGTCTCTAGTGTACCAGATCCACTCTTTCTAGTGTACCAGCTCCACTGTCTCTAGTGTACCAGCTCTATCGTCTCTAGTGTACCAGCTCCAATGTCTCTAGAGTACCAACTCTACTGTCTCTAGTGTACAAGCTCCACTGTCTCTAGTGTACCAGCTCTATTGTCTCTAGCGTACCAGCTCTATTGCCTCTAGTGTACCAGGTCCACTGTTCTCTAGTGTACCAGCTCTACTGTCTCTAGTGTACCACCTCTACTGTCTCTAGTATACTAGCTCTACTGTCTCTAGTGTACCAGCTCTACTGTGTCTAGTGTACCAGCTCCATTGTCTCTAGTGTACCAGCTCTATTGTCTCTATTGTACCAGCTCTATTGTCTCTAGTGTACTCGTTCTACTGTCTCTAGTGTTCCAGCTCTATTGTCTCTAGTGTACCATCTCTATTGTCTCTAGTGTACCAGCTCTATTGTCTCTAGTGTACCAGCTCTATTGTCCCTTGTGTACCAGCCACACTGTCTCTAGTGTACCAGCTCTACAGTCTCTATTGTACCAGGTCCACTGCTCTCTAGTGTACCAGCTCTACTTTCTCTAGTGTACAAGCCACACTGTCTCTAGTGTACCTGCTCTACAGTCTCTATTGTACCAAGTCCACTGTTCTCTAGAGTACCATTTCTACTGTATCTAGTGTACCAGCTCCATTGTCTCTAGTGTACCAGCTCCATTGTCTCTAGTGTACCAGCTCTACTGTCTCTAGTGTACCAACTCTACTGTATCTAGTGTACCAGCTCTATTGTCTCTAGTGTACCAGCTCTACTGTCTCTAGTGTACCAACTCTACTGTATCTAGTGTACCAGCTTTATTGTCTCTAGTGTACCAGCTCTATTGTCTCTAGTGAACCAACTCTATTGTCTCTAGTGTATCAGCTCCACTGTCTCTATTTTACCAACTCTACTGTCTCTAGTGTACCAGCTCCACTCTTTCTAGTGTACCAGCTCTACTGTCTCTAGTGTAACAGCTCTATTGTCTTTAGTGTACCAGCTGTACTGTCTCTTGTGTACCAGCTCTACTGTCTCTAGTGCACCATTTCCACTGTCTCTAGTGTACCAGCTCTACTGTCTCTAGTGTACCAGCTCTACTGTCTCTTGTGTACCAGCTCCAATGTCATTAATGTTCCAGCACCACTGTTTCTAGTGTTCCAGCTCTACTGTCTCTTGTGTACCAGCTCCACTGTCTCTAGTGTACCAGCTCCACTGTCTCTAGTGTACCAGATCTATTGTCTATAGTGTAACAGCTCTATTGTGTTTAGTGTACCAACTCCACTGTCTCTAGTGTACCAGCTCTACTGTCTCTAGTGTTACAGCTCTATTGTCTTTAGTGTACCAGCTCCACTGTCTCTAGTCTACCAGCTCCACTGTCTCTAGTGTACCAGCTCCACTGTCTCTAGTGTACCAGCTCTATTGTCTCTAGTGTACCAGCTCTACTATCTCTAGTGTACCAGCACCACTGTCACTAGTGTACCAGCTCTACTCTCTCTAATGTACCAGCTCTACTGTCTCCAGTATACCAGCTCTATTGTCTCTAGTGTACCAGCTCCACACATATATATAGATATATACTTATATATATAACGGCGATGAATTTGTTTTGCGAGGGTTTTGATATGAAATAGTGTGTCGAAACAAATATTGTTATACTTTGGGAGGGTCATATTGTTGTAATAATATTGCCAGAAATAATAACAAGACACACGCCAGACAACAACATGACGGTAACATAGACAACATAGAAATTAAAATAATATCTAAACATAGAAATGACTTAACAGGTAGTCAAATCAGTGTGACAAGCGAAATAGAGCTAAGAAGACCAAAGCTAAACAGAAAAAAACTGAATGGAATAACAATAACCCCCAAACAATTTTGACTGAAGAGAAATATAAATAGATAAATAAATAAATAGATTAATAAATAAATATATATATAAATATATACACAATAACAACAAACTCATATAAACACACACTAGTAATCTAAGATAGAATAATATAACAAAAACACTGTCACCCAAACGCAAACACACTAAACACTATACACACACACAAACGCATGCACAGAGAAGAAGACAAAAATAAATAAATAAATAAACAGGTAAAATAAAGATGGCGTATATATACAATACAACCGGAGGAATATAATAGCACCACTGACGATGTTGCAGATGTGCAACCAAAAAAACTTTGTTAGACTATATATATATGTGTTTATATCTATATTGAATCTGTAATTTTGACCGTTAGTCAGTCAATGGTAAACCGAATGAATTAACTGTGGAGATATAAAAGATTCAGAAGCGAAAACCAACCAAACAGTGAGTGTGTTCTGTTATATATTTCTAGCAATATCATTACAACAATATGACCCTCCCCAAGAATAACAATATATATAAATATATATATATATATATATATATATATATATATATATATATATATATATATATATATATATATATTATCGTCACTGTTTAACGTCCATCTTTCCATGCTAGCATGGGTTAGTCAAGTTGTCCCGTTGTGAGATTAGATTGTCCTGTTGTCAGATTAGATGACCATGTCTTGCTCATACAGAACTGTTTCTGGCTTTGTTTCTACTGCTGGATGCCCTTCCTAACGTTAACCACATTTACAGTGTGGACTGGATGTTTTTTGTCGTGACACCTATACAACCACTTTACAGTGTGGACTAAGCACTTTTTTTTTTTTGGTGTCAACAGCACGAACACTTTACAGGATGGACTGGCGTTATATATATATATATATATATATATATATATATATATATATATATATATATATATATATATATATATATATATATA
Organism: Eledone cirrhosa; assembly: GCA_964016885.1. Classification (NCBI taxonomy): domain Eukaryota; kingdom Metazoa; phylum Mollusca; class Cephalopoda; order Octopoda; family Eledonidae; genus Eledone; species Eledone cirrhosa. Next base: position 25,274,774 of record OZ024744.1, read on the forward strand.
TATATATATATATATGTATATATATATATATATATATATATATATATATATATATATATATATATATATATATATATATATATATATATATGTATATATATATATTTAACATTTTCAAAGAAAAGCAAATTATGTGGGTGGGTGGACCATGAGTGAAACGGTAATTTGAAGATGTTGACTGTTACAACATGTGGCTTTTGTTTATGTATAGTTGCTATGTAAACACAGTATCATGTGTTTACAGATGCCAGAAAAGACATTGTATAAATCGTCGCAATATTGTGAGTTACAATTAAAAGTATTTAAACAGTTGGGATTCTCGGTGTGTTTAGACATATTTCTGAGTACATCTGGTCACATCTTGTTGTGTTTAGACATATTTCTGAGTACATCTGGTCATATCTTGGTGTGTTTAGACATATTTCTGAGTACATCTGGTCATATCTTGGTGTGTTTAGACATATTTCTGAGTACATCTGGTCATATCTTGTGGTGTTTAGACATATTTCTGAGTAGATCTGGTCATATCTTGTTGTGTTTAGACATATTTCTGAGTACATCTGGTCATATCTTGGTGTGTTTATACATATTTCTGAGTATATCTGGTCATATCTTATGGTGTTTAGACATTTCTGAGTACATCTGGTCATATGTTGGTGTGTTTGGACATATTTCTGAGTAAATCTGGTTATATCTTGGTGTGTTTAGACATATTTCTGAGTATATCTGGTCATACCTTGTTGTGTTTAGACATATTTCTGAGTACATCTGGTCACATCTTGTTGTCTGGTCATATCCTGGTGTGTTTATACATATTTCTGAGTACATCTGGTCATATCTCGGTCTGTTTAGACATATTTCTGAGTACATCTGGCCCTACTTAAAGATTTGTCGACCATTAAATTAACCTCATAGAGTTATATAGGGATTACATAAGACAGCAACTATAAAAAATCTTAAATTATTTTAATAATATTTCTAAACGAAAATTAACCAGATTAACAAGATATCGAGTTACCGAGTTTCATATCCGGTTCTTGGTATAGTGTTCTGACTTTGGCCGACTGAAGGGCACTTATCTCTCCAAGATATTGTTCTTCCTAGATTTAAAGAACTTAAATAGATACCTACTATGAGACGCTTGACCAGGATTACAGATCTCGTTTGAAAACGAATGGGACACTAAGTTGACGTTTGGACAGAAAGAGAAAGAGAAAGGGAGGGAAAGAGAAAAAGAGAGAGAGAGCGAGAAGAGATAGATATGTTTCTTTTATTTGCCACCAGTGCATCAAAAGTGGGACAAGTACAATGGGGGGAGTTTACAAAACAAGGCGTCCTCAATAAGGAGGAGGCAATAACAATATATAAAAATAAAATAAAATAAAACAATAAATAAAATTTATAACAAAGTCCTCAATAGAGAGGAGGCGCCTTGGGGGGTCGCACACACCCCCGAAAAAAAGTGTGCAACCCTTTTCCTCAGGAGCACAGAGAAGGGGTGCTCCCTTGGTCTTTCATCTTCCTCACCTATAGTCTGATGTAGAGTGAAGGCCATTCACACGGGCCATTCTCGCCACTTTCACCCATCTTTCATAAAAACGGCTGGGGTGCAGTACCTCTCTCTCCATCCTGATCCTTCTTCCGAAATGATATCGGAAGAAACGGACCAGTTGTTGGCCAGAGAGAAAGGTGTCTGACCTCAGTCCTTTCAGACGCGTCCACCATACAACCTCTTTCGCCATGGCTATTACGCACAGAAACACCGCCTCTTCTTCGTTTTTGAAGAGGGGAGGCGGCTTGATCGTTACAATAGACTCGGTGGTCAACCGGATCGGTTCCACCCTTGACAGCAGTTGTTCGACATAGCACCACAGATCGGCTACGCCCGAGCAGTGTACCAATGCGTGTGCAACGGTTTCCTCGTCGCACACGCATCTGGGACAGATCTTTTTGGCGGCGTCCCTACCCGGGCGCCCGTGTCTGTAGAGCCTTTCTCGAACGGGCAGAGCCCTTCTGTAGCATTGCCAGGCCAGGGACATCTGGAAGTTATCCATGGGTCCCGGGATGAATGTCCTACCGAACTGGTATGCCAGTTCGTCTTCCTCCATGCCTAGGGCTTCTCCGAGGGCGTCGTCGCACCTGCTAACCACCAGCCCTCTATAGAATGACGAGGTGGATTCTCCACTGACAGCCGGGTCCGCCTGCCAGAGAGCCGTGAGCGCCTGGGCACACTCGGTATGCCAGGCGCCCAGTTTTCTCGGTCTTTGCTTGACCCAGGATTGCAGCTCGGTGAGTGAGACGAGTCTGGGAAAGGCTCGCCTCACAAACGGGGCCCACACCGGTTGACCGGAGAGGAGTACCTGATGGTGCCGTAGCCTTAATGCGTATTTACGTATCATTAGCCACGGCATCCCCAGCCCTCCTTTCGAAGGGTGTTGACAGCAGATGGATCTCCTCACCATAGGAGTCCGCTTCTTCCAAAGGAATTGGAAGAGTGCGCGCTCCATTTTGGCGAGCGTTTCCCTTGGGCAAGGCACAACGGTCAGGCGGTAGTAGATGACGGACGCTATATAAGTGTTCGCCACCTCCGCCCGACCTTTCAGGGACAGTTTGCACTCGGCCCACTTCTGGGTCAGTGCAAACACCCTGTTCGTTACCTCACCCCAGTTCTTCTCCACCTGGAGGTCTGTTCCGAACCAGACCCCGAGCAGCTTCACCGGGCCCTCCGTCCAGCGCCCGACGACGCCATCGGAGGGCATCGATCTGCCCCTCAACGTGCCGAGTTGCAGACCGATCGACTTGTCCCGGTTCAGCTTAGCCCCTGTAAACCTTTCGTACTCCTCCAGTAAGGTGCCGATCGCCCCGATTTCCGAGGCCGTCGACACTATTACTGTTACGTCATCGGCGTAGGCTGACACCGCTTTCCGCAATCCGGTTCCAACGGGATGCCCTGCAACAACTCCAACTTCCGAAGCAGTGGCTCTAGAGTCATTACATACAGAAGGGAGGAGAGAGGGCACCCCTGTCGGATGGACCGCGCGATTTCGAACGGCTCCGAGAGGTAGCCGTTCACCTTGACCCTAGAGCAGATGCGGCTGCTGTGCATGGCATTGATCCGGCCCCTGAAAACGGGTCCGAAGCCTTCCGCCGCTAGCACCGCATCCAGGTAACCATGGTCGACCCTATCGAATGCCTTAGATTGATCCAAGTTGATCAGGGCCCCACCAAAGCCGGGTTCGTTCCCAACCCTCTCTATGATGTATCGCATGAGGTCGAGGTTGTCGTAGATGGACCTGGACGGGATAGCATATGTCTGCGCATCTCCCACCAGGTTGCCCACGACAAGTGCCAACCTCTTTGCTCGCACCTTGGCCAAAATCTGTAACTCTGTATTTAGCAGAGTTATGGGCCTGAAATTATTTATATCGTCCCCCTTGTTCTCGTCCTTCCTCACTAGCGTGACTACGCCCTTGGTCACAGCTCAGGGAATTCTCCCGTTCTGTTGCCAGTTGCAGTCGACTGCCTCGAGGAGATCGGGGAACAAGTCCGGCATAGCTAGATATAGTTCTTATGGAAGACCATCGAGACCCGGGGATTTGCGTTTACCGCATTGGCTCAGCACGTCCTCTATCTCAGCGGCTGAAATCGGCTCCTCGCAGGACTTCGCCTCCCTGTCCGAGAGACGCGGCAGGCCGTCGAGGTATGGACCGTAGTCCACATCCCCAACCGGCTCCCCGCCCCTTCCGAACAATCCGGCAAATTGCTTTTGAAAAGCCTCGCACATCTGCTTAGGTTCAAGGATCACCCGTCCATCCTGGTCTCGCAAAGACCGGATAGTGGATCTGCTCCCTCTTTTGGCTTCTGTCACGCGGGCCCAGCTAACAGCTTTGGTCCCCTCGTTTCCCTGAGCGCGTATTTTGCTTCGGACGATGCAGCCTTCGTGTTTCGCGTCGAAGAACTGGCCCAGGGCCGTTCTCGACGCTAGCACTCTGGCCACGTCGCCGCTTCTAATTGCCTCTTCTACACTATCTACCAACTCCCTTTCCTTCCTATTTCTATTTGAGGCTAACTCCTTACTAAATTCTATAGAGACTACTCTAATCTCTCTTTTGAGAGATCCCCACCACCTGCTGTTGACGATGGCGCCCGTCAACCGCTCCTTAACTAAAGTGCTAATCCGGTCCCTGTAAGCCTTACTTGCCGGTAAGGACAACTTGAGCTTCCAGTAACCGGGTCCCTGTCTATGAGTTCTGTCAAGGTTGACCATGCAGGTCACTAATTTGTGGTCTGAATGGCCAACCATGCGCATTTTTGGACAACTTAAAAAGTCCTTATCCTTAATTCTAACTAAGAACCTATCTAGGTACGACCTAGATGATCAGAAGAGATAGATAGATAGATAGATAGATAGAGAGAGAGAGAGAGATTTCATAAAAAGAAGGCGAGAAAATGGTAATGAGTCATATGAAGAGTGGGAAGGATGCGAGGATTGGGTCATTTCTGATGTTTAGGTCTAGAAATGATCCTTGTTCAAAGATAATTTAACAGAACTCCCAAACAAGTACACCAACTAAGTCAGGAGGGAAAGCCAATCCCACCACCCACTCTCCACCCATCACAGGTCAAAAGGGTGGCAGGCCAGTGTCTTTCCCTAAAAACAATAAATAAACAAACACAATTTTAAAAATGAGTCAGATATACGTAAACATAAACTCGCGTGTTAGGATGATCTGCTCTATAGGTTATTATATATACACTATATATATATATAAAATAAATAAATAAATCAAATGTTTAAAATTTGGTTTCGTTTATTACTGCTATATATATTTCAGTGACAGCCATCTTTGGCTGTGACCTCTTCAGGCAGTCCGAATTAGTGTGGTAGAGACGAGTACACATGTTGTTGAGGTGTTGATGTGTACTCGTTTCTACCACACTAATTCGGACTGCCAGAAGAGGTCACAGCCAAAGATGGCTGTCACCGAAATATATATAGCAGTAATAAACGAAACCAAATTCTAAACATTTGACTTATTTATTTTATTTTACATTACTCCGGAGTAACCAAACCAACCTGCGCACTTCGTCGAGTGCTCCATTCTGCATACTGACGTGTTGGTATACAACCAACATATACTCAAATATATATATGTGTGTGTGTGTGTGTGTATGTGAGAGAGGGTGTGTATGAGTGTGTGTGTGTGTGTACGTGTGTGTGTATGAATCTCTCTCTCTCTCTACATATATGAAAAATTCGGGATCCTGAAGGCTGAGCTCCTGCCGTTTCAACGCCTAGTTTGGATCTAGCTCTTGAAACTGAAACGGCAGGAGCTCAACCGACGGGGTTCCGAATTTTTCACATTACCCACTCTACTAGCCCAAGTATCGAGTACTCAGGCGATGAATGGTCTAACTGGTTCTTACTGCATCCATTCTGATTTATATGTATATATGTACACGGTAATGAGCTGAAAAGTTCTTAGGCTGACCTAGATACTCTCATGGAATGACCAAATGAGGTATATTTATCAACATAGTCCATGCGAGGAAACAATACAGTTATTAATAAAAAGAGTTGAAATTAATGCATGCAAGATTTCACAGCTCTAGCATCAATCCTTCATTGTCAGCCTATGAACTTTTCAGTCCACCCTCATTATTTCTGTTTACCTTTTATACTGCATTCCAGCATTCTTTAGATTTACGCCCTACCCCTTACCCCAGCACTACCCCTCTACTCCGTCTGGCTGAGCTTGTTCTCACCCCTAATGGATTTTCTTTTTCGGGTGAATTTTATCAACAGGTCTCTGGGGTAACGATGGGAACCAGAATGGGTCCAAACTATGCCAACTTGTTTGTTGGCTACGCCGAAGCCCAGATCTTCTCCCAGTACGCTAGACTGACTCCTGAGCTATACGGTCGTTATATTGACGACTGTATCGGCACCTCCTCTCTATCACGAGAACAGCTCGACTGTTTTCTATCTTTTGTCCAATATTTCCATCCTGCTCTCACTTTCACCGCCTCCGTCTCCGATTCTTCTCTCTCTTTTCTACATATCTCTCTATCTATTAATCACTCTCACCACACCCTCTCTACTTCCATCTACATTAAACCAACAGACTTCCAATCTTATCTCGAGATCACCTCCTCCTATCCAACCCACACCAAACACTCCATAGCCTATTCCCAATTCCTCCGTCTTCTTCGACTCTGTAGCCAGGACTACGATTACGAAACCCATTCCCTTCGCATGGTTTCCTGCTTCATCCAGCGTGGATATCCCCCCACCTTGATCCAAGCTGCTCTCACCCGCGCCCGTGAAACAGACCGCACCAAAGCCCTCTCAATACCCGTGTTCCTTTCCCTCTCACCTACCACCCCAGCCCCCTACCACTCCGGCGACATATCCTTCGTTCCTTCCGTATCCTCTCTTCTGACCCCATCACTTCTCGCTTATATATATATATATATTAGTCAATTTCTACAGGCTATCAGAAATACTAGGTAATTTTCTGTAGCCATGAGTCGCGGATAAGAAGCTATATCATTTATCTATTGTTTCTTCATACGTATATTTTAAACTTATAGCCTCGTTTAAATGGTTTTTTGTGTGGTTGATTTATGCTGATTGAGAGAAGAAATACTATATACTAATGATTCTATGGACTTACTTTTTATATATTGCTCTGATTATTAATTATTTAATTAATTCGTCATTGAGCCACACCGTGAACCTACATGACCTCATTTGTTTGGACTGGATCTTGTGGTTCCAACATAACTTTATAGGGAAAGGGTGGTGTTGGCGGGAGTGGGAGGATGGAGTAGGGGTAGTGACTTGGGGTGTATGTTTGGTTTGTAACTGTAGGTTAACTTTGCGTGTAGGGAGGGCGAGTCTTCTGTATCACTGCGTGGCGCCAAAGATCTCCCAAATATAACTATATATATATATATATATATGCCTTCGTGCGGCCTCCAAACCCCACAGTGGTGCCTGACTCCATGCCCTGCCCTTCTTCTCCACTGGCATGCAGCTAGACAAAAATAGCCTGCGCACTGGCGTTTCCTTGAGGCTCGGCTTCCGGATATGCGAGCCACACCAATGTCACTGCGGATCCACCGTGAACTCTTTCGGCCTCTACCTGCTTTC
>OZ024744.1:25287607-25292607 GCA_964016885.1 Eledone cirrhosa
AAGAAGAAGAAGAAGAAGAAGAAGAAGAAGAAGAAGAAGATCATAGTCAAACGTTTTATAAAAGGCGGAATGATACGAATTGGAGGTAGTGATAGATACACTCGCTTTAAAAAAATGTGATAGTCACAACTGGAAAGTTATTAATCAGAAGCCTTGTTCGATCACTGCTCAATACTGAATGATTTTAATAAAATCGTGACAACACAATATCCTTACCATTACGTTTGAAAAAATGACGTCTAGGAATGTACATAAATTTAATAAAGATATTTTTCCACCGTCCCATTGAATGTTTGCGGTATTTGTTCCGGGTCTGTGGATTCTGAGTATAAATCTCACACAGGTCAACTTTGCCTTTCATCCTTTTGGGGTCGATAAAAAAAAATTATGAATCCAATACTGGGGTCGATACTTCCGCTTTCCATCTCTCTTTTTCTTTCTTTCTGTCTCTCTTTCTCTCTTTGTTTGTTTGTTTCTTTCTTTCTTTCTTTCTTTCTCCCCCGCTCTCTCTCTTCCTCTTTCTCTCTGTCTATCTATCTCTCTCTCTGTGAAAGAAATCGACTGTGTCCAGACCTGGAGACGGGATGGGCTCCGTCAGTTTTTAAATGGCCAAGACACGTCATATGTCAATACGGCGCCATTGTGTCTCCATTATGAGCAACGGGTACACACACACACAGACACACAGACACATACACACACACACACATATATATATATATATGTGTGTATATATTACACACACATACACACACATATATATATATATATATATATATATAGTGAAAATTGAAGAATAACATGGTCGGCTGTACAAAAAAGGTTTTATTTCAGGTATTAAAAATTGTTTCATTGATCAGGTGAGACTAACGGCCGCTAATCACTCGAAGTTGCGTCAGTCGACCTTAAATACAGTGTTTACCTCTGATCAAATCATCGGAATACTAATTTTACATATGGCATTGGTATATATAGAGATACAATAACACCAATAATAAAAGATAATGATAAAGAGGTAAAGAAGATAGAATAATGATGGTACAGAAAATAATAATAAGAATATTATGAGATTGCTGATAATAGTGGTGGTAGTGAGTAAGTGTATGTGTTAAGATATTACTAACATGAAAAGCAACATTAAATACATGCATATATACGTGGTGGTCAAATCTGAGAGGGTCAAATCTTAGAGTAGAAAATAAAAATAATAACAAATGACAGATAAAAGATAAGAAATAATAAAAAAAAAATTAAGTGAGAGGGGAAGAGATACGAGTATAAGACATAACGATTAGTGGTCTTTAGACTCACCTGATCAATGAAACAATTGTTAATACCTAAAATAAAACCCTTTTTGTACAGCTGACCATGTTATTCTTCAATCTTTCACTATTATTACTCCAAGAATAACCTGCATAGGAATTCTCGCGAACTCGCTAAAAAAAAAATACAGTAGAAAATGCGAAAAGGATTTTCTCTCAGAATAACAGCAGAACTTACATTTACAAAATAGGAATTTGCGCATTATTCGTACCGGTTTCAGCTTGTAGGCTTCTTCATGCGGCGGAAGTGTATAATGCAATTAAATTGCATTATAATATGAACAATAGGAATATGGGAAAAAATTGTTTTTACATACATATTTAGGGAGAATAGTTCACATTTTTGTCTGTAGTTTTCTTTCTTTCTCTCTTGGTGTTGACCTGTGTCACCTTAGCTGTGTGGATTTTTTAGCCACACTGCATCTTTGTTGAAATTTTCCTTTTCACCCCACATTTTTCTCCAGAAGGAATCTATGTCTTTCTGCGATGGGACCTCGGTGACACTTATTATTTGGCCCTTCATATCTCTATAGACTGATGTTTTTGTTTTGTCTGAATCTTTTATTAAGTGCTTTTCTTACATCTACCGTCTTCAGGTATCGACGTTTCTCGCTGACAGCTCTCATTTCTTGTTTGAGGGTGATCAGTTTATATTGAAGTGTTCTGGTTCTATTGTTACCAAACATCGTCTCTGTTTTATTTTTCACTTTTTGTTGGTGAAGAGTGAAGTTTTTTGTTTTTGTTTGCAAGTAAGGAGCAGCAAACATATATATATATACATACCAGACCAGATATAATGATATGGGATAGGGGAAAAGAAGACATGCACAGTAGTGGAAGTTAGCTGCCCAGCAGATGCCAATATAAAATCAAATATTAATGAAAAGGAGAATATTTATGCAGAACTAATAAAAAATCTGCAGATACTCCACCCTGATTATACCTTCAGATTTATCCCTGTGATTATTGGGGAACTGGTATGTTAGTAACTGCCAGAATACAAATCTTGAGAAGCTGGGCTTCACAGGAACAGAAAGAACACAATTAGTTAGGAAATTACAACTACAATCCATTAATGGAACATTAAAAATGTTGCATCATTAATGGAACATTAAAAATGTTGCATCTAATAACTGCATATACACTTCTACAGATAGAAAGCATATGCACATGCACACCATACAGCTCAAAACATACACATCCATACATACAATAACATCCATATCTACATACACATGCATGCAGGCATACATATCTACCTAGTTGATGTTGTGTAAATTCCAATGAGAGAGTCTTGTGTCTATGATAGAAACCGACACTCTCTCTCTCAGACGGTAAACATGTATAGCATTATAAAACCAGAAGAACATACATAAATAAATACATACATACATACATACATACATACATACATACATACATACATACATACATACATACATACATACATACATACATACAACTGCCACTACTCTCCTCATTCCCCAAAATAGCCAAACTACCCTTGCTAAAAATTACCGCCCAATAGCCTGCCAAAGGATCATGTATAAATTATATATTGGGTGCCTTAACCTGTTCTTACAGGATTACTGTGCTACCAATAACATCATAACACCTGCGCAAGGTGGTGGAAAGAGGGAGGTATGGGGTTGCATAGATCACCTACTAACTAATAAAATGATTCAAGAAAAAACAACAAAGAATCGCAAAAACATGACTGTGGTGTGGCTGGACTATCACAAATCATTTGATAGTGTACCTCATGGGTGGATTGTTAAGGCTTTACAGTTAGCCAAAGTCCCACAACCGTTGGTAGCTGCTGTTGAACGTCTGACCAAGAACTGGGACACCAATTTGATCCTTAGAGGTGAGAAGGAGCAGGTTAAGACTGATAAGATACATTACCAAAAGGGCATCTTTCAGGGTGATATCTTGTTAGTTCTACTCTTCGTTCTCTCACTAAATCCACTATCTTACCTACTCAGGAAACAAGGTGGACAAAGAAGTGGGTCCAGAAGGATCTCCCATCTTTTCTTTGTTGATGACCTGAAGTTGTATGGGCCAAATATCAATGACATCAAGAAACAATTGGACCTCATTACACAATTTTCAACCGCCATCAAAATGAAATTTGGTGAGTCCAAGTGTGCATATTTGGCAGTAAAACGTGGAAGAGCTGTGCCCTCCTCTAGAAATTTAGAGATGAACGGCCTGACAATAAAATCTCTACAGTCAGGTGACAACTACAGATGTCTTGGACAGGATGAGAATATCAGATATGATGGACCCCAAAGTAAGGAGAGAACCAGAACAGAATACCTCAGAAGAGTAAAGAAAATATGGTCATCAGAACTGTCAGCGTACAACAAATACTTTGCCCACAATACTTATGCTGTGCCAATTCTAACGCCAACATTTGGCCTGCTGAACTGGTCATTGCAAGAGTAAGTGAGATGGATGTTAGAACTCGCAAACTTCTCAGTGTTACTGGGAACTTTAACATCAATAGTGATGTGGATAGGCTATAATTCTCACGCAAGGAAGGTGGCCGGGGTCTAAAATCCATATTAACATCATATGAGACCCGGACAGTAACACTGAAGCAACATCTTCAACAGAGGAAAAGTTTGGCAACCATCTTGCCCAGGTTTATGAGCATGAAAAAAAAAATCATTAGAGTGGCCACTGATCTGAAGGAGAGATATGGAATAAAGCCTGATATAAATCTCACACCCAGAGAAATCGGTAGATCCTATTCAATGTTCAAACAAGATGAAAAAATTGACCAATTTACAGAAAAAGTTGTGCATTGATACTTGAGACGTAAAACACAGACCATAGAGGGGATAAACCACTCAAAAAGCCTGGCATGGAGTTCCGACAAGTTTATGACATCACACCTTGAGGGATATCTCTATGCAATACAGGAACAAGAACTCCCTACCAAATATCTGCTGCACAAAAGAGGAGGGCCAGCAGCTAACAATAAATGTAGGCTATGTAAAACAAAGATCGAGGATGTAAGCCATATTGTTGCCAGCTGCGAAAGAATGTCATCTCGCTACTACCTCCCCATGAGACACGATGGGATAGCTAGAACTATCTGGAACGCACTTCGGAAAACAAAATTAACAACAAACGAGGAAGAATATATTGAGACAGAGGGCACTAAGGAATACTGCCACCAAATTGCCACAAAATTAAAGCACAACCGGCCTGATATTGCCACCAAATTAAAGCACAACCGGCCTGATATAGTTGTTTGAGACCACACATTGAAAACGTGTTCTGTTGTGGAGATCAGCTGCCCACTTGATGTAAACATTGTCAGAAAAATACAGGAGAAGGAGGACATCTACGGACCATTGATGAGGAGTCTACAAATTCAGTATCCAAGATACACCTTTAGCTTAATACCCATCATTATTGGAGCTACGTGTTATATACCAACCCGCTTGGACCAAAGTATGACTGAACTTGGATTTGCGGACAAAGAGCGCAGCTCCTTAATTCATAGTCTACAAATGGCTGCGATAGCTGGCACCTTCAAAATTTGCAAAACATTCTTGCGATTCAAGGGATGATAATTTATTTTCTTTTACAACCTTGCCACCAGGAAGGTGGCCGGTCAAAAAAATATACTCGAAATTAAGAGAAAGAGATAATATAAATATATAT
>OZ024744.1:25295107-25310107 GCA_964016885.1 Eledone cirrhosa
TAATAAACATTTTGAAGACCTAATCGCTATAGAATAGAATACGTCACGTATTACAATTAGATTCTCGATAAAAGCAAGGGAAGTAATCTACGCGTTTCATTCTTATTAGAAATCTTCAGGACTACATATCCAGTGCTTTTATCGAGAATGACACAGCTAGAGACTTATAGAATACTTAGCTGTGTACAGGAACTGGTTTGAAAGAGCGGTTGCCGGTCCGGCAGAAATTAGAAATTGGAATAAATGCTCTGAAATAGCGATATATATGTGAATATAGACATAGAATATTCGAAAATATTCTGTATGTTTATAATAAACATTTTGAAGACCTAATCGCTATAGAATAGAATACGTCACGTATTACAATTAGATTCTCGATAAAAGCAAGGGAAGTAATCTACGCGTTTCATTCTTATTAGAAATCTTCAGGACTACATATCCAGTGCTTTTATCGAGAATGACACAGCTAGAGACTTATAGAATACTTAGCTGTGTACAGGAACTGGTTTGAAAGAGCGGTTGCCGGTCCGGCAGAAATTAGAAATTGGAATAAATGCTCTGAAATAGCGATATATATGTGAATATAGACATAGAATATTCGAAAATATTCTGTATGTTTATAATAAACATTTTGAAGCACTGGATATGTAGTCCTGAAGATTTCTAATAAGAATGAAACGCGTAGATTACTTCCCTTGCTTTTATCGAGAATCTAATTGTAATACGTGACGTATTCTATTCTATAGCGATTAGGTCTTCAAAATGTTTATTATAAACATACAGAATATTTTCGAATATTCTATGTCTATATTCACATATATATCGCTATTTCAGAGCATTTATTCCAATTTCTAATTTCTGCCGGACCGGCAACCGCTCTTTCAAACCAGTTCCTGTACACAGCTAAGTATTCTATAAGTCTCTAGCTGTGTCATTCTCGATAAAAGCACTGGATATGTAGTCCTGAAGATTTCTAATAAGAATGAAACGCGTAGATTACTTCCCTTGCTTTTATCGAGAATCTAATTGTAATACGTGACGTATTCTATTCTATAGCGATTAGGTCTTCAAAATGTTTATTATAAACATACAGAATATTTTCGAATATTCTATGTCTATATTCACATATATATATATATATATATATATATATATATATATATATTTATGCTTACATATACACATATATACATATATACATACATAAATATATACATGGTGGCTGTCAACCCGTTTTCGAGTAGGGCCACTACTTTATATCCATGTAGGAGAACCCCTGCCGATGCGCTGAATGAATGTGACTTTTTAGTCCAGCCAGCGACTTGAAAACTCTGGTACAAACACTACACTTGTGACAATTAGTGACACATAGTGCTGGGCTCATGGTACCATGTGACGACAAGTGCAGAGAGATCTCCAGATATAAAGCAATGCCTGTGCCGTGAAGCTTTTATAGTGAGCAAAGGCACTGCACAAAGCCAGTCCCACTCTCTTAACCAAGATGATATTTACCAAAAAGAATAACAAGTCAACATCATTGGATACCATCAGGGTTGCAGGTGTTAAATCAGAGTTTTCCCTCTCCTAGAATTCTTCCTTGACTAAGGCTAAGGGGTCATCTCTCCCGGATATATACATATATACATACATATATACATACATATATATATATACTTACATAAATACATAAATACATACATACATAACATGCCAATATAATATCACAAATTAGTGAAAAGGAGAATATATATGCAGAACTGATGAGAAATCTGCAGATACTCCACCCTGATTACACCTTCAGATTTATGCCTGTGATTATTGGGGCACTGGGATATGTTAGTAACTGCCTCAATACAAATCTTGAGAAGCTAGGCTTCACAGGAACAGAAAGAACACAACTAGTTAGGAAATTACAAGTACAATCCATTAATGGAACAGTACAAATATGTAACACATTCCAAAAAATGTTGCATCTAATAACTGCATATACACATGTACAGATACAAGGCATATACACATGCACACATACAACTCAAAACATACACATCCACACATACAATAACATCCATATCTACACATGCAGACATACATACATATCTACCTAGTTGATGTTGTGTAAATTCCAATGAGAGAGTCTTGTGTCTATGTTAGAAACCGACTCTCTCTCTATTGGTAACACTTTGTGAAATTATAAAACCAGAAGAACATACATACATACACAGATGCATAAATACACACTCACATCATACATAAAATATATATACATACATCTATATATACACTCACCTCACACATCTATACATACTCACATCATACATACAAGATGAATCAAGTGTGATTAGATCTCACATCCTGTCTCTTCTATGATTGATATTAAACAGCCTCATGGTGTTATTTTTAATTTTTTTTTTTTGCATCGTTTATATTTTTTGATAGACAGAGAAAAAAGAAAATTTACATTAAGTAGAATGGAATGTAAAAATAAGAAAATATATAGAAAATATAGAGAAAAACCCTGAAAAGGGATGATAGGCAAATACTGTAGGGTCACAGAAGTATGGGTGGCGGAGGGGGATTGGACATACAGCTGCGGGCGCGGAGGTAAAGGAGCAGTGCCCCGCGGACAAGACTGCAAAATCTTTCCCCAAAAATATGTCCAGCGACAGCCGCTGCAACAGCCACCCGCCTCACAGGTCTCCTCCCTGAGACGGACCATCGACGTTCCAAAATACACTGGGTAAAAAACTACTTTGTTTTGTTTTAATTGATTTGTAATCACTTCCCCTTCGATTTTCCAAACGTATTTCTACAGGCTTTAAAAATATATTTTATCGGTCTTTCTCAGTATCATTTTTTAATATTATTTTTTTATTTGTGTTAATTTGTGTTTGTTTCTGCTTGTTTCTGATTGCCTATTCATTTCATTTAGATTAACCCTTTACTATTTACATTACTCTATACATACTATTGAATTGTCACAGAAAAGGTTTTACCTCACATAATATCTCACATGACATTTACATTACTCTATATATACTATTGTATTTTCACAGTAAAGGTTTTACCTCACATAATATCTCACATGACATTTACATTACTCTATATATACTATTGTATTGTCACAGTAAAGGCTTTACCTCACATAATATCTCACATGACATTTACATTACTCTATATATACTATTGTATTTTCACAGTAAAGGTTTTACCTCACATAATATCTCACATGACATTTACATTACTCTATATATACTATTGTATTGTCACAGAAAAGGTTTTACCTCACATAATATCTCACATGACATTTACATTACTCTATATATACTATTGTATTTTCACAGTAAAGGTTTTACCTCACATAATATCTCACATGACATTTACATTACTCTATATATACTATTGTATTTTCACAGTAAAGGTTTTACCTCACATAATATCTCACATGACATTTACATTACTCTATATATACTATTGTATTGTCACAGTAAAGGCTTTACCTCACATAATATCTCACATGACAT
Organism: Eledone cirrhosa; assembly: GCA_964016885.1. NCBI lineage: Eukaryota > Metazoa > Mollusca > Cephalopoda > Octopoda > Eledonidae > Eledone > Eledone cirrhosa. Next base: position 25,298,629 of record OZ024744.1, read on the forward strand.
TTACATTACTCTATATATACTATTGTATTTTCACAGTAAAGGTTTTACCTCACATAATATCTCACATGACATTTACATTACTCTATATATACTATTGTATTTTCACAGTAAAGGTTTTACCTCACATAATATCTCACATGACATTTACATTACTCTATATATACTATTGTATTTTCACAGTAAAGGTTTTACCTCACATAATATCTCACATGACATTTACATTACTCTATATTTACTATTGTATTGTCACAGAAAAGGTTTTACCTCACATAATATCTCACATGACATTTACATTACTCTATATATACTATTGTATTTTCACAGTAAAGGTTTTACCTCACATAATATCTCACATGACATTTACATTACTCTATATATACTATTGTATTTTCACAGTAAAGGTTTTACATCACATAATATCTCACATGACATTTACATTACTCTATATATACTATTGTATTTTCACAGTAAAGGTTTTACCTCACATAATATCTCACATAACATTTACATTACTCTATATATACTATTGTATTTTCACAGTAAAGGTTTTACCTCACATAATATCTCACATGACATTTACATTACTCTATATTTACTATTGTATTTTCACAGTAAAGGTTTTACCTCACATAATATCTCACATGACATTTACATTACTCTATATATACTATTGTATTTTCACAGTAAAGGCTTTACTTCACATAACATTTACATTACTCTATATTTACTATTGTATTTTCACAGTAAAGGCTTTACCTCACATAATATCTCACATGACATTTACATTACTCTATATATACTATTGTATTTTCACAGTAAAGGTTTTACCTCACATAATATCTCACATGACATTTACATTACTCTATATATACTATTGTATTTTCACAGTAAAGGCTTTACTTCACATAACATTTACATTACTCTATATTTACTATTGTATTTTCACAGTAAAGGCTTTACCTCACATAATATCTCACATGACATTTACATTACTCTATATATACTATTGTATTGTCACAGTAAAGGCTTTACCTCACATAATATCTCACATGACATTTACATTACTCTATATATACTATTGTATTTTCACAGTAAAGGTTTTACCTCACATAATATCTCACATGACATTTACATTACTCTATATATACTATTGTATTGTCACAGAAAAGGTTTTACCTCACATAATATCTCACATGACATTTACATTACTCTATATATACTATTGTATTTTCACAGTAAAGGTTTTACCTCACATAATATCTCACATGACATTTACATTACTCTATATATACTATTGTATTTTCACAGTAAAGGTTTTACCTCACATAATATCTCACATGACATTTACATTACTCTATATATACTATTGTATTGTCACAGTAAAGGCTTTACCTCACATAATATCACACATGACATTTACATTACTCTATATATACTATTGTATTTTCACAGTAAAGGTTTTACCTCACATAATATCTCACATGACATTTACATTACTCTATATATACTATTGTATTTTCCAGTAAAGGTTTTACCTCACATAATATCTCACATGACATTTACATTACTCTATATATACTATTGTATTTTCACAGTAAAGGTTTTACCTCACATAATATCTCACATGACATTTACATTACTCTATATTTACTATTGTATTGTCACAGAAAAGGTTTTACCTCACATAATATCTCACATGACATTTACATTACTCTATATATACTATTGTATTTTCACAGTAAAGGTTTTACCTCACATAATATCTCACATGACATTTACATTACTCTATATATACTATTGTATTTTCACAGTAAAGGCTTTACCTCACATAATATCTCACATGACATTTACATTACTCTATATATACTATTGTATTGTCACAGTAAAGGCTTTACCTCACATAATATCTCATAACATTTACATTACTCTATATTTCTTCTTCTTCTTCTTCTTCTTCTTCTTCTTCTTCTTCTTCTTCTTCTTCTTCTTCTTCTTCTTCTTCTTCTTCTTCTTCTTCTTCTTCTTCTTCTTCTTCTTCTTCTTCTTCTTCTTCTTCTTCTTGAGAGAGTCGTGGGGGCAGAGACCTCAAACACTCCTTCCAGCAGGTCCTGTCAGAAGCAACCGTCTCCAACTGATCCGGCTGGATACCCAAGTGAGATCAGCCAATCTCATGGATGTTATCCAACCATATTGTTCGGGGTCTATCCCTGGGTTTCTTACTCATTGGTTTTACCCGTAGAATCCGTCCAACAATTCTTTCCTGAGACATGTCCATAGTATCAGAGCTGTGGTCTCTCAATTTGGAGAAGTAGCAGCTCTACCTACAGTGACTCTCTGATCTCCGAGCTACGCACGTTATCAAGTAATGTTACTCCAAAGACCATCAGAGGAACATCATTTCGGCTGCTTGTATTCGCGATCATATTCCTGCGCTCATAACCCCAAATTCATGATTATAGGCAAAGGTTAGTGCGAACAGCGAATACCGAATTGAAGATAGCAAGTTTGGCTTTTACACCTAGTTCCCTTCTTCTGAATGCTGAAGCTGGCTCATTACTGCGCCAGCTTTTGCAGTTCTGGTACTTAATTCAGCCTCTTGCCTTCCATCACTCGTGAACACAGCCCCGAGATACTTGAACTTCTCCACCTGCTTCAGTGGAACTCTATTTCCATGTAACCTGCACTGCACAGGCTTCCTTGAGAGGACGGGTCTCTCAGTTTTCGCAACACTTATTTGTAGGTGAGGAGTAGGAAGTATTGTGGCAATGTGGTGTGAAGTGAGGAAGAGGTATTGTGGGAATGTGGTGTGAGGTGAGGAGGAGGAGGAGTAGTGGGAACATAACCAATCACACGATTCTATACACACACATTTTTACACACACAAAAGCATCTTTCTATATTTAGTCAGGTATATCTGTCATTTCTTCCCACTTATCACAGTAAATATTTGTCCTAAGGCAGTAGAAATGACTGAGGAAGGAAGGGTGATGACGTCGACTGAGGAAGGAAGGGTGATTACGTCATCTGAGGAAGGAAGGGGTGTTTACGTCATCTGAGGAAGGAAGGGTGATTACGTGATCTGAGGAAGGAAGGGGTGTTTACGTCATCTGACGAAGGAAGGGTGATTACGTCATCTGAGGAAGGAAGGGGTGATAACATCGACTGAGGAAAGAGAGAGTGATAACGTCGACTGAGGAAGGAGGGGGTTATGACGTCATCTGAGGAAGGAAGGGGTCATAACGTCATCTGAGGAAGGAAGGGATGAATACGTCATCTGAGGAAGGAAGGGTGATTACGTCATCTGAGGAAGGAAGGGGTGTTTACGTCATCTGAGGAAGGAAGGGGTGATAACATCGACTGAGGAAAGAGAGAGTGATAACGTCGACTGAGGAAGGAGGGGGTTATGACGTCATGTGAGGAAGGAAGGGGTGATAACGTCATCTGAGGAAGGAAGGGATGAATACGTCATCTGAGAAAGGAAGGGGTGATAACGTCAACTGAGGAAGGAGGGGGTGATAACGTCGACTGAGGAAGGAGGGGTTATGACGTCGACTGAGGAAGGAGGGGGTGATAACGTCGACTGAGGAAGGAGGGGGTTATGACGTCGATTGAGGAAGGAAGGGGTGATTATGTCATCTGTGGAATTAAGGGGTCATAACGTCGACTGAGGAAGGAAGGGGTGATAACGTCGACTGAGGAAGCAAGGGATGATAACGTCATCTGAGGAAGGAAGGGGTGATTACGTCATCTGAGGAAGGAAGGGGTGATGACATCGACTGAGGAAGGAAGGGTGATTACGTTGACTGAGGAAGGAGGGGTTATGACGTCGACTGAGGAAGGAAGGGGTGATTACTTCGACTGACGAAGGAAGGGGTGATAACATCAACTGAGGAAGGAAGGGGTGATAACGTCGACTGAGTAAGGAAGGGTGATAACGTCGACTGAGGAAGGAAGCGGTGATAATGTCGACTGAGGAAGGAAGGGGGGATTACGCAGACTGAGGAAGGAGGGGGTGAGAGAAACTATAGAGGTCCAGCGTTCTAAGATTCATCACAGCTGTGTGTTTGTATGTTTGTATCACTTGTGTGAGAGAGTGCGAAGGAACCAACCACAAATATCTCTTTTTTTATTATTCGGTGAATTGGCAGTATCGGTAGAGGGTCGGGCGCCATGCTTTGCAGCACATTTACGTCCCTTTACGGACTGAGGTCAAATCCCGCCGAGGTTAACTTTGCCTTTCATCCTTACGGGGTTGATAAAATAAAGTACTAGTAATACACTGGGATAATTGCTGGCCTTAAGTAGAAACAATTATTATATATATATATATATTAGAATTAGGCGTCATTTCTGATGAGACGGGGCTATCTAGTCCTATAATGATAAATTAGAACAGTTTACGTAGCAAACAGAGTGATTAATTTTCACTGGCAGATATTGAAAGAACAACTCAATTGCCATCACCCGTGGGTGGAGTTGTTGGAATCTCAGGACTGATTGATAGCGTAGCGTTTCCTAGTCAGGTTGTTGTCAGCAAGAATGTTAGCAACCGCTTCTCATTATATACATCCCGCCGATGTTAACTTTGCTTTTCATCCATAAAAATAAAGTACCAGTAATGTACTGTTTAATTGCTGGCCTTGTGCCAAAAGTAGTAACAACTATATACACATACACAGATTATACATAAACACACACAGATACACAGCTAGACACACACATACACACACATAGACCCACACATACACATACACAGACAAACATAGACACACACACACACACACACACACAAACAAACATAGACGCACACATACACACACAGACAATCATAGACACACATATACACACACACATAAAAACATAGACACATACACACCCACCACCACACAATCACACAAACAAACACCACGCAGACAAGCACATGGAGACACATGCACGTATACACACACAGAGACACACAAAATAACACACGTATTCACTGTAAGACATACAGACACACACAGAGCCACAAGCACACACTCACACAGATTCTCACACACACAGATATACATATATACACAGAAACAGACGCAGACACACATAAACGGGTACACATACTCAATCACACATTGAAACAGACACATACTCACACACACACTCATACAAAGACTTACACACGTGTTGTGGTGCTTGTAATTGTTGTGGTGGTGATGGTGGTGGTTGTTGTGGTTGTTGTTATGGTGGTTGTGGTGGTTGTGGTGATTGTGGTAGTTGTGGTGGTGGTGGTTGTTCTGGTTGTTGTTATGGTGGTTGTGGTGGTTGTGGTGATTGTGGTTGTGTGGTTGTTGTTATGGCGGTTGTGGGTAGTTGTGGTAGTTGTGGTACTTGTTGTGGTGGTTGTTGTGGTTGTTGTGGTGGTTGTGGTGGTTGTGGTGGTTGTTGTGGTGATGTTGTGGTGGTTGTGGTGGTTGTGGTATTTGTTGTGTTTGTTGTGGTGGTTGTTGTGGTTGTTGTGGTGGTTGTTGTGGTGGATGTGATGGTTATGGTGATTGTGGTGGTGGTGGTGGTGGTGGTGGTGGTTGTGGTAGTGGTGGTGGTTGTGGTGGTAGTGGTGGTGGGTGTGGTGGTTGTTATGGTGGTTGTGGTAGTTGTGGTGGTTGTGGTAGTTGTTGTGTTTGTTGTGGTGGTTGTTGTGGTTGTTGTGGTGGTTGTGGTGGTTGTGGAGGTTGTGGTGGTGGTGGTTGTGCAGGTTTTTGTTGTGGTGGTGGTAGTGGTGGTAGTGGAGGTGGTGGTAGTTGTGGTAGTGGTGGTTGTGGTGGTTGTTGTGGTGGTTGTTGTGGTTGTGTGCTGGTTGTGATAGTTGTGGTAGTGGTGGTGGTTTTGGTGGTTGTGGTAGTCGTGGTGGTTGTGGTGGTTGTGGTGGTGGTGGTAGTGGTGGTGGTGGTTGTTATGGTGGTTGTGGTGGTTGTGGTGGTTATGGTGGTTGTGGTGGTGGTTGTGGTGGTTGTGGTAGTTGTGGTACTTGTTGTGGTGGTTGTTGTGGTTGTTGTGGTAGTTGTGGTGGTTGTGGTGGTTGTTGTGGTGATGTTGTGGTGGTTGTGATGGTTGTGGTGGTTGTGGTATTTGTTGTGTTTGTTGTGGTGGTTGTTGTGGTTGTTGTGGTGGTTGTGGTGGTTGTGGAGGTTGTGGTGGTGGTGGTTGTGCAGGTTGTTGTTGTGGTGGTGGTATGGTGGTAGTGGAGGTGGTGGTAGTTGTGGTAGTGGTGGTTGTGGTGGTTGTTGTGGTGGTTGTTGTGGTTGTTGTGGTGGTTGTGATAGTTGTGGTAGTGGTGGTGGTTTTGGTGGTTGTGGTAGTCGTGGTGGTTGTGGTGGTTGTGGTGGTGGTGGTAGTGGTGGTGGTGGTTGTTATGGTGGTTGTGGTGGTTGTGGTGGTTGTGGTGGTTATGGTGGTTGTGGTGGTGGTTGTGGTGGTTGTGGTAGTTGTGGTGGTGGTGGTGGTTGTGGTGGTTGTTTTTGTTGTGGTGGTGGTGGTGGTGGTATTGGAGGTAGTGGTAGTTGTGGTAGTGGTGGTTGTGGTGGTTGTTGTGGTTGTTGTTGTGATTGTTGTGGTGGTTGTGATAGTTGTGGTAGTGGTGGTAGTTGTGGGGGTTGTGGTGGTGGTGGTGGTGGTGGTAGTGGTTGTGGTGGTTGCGGTGGTTGTGGTGGTTGTGGTGGTCGTGGTGTTTGTGGTGGTTGTGGTAGTGGTGGTGGGTGTGGTGTTTGTGGTGGCTGTGGTGGTTGTGGTAGTGGTGGTGGTTGTGGTGGTGGTTGTGGTGGTTCTTGTGTTTGTTGTGGAGTGTGTGGTGGTTGTGGTGGTTGTTGTGGTGGTTGTTGTGGTTGTTGTGGTGGTTGTGATAGTTGTGGTAGTGGTGGTGGTTTTGGTGGTTGTGGTAGTCGTGGTGGTTGTGGTGGTTGTGGTGGTGGTGGTAGTGGTGGTGGTGGTTGTTATGGTGGTTGTGGTGGTTGTGGTGGTTGTGGTGGTTATGGTGGTTGTGGTGGTGGTTGTGGTGGTTGTGGTAGTTGTGGTGGTGGTGGTGGTTGTGGTGGTTGTTGTGTTTGTTGTGGAGTGTGTGGTGGTTGTGGAGGTTGTGGTGGTGGTCGTTGTGGAGGTTGTTGTTGTGGTGGTGGTAGTGGTGGTAGTGGAGGTGGTGGTAGTTGTGGTAGTGGTGGCTGTGGTGGTTGTTGTGGTGGTTGTTGTGGTTGTTGTGGTGGTTGTGATAGTTGTGGTAGTGGTGGTGGTTTTGGTGGTTGTGGTAGTCGTGGTGGTTGTGGTGGTTGTGGTGGTGGTGGTAGTGGTTGCGGTGGTTGTGGTAGTGGTGGTGGTTGTGGTGGTTCTTGTGGTTGTTGTGGAGTGTGAGGTGGTTGTGGTAGTTGTGGTAGTGGTGGTGGTTGTGGTGGTTGTTGTCGTGGTTGTTGTTGTTGTTGTGGTGGTTGTGGTAGTTGTGGTAGTGGTGGTGGTGTTGGTTGTTTTGGTGGTTGTGGTGGTTGTTGTGGTGCCGGTTGTGGTGATTGTGGTGGTGGTGGTAGTGGTGGTGGTTGTGTTGGTTATGGTGGTTGTGGTGGTGGTGGTGGTGTATGTGGTGGTTGTGGTAGTTGTAGTAGTTGTGCTAGTTGTGGTAGTTGTTGTGGTTGTGGTGGTTGTGGTGGTTATGGTGGTTGTGGTAGTTGTGGTAGTTGTGGTGGTTGTGGTGGTTGAGGTGGTTGTGGTAGTTGTGATAGTTGTGGTGGTTGTGGTAGTTGTGGTAGTTGTGGTGGTTGTGGTGGTTGTGGTAGTTGTGATAGTTGTGGTGGTATTGGTGGTCGTGGTGGTTGAGGTGGTTGTGGTGGTTGTGGTGGTTGTGGTAGTTGTGGTAGTTGTGGTGGTTGTGGTGGTTGTAGTAGTTGTGGTGGTTGTGGTGGCTGTGGTAGTTGTGGTCGTTGTAAGGGTTGTGGGTGTAGTGGTGGTTGTGGAGGTTGTGGTTGTAGTTGTGGTTGTGTTCGTATGGTGGCTGGGGTGGTTGTGGTGGTTGTGGTGGTTGTGGTCAGTTGTGGTAGTTGCGGTAGTTGTGTTGGTTGTGGTGATTGTGGTAGTGGTGGTAGGTGTGGTGTTTGTAGTGGTTGTGGTGGTTGTGGTAGTTGTGGTAGTTGTGATGGTTGTGGTAGTTGTGGTAGTTGTGGTGCTTGTGGTCGTTGTGGTAGTTGTGGTGGTAGTGGTGGTTCTGGTTTTTGTGGTGGTTGTGATGGTTGTGGTGGTTGTAGTGGTAGTGGTGGTGGTTGTGGTAGTGTTGGTAGTTGTGGTGGTTGTGGTGGTTGTGGTGGTTGTAGTGGTTGTGGTGGTTGTGGTAGTGGTGGTAGTTGTGGTAGTTGTGGTGGTTGTGGTAGTTGTGGTGGTTGTGGTAGTTGTGGTGTTTGTGGTAGTTGTGGTTGTTGTGGTAGTTGTGGTGGTTGTGTTAGTTGTAGTTTTGGTGGTTGTGGTGATTGTGGTTGTTGTGGTAGCTGTGGTAGTTGTGGTGGTGTGGTGGTCGTGGTGGTGGTGGTAGTTGTCGTGCTTGTGGTGGTTGTGGTTGTTGTGGTAGTTATGGTAGTTGTGGTAGTTGTGGTTTTTGTGGTGGTTGTGGTAGTTGTGGTAGTTTTGGTGGTAGTGGTGGTGGTGGTAGTGTCGGTAATTGTGCTGGTTGTGATGGTTGTGGTAGTTATGGTGGTTGTGATGGTTGTGGTGGTTTCGGTAGTTGTGGTCGTGGTGGTAGTTGCTGTAGTTGTGGTAGTTGTGGTAGTTGTGGTGGTTCTAGTGGTTGTGGTAGTTGTGGTGGTTCTGGTGGTTGTACTGATTGTGGTAATTGTGGTAGTTGTGGTAGTTGTGGTAGTTGTGGTGGTTGTGGTGGTTGTTGTGGTTGTGGTGGTGGTGGTTATGGTGGTAGTTGTGATAGTTGTGCTGGTTGTGCTGGTTGTGGTGGTGGTGGTAGTGGTGGTTGTGGTGGTTGTGGTGATTGTGGTGGTGGTGGTAGTCGTGGTTGTGGTGTGTGTGGTGGTTGTCGTGGTGGTGGTGGTTGTGGTGGTTGTGATGGTTGTTGTTGTGGTGGTTGTGGTGGTAGTTCGTGGTAGTTGTGGTGGTTTTGGAGGTGGCTGTTGTTGTGGTGGTTGAGGTGGCTCTGGTGGTGGTGGTGGTTGTGGTGGTTGTGGTGGTTGTGGTAGTTGTAGTGGTGGGGTGGTTGTGGTGGTCGTGGTGGTTGTGGTGGCTGTGGTGGTGGTGGTTGTGGTGGTAGTGGTGGTTGTGGTGGTTGTAGTGGTTGTGGTGGTGATGGTAGTGTTGGTTGTGTTGGTAGTTGTGGTAGTTGTGGTGGTTGTGGTGGTTGTGGTGGTTGTGGTGGTTGTGTTAGTGGTTGTTGTGTTGGTTGTGGTGGTAGTTGTAGTAGTTGTGGTGGTGGTTGTGGTAATTGTGGTGGTTGTGGTAATTGTTGTAGTTGTGGTAGTTGTGGTGGTAGTTGTGGTGGTGGTAATTGTTGTAGTTGTGGCGGTAGTGGTGGTAGTGGTTAGTGATTGTAATGTTTGGTACTGGTATAATGGTTGTGAATGCCACATTTGGTATGATGGTTGTATCAAGCTGGTTGGTTGTAAATTGGAACTAGAAACGATTCACCCCAAACTCTTCATTCACATTATACCAGATCCCTGCCCGCCAAATACCTGATCCATCGGAACTCACTTATCTCAAATAGTGTTAAGTTCAGTATTTTGTTAGTGGACCTGTTAAGGGTGATGAGAAATGTGTCCCGTATATGCGATCCAACAGGGTTAATGAGACACACGCAACAGTTAACCCACCATTCTCTGGTTATAACTGAAATGTCAGTATTAGGGTGTACAAATTCAAAACCCTTATGGAGAATGATATGAATAGCTTTGTCCGCTATATAGGAGTGAATCAATAGAAAGGAGTAGTGATAGGGAAGGTTAACTCATGGTATGACAGCCAAAATACCAGAGTGTCATGTTTGTTGGTGGTACCGTTAGATTCGCACAAGCGTATCATTTTAGAAGAGCTTTAGAAAAACCAGGAGCAACCATGAAATCCCTGGTCACTAGTACATACCTGGTTAGAAAAAATATCCCTCTACTGATTGAAACTGTATAGTATGTAAGATAAACTCACAGATAAACTGTAAAAGTAGAAATCTAGTCTGTAGGATAAAATTCACAAAGGGACGATGCCGAAACAAGAAAATGACATAGGAGAGACAGCCTGTTGTATAAGAGAGAGATTAAAGGAACACTGACAAGAACTTGAAGAGAAAATATCATCAGTGCTATACAAATAGACCAAACTAAAAGACGGTAGTTCAATAGATAACATAGAAATAAAGATTATATCTTCACAAAGAACTGAGGTAACATTTAGACAAATTAGAGAGGCATCACACATAATAGAAGGTAGACATAGTCTGGATAGAAAACACGAGTGGAATAGCAACAACAGGCAACTTAACGATGGAAGGAAGAACGGGGGGGGGGCACAGACAGCAAAAGATACAAATTTACACACACACATAGACATGATAAACAAAAAACACGCACACACACAAAAAAGGGCGCTGGCAAATGAATAACGAACGATTACATCAAGTGAAAAGTATATGGTGTGTGTGTTTCTATCTTTTGGCAATATTGCCAACATGACCATCTCCAAATATCAGTTTCAACACACCACTTCACTTGAAGAATTTTAAAGAATAAATACATAAAGAATTATGTATGTAGGTATGTGTAGATATACATATATATATATATATATATATATATATATATATATATATATATATAGAGAGAGAGAGAGAGAGAGAGAGAGAGAGAGAGAGAGAGAGATACATTTATACACAATTGGAAACATACATACATGCATACATGCATAGATACATATATACTCCTACCCACCCACACAGGCACACACACACACACACACACACACACATACACACACACACACACACACACGCACATGTATATATATATATATATATATATATATATATATATATATACGTAAAAAGAAAACGGAAACAAGAAAGCAAACAATACCGTACAATGAAGAAATATAACGCTTCATATAGAAGGAAGAGAGTGTACGTCTTTGACTCTAGCCCTTCATTGGGAGGTAGAATAAGAAATAAAGATGAAAAAGAAAGAGAGAAAATGTGAAGAGTAAGAATAAGCACGTGTATCCTCGGCTATATATATATATATATATATTATATCAGGTTGACCTGAGCGCTAATGGTCAGGTCGTTGGCGTATAAAAGGGCAACCACACCAAGCTCGATTACTGAGGAGGGTGATTTCTGGAAACGCTACGGTGTGAAAAACTTTATACGTTAAAAAGCAGAGGAATTGAAGATCAACGGCCATCCAATAATATGTACATATTTGTATGTTGTATATCATTATCTATAAAAGGCAGATTGTTGTTGTGTGTGTGTGTGTGCATGTTC
>OZ024744.1:25315107-25317607 GCA_964016885.1 Eledone cirrhosa
TGGTCGTGGTAGTGGTGGTGGTGGTGGTATAGGTGGTAGTGGTAGTGGTGGTGGTGGTGGTATAGGTGGTAGTGGTAGTGTCAGTGGTGGTGGTATAGGTGGTCGTGGTAGTGGTGGTGGTGGTGGTATAGGTGGTAGTGGTAGTGGTGGTGGTGGTGGTATAGGTGGTAGTGGTAGTGTCAGTGGTGGTGGTATAGGTGGTAGTGGTAGTGGTGGTGGTGGTGGTATAGGTGGTAGTGGTAGTTTCAGTGGTGGTGGTATAGGTGGTAGTGTCAGTGGTGGTGGTGGTGGTGTAGGTGGTAGTGGTAGTGGTGGTGGTGGTATAGGTGGTAGTGTCAGTGGTGGTGGTGGTGGTGTAGGTGGTAGTGGTAGTGGTGGTGGTGGTGGTATAGGTGGTAGTGGTAGTGGTGGTGGTGGTGGTATAGGTGGTAGTGGTAGTGGTGGTGGTGGTGGCATAGGTGGTAGTGGTAGTGGTGGTGGTGGTATAGGTGGTAGTGGTAGTGGTGGTGGTGGTGGTATAGGTGGTAGTGGTAGTGTCAGTGGTGGTGGTATAGGTGGTAGTGTCAGTGGTGGTGGTGGTGGTGTAGGTGGTAGTGGTAGTGGTGGTGGTGGTATAGGTGGTAGTGTCAGTGGTGGTGGTGGTGGTGTAGGTGGTAGTGGTAGTGTCAGTGGTGGTGGTGATGGTGTAGGTGGTAGTGGTAGTGTCAGTGGTGGTGGTGGTGGTGTAGGTGGTAGTGGTAGTGGTGGTGGTGGTGGTATAGGTGGTAGTGTCAGTGGTGGTGGTGGTGGTGTTGTAGGTGGTAATGGTAGTGACAATGGTGGTGGTGGTGTAGGTCGTAGTGGTAGTGTCAGTGGTGGTGGTGGTGGTGTAGGTGGTAGTGGTAGTGGTGGTGGTGGTGGTGGTGGTGTAGGTGGTAGTGGTTGTGTCAGTGGTGGTGGTGGTGGTGTAGGTGGTAGTGTTAGTGGTGGTGGTGTAGGTGGTAGTGGTAGTGTCAGTGGTGGTGGTGGTAGTGGTGTAGGTGGTAGTGGTAGTGTCAGTGGTGATGGTGGTGGTGTAGGTGGTAGTGGTAGTGGTGGTGGTGGTGGTATAGGTGGTAGTGTCAGTGGTGGTGGTGGTGGTGGAGTAGGTGGTAGTGGTAGTGTTAGTGGTGGTGGTGGTGTAGGTGGTAGTGGTAGTGTCAGTGGTGATGGTGGTGGTGTAGGTGGTAGTGGTAGTGGTGATGGTGCTGGTGTAGGTGGTAGTGGTAGTGGTGGTGGTGGTGGTGGTGTAGGTGGTAGTGGTAGTGTCAGTGGTGATGGTGGTGGTGTAGGTGGTAGTGTCAGTGGTGGTGGTGGTGGTGTAGGTGGTAGTGGTAGTGTCAGTGGTGGTGGTGGTGGTGGTGTAGGTGGTAGTGGTAGTGGTGGTGGTGGTGGTGTAGGTGGTAGTGGTAGTGTCAGTGGTGGTGGTGTAGGTGGTAGTGGTAGTGTCAGTGGTGGTGGTGGTGGTGTAGGTGGTAGTGGTAGTGGTGATGGTGGTGGTGTAGGTGGTAGTGGTAGTGTCAGTGGTGATGGTGGTGGTGTAGGTGGTAGTGGTAGTGGTGATGGTGGTGGTGTAGGTGGTAGTGGTAGTGGTGGTGGTGGTGGTGTAGGTGGTAGTGGTAGTGTCAGTGGTGATGGTGGTGGTGTAGGTGGTAGTGGTAGTGGTGATGGTGGTGGTGTAGGTGGTAGTGGTAGTGGTGGTGGTGGTGGTGTAGGTGGTAGTGGTAGTGTCAGTGGTGATGGTGGTGGTGTAGGTGGTAGTGGTAGTGGTGATGGTGGTGGTGTAGCTGGTAGTGGTAGTGTCAGTGGTGATGGTGGTGGTGTAGGTGGTAGTGGTAGTGGTGATGGTGGTGGTGTAGGTGGTAGTGGTAGTGGTGGTGGTGGTGGTGGTGTAGGTGGTAGTGGTAGTGTCAGTGGTGGTGGTGTAGGTGGTAGTGTCAGTGGTGGTGGTGGTGGTGTAGGTGGTAGTGGTAGTGTCAGTGGTGGTGGTGGTGGTGTAGGTGGTAGTGGTAGTGGTGGTGGTGGTGGTGTAGGTGGTAGTGGTAGTGTCAGTGGTGGTGGTGGTGGTGTAGGTGGTAGTGGTAGTGGTGATGGTGGTGGTGTAGGTGGTAGTGGTAGTGTCAGTGGTGATGGTGGTGGTGTAGGTGGTAGTGGTAGTGTCAGTGGTGGTGGTGGTGGTGTAGGTGGTAGTGGTAGTGTCAGTGGTGATGGTGGTGGTGTAGGTGGTAGTGGTAGTGGTGGTGGTGGTGGTGTAGGTGGTAGTGGTAGTGTCAGTGGTGATGGTGGTGGTGTAGGTGGTAGTGGTAGTGGTGATGGTGGTGGTGTAGGTGGTAGTGGTAGTGGTGGTGGTGGTGGTGGTGTAGGTGGTAGTGGTAGTGTCAGTGGTGGTGGTGTAGGTGGTAGTGTCAGTGGTGGTGGTGGTGGTGTAGGTGGTAGTGGTAGTGTCAGTGGTGGTGGTGGTGGTGTAGGTGGTAGTGGTAGT
>OZ024744.1:25330107-25332607 GCA_964016885.1 Eledone cirrhosa
AAGTGGTAGTTGATGTTGCCGGAAGTAGTTTTGAAGTTATTAAATATATATATAACAAAGAAGGTGTGGTAATATACCAGATGGACCATAACGCACCAGAGTACTCAATACTTAGGGTAGTAGAGTGGGTAATGGGTAAAATGTCAGGACTCATTTCCTATAAACATATATATATATATATATATATATATATATATATATATATATATATATATATATATACATATATATATATATATATATATATATATATATATATATATATATATATATATATAGTTGTTATATAGTAAGGTGTATTATTGGTTGTGTCAAAAGGTCCAATAAACTTTTGTTAGCAATATTAAGTTCTCCACGCTTTTGTATATCTCCAATTCCATTCGAGGGAACAGCTAGATTATGTAAAACGGAGTATTTGTATCAAAATAAAGATCCGAAGGCATGGTATAAATTTCCAATCGTTTTAATCACGACACATGTTTCATAAGAGATAGATCGATCGTGTAGCCATGATCGTTTATCACTGATCTCGCCAGGTAAAAACGAATTGTCTTCAAATCCTTCATATGAGGAGAGAAATTAACGATGTTCACACACAAAGTTTAGTCCCTCATATCATATCCCTCATATGAGGAACTAAATTTTGTGAGTGAACATCGTTAATTTCCCCCCTCATATCAAGGATTTGAAGACAATTCGTTTTCACCTGACGAGATCAGTGATACACGATCATGGCTACACGATCGATCTATCTCTTATGAAACATGTGTCGTGATTAAAACGATTGGAAATGTATACCATGCCTTCGGATCTTTATTTTGATATATATAGAGAGTAATTAAAATTTTTTTTTTTTACTGTTGACCATGTTATTCTTCACTTTTTCAATATTATTACTACAAGATAAACTTACACAGGAATACAAGTGAAATCATAAACACGCCACCTACGAAAACATCTTGTTGAGTCAAACAACGCCGTACGCTAAAAATATCAATTATATGAAGTATTCATAACCTCTAACGGGATTACCTATAACTATATTTTGTTATCCCTTATATATATATGAATGTATATATATATATATATGTGTGTGTGTGTGTGTGTGTGTGTATGTGTGTGTGTGTGTGTGTGTGTGTATATATATATATAACGGCGGAGAGAATTGTGGCTACATCGTTTACAGAGCCAGGGACATCCACACCAGCACTTGAAATGTCCACAATCAAAGGACCCAGGGTGGCCGCCGCTGTCACTAGGCCAGGTGCCACACCGACAGCCATTGCCGACACTCCAAATATCACACCAGTGCTGCTGTTGAATGTCAGAGGTCTGGTGAAACTCACTAACATGAGTAAAATTCCCTACCTGAGAGACTTAGCCATAAGCAATCAAGCAGGCTATAACCGAAACGCACCTGGCAAGCAGTATACTGTATTTCTTTCAGACAGGAGGGAGAGAACTCATGATGGGGTTGCTCTGTATATCCGTGAAGATGTCACACCCATTGAACTGTTGACACATTCAAACTCAGTTTGTGACACACTGATAGTACATATGAAGCAACTGAAAGTGGTGATATGTGTCACATATAGGCCACCAGACGCCCCTAGTTATGAAGGTAAGTTTGAAGATAGCCGCAGAAGGATGGAAGAAGTCCTTGACAAAGTGGACCAGGGTCTCAACATACTGCTGCTGGGAAACTTTAACATGCCAAAGGTCAAATGGCCTAATGTCCACCTCCTCCCTGGAATGACATCACTAGAACAGAGACAGACGGAGTCCCTGCTGGCTCTCACACACAGGCTGTTCATGGAACAAGCAGTACTCCTCCCATCAAGAGGCGAGTATGTCCTGGATCTCTGCTTTACAAATAACGCAGTGCTCATCCACAATATAAAGGTGACACCAACGATTTTTTTGGATCATAACTTAGTAGAACTAATGATATGTGGTCTGAGAGAATCACCAGAGACGCAACCATTAAGAAGATCCGGGAATGTATCCAACCTAAACTTTCACAAGGCTAACTGGAAAAAGATCCAGAAAGAGATCCGGCAGCAAAACTGGTGCGACAGCATCACCACACATGATACCAACACACATTTTCAACAGTTCATGATAATAATAGAAACCATATGCCATAAGTTTTTTGCCGTAGAAAAAGGCCAACGGACATAAAAATCTTATTCCCAGAGACAGCAAAATCATTATGAAACGAAGAACTAAACTCTCAAACCAGTTAACAACAGAAAAACAAGAAGGGACCCTATCTGAAACAGGCTCTACTTGAATTGAAACTGGAATCAAACTTACCCATGAGAAGGAGAGAGCAAAGAGAGAAAGCAGGGCCATAGAAAATATTAAAACAAACCACAAGGCCTTCTTTAAAACATGTGATATCCGCCATCAACGAAATTAGAACAAACTCAGCTGCTGGACCTGATGGATTCCCAGCAGTTCCCAGCAGTCCTTCTAAAAACATATTATCGCTAAGGCA
>OZ024744.1:25337607-25362607 GCA_964016885.1 Eledone cirrhosa
TCCCAGTGCTAGAAATAACAGCCGTTTATATGGGATTAAACATTAGCTCTACAGTTAAGGAGCAATAATACTATATTATATTTAGAGTTTAAACTCAAAGTCATTTACAACCAATCAGCTCAAAGAAAGAAGCATTTCCGAGCAGTGAAATACAAGTTATATATTAATATATATGATAAACACTTGCAATACAAACACGTATGTGTTTATCATATATATTAATTTATAACTTGTATTTCACTGCTCGGAAATGCTTCTTTCTTTGAGCTGATTGGTTGTAAATGACTTTGAGTTTAAACTCTAAATATAATATAGTATATATATATATATATATATATATATATATATATATATATATATATATATATATATATATATATATATATATATATATATATATATATATATAAGGAATTAGTATATCTACCAACATATATATATAGATGCATACCTATGCTAACAGATATATAGGTTTTGTCTTAGTAACTTTGTGGTTCAATGCAAGGGGTTGCAGAACAATTATATGAAAGACGTAAAATAAGAAAATTATAAAAATTAACTTACTTACTAAAATTTCACACCAACTAATTAGTTTCTGAAAGGGAATAAACATGGTTTCCAAATGCAAAGCACGGAGAAGCCGTTTCGTCATCAGGAAGTCGTTCTCAGCTATGATCCCAGGCGATGCGTGGACACAGGGAACTTATACATAAATAATTCAGTGGATGGAAAAAAGCAAGCGTTGACTAAATTCCAAGACATTGAAAAAATCACTGCCTACTTGGTCGGTGGCAAACACAAAAGAATCAATCACGTGACATCGAGGTTAATCAGTGAGGAGTGGGTGTTAAAAAGACTGTAGCGAAGCTATTACTATATATATATATATATATATATATATATATATATATAATGTTTCGGCCAGTATTGGCCCAGGCCATGTCTAACTTAATACCACCACTTGGCGAAGTCTTACAAATCAGGATTTGGACACCATGGCCCACTCGTGTAGAGAGTTATTGTTTATGGGGGCATATCCAGGTGTAGGAGGCTTATCTGGGATTTCTTGAAGGAATTTATCCAAAGAATTCTTGAACTTGATGGGGTCTGTTTCTGTTTTAATGTGCTTTGTTGTAATGTTAAAGAGAGCAGGGCCAATTGAGGTGAAATAATTGTGCTGTATTGTTGTTATGCCATGCGAGTGGGATTTTTGTTGTGGGCGGATAGCACGGGGCCCAGGCCTTGGGTGAACATTAAAGGTGATGCCAACATCATTTGGGCAAAGCTGATGGAATATTTTCCACATGATGCAGATAATGTAGCGCTCGTGGTGGCGTTGGAGAGAATAAAGGTTGAGCTTTTCTAATCGACCCCAATAGTCAAGGCCTGTCATGCCAACTATCTTTTTTGTAATTGACCTTTGTGGTGCTTCAACTTTCATGTTACTTTGTTTCGTGTGGGGTGACCACAGTGGACAACAGTATTCAAGGTGGGGTCGGGCAAAAGTGGAGAAGGGAAGGATGATAGTGTCGATATCTCTCGTCTGGAATGTTCTGAGAACCCAGGAACACATTCTGCGGGCCATATCAACTTTGCTGTTTATATGTGTGACCCAGCTTATTTTATTGTCCACAATTACTCCCAGGTCTCCGATGTTGTTGGATGCCACTAGAGTTTCACCCGAAGGAAGGGAGTATGGGAGTTTCAGGGCATCCTTTTTTAATATGTATATATATAAATTATTTATATATATATATATATATATATATATATATATATATATATAATACATATATGTTTAGGTATATATGTGTTGTTCTCTATGAGGCTGGCTTCTACGTATATGGTGCTACTAAATTTAAGATAAACTTTAGCTGGTCTACACACCAATTGTCTCACTGAGTCAGAAAACATTCAGTTCCTATTTTTAGTACGACGATCTTTAACTGTTAGAACATTTATATGTATAGATTATTTATTTTAACACACACACACACGCACCCCCCCCACCCCCCCCCCCACACACACACACACTCACACACACACACACATATATATATATATATATATATATATAATTGTTTGATGTGTTCTAGTGTAGGACATTGCTGCTGCTGGTGCTACACCAATTCCATCATGATGATCTTTTACCGAATCACTCGTAATTTAATATATTTCGTTTGTATACATTCTTTTTTATATTATTTTTCACTTCTCTTTTTCAAAATTTATTTTTTGGTTTGTTTTTATGTATTATTTTGTTTAATGTTGTCTATATTTTCCTATCGTCGCTCCCATCCTGACCGCCCCCACAGATACTTCACCTTCTTTCTGTCATTTTGGGTTAATCTTTTGTCCCCGCCCTCATTTTCACAAACAACACCAACGCCGCTGCCACCAACACCATTGATAAACGCACCAACAACGACACCAACAACAGCAGCAACAGCAAGAACAACACCAACATTACCAACAACAACAACACCAACACCAACAACAACGACACCAACAACGTCAACATCAACTCGACCAGAACATCAACAACATCAACACCATTACCAACACCATCCCCATCAACACCGTCTCCGCCACCACCACCACCACCAACAACAGCACCATCACCGTCAACACTAACCCCCCCCCAACACCATCCATATCAACACCACCACCCAGCCACCACCACCAACATCAACACCTTTCTTTCTGAGAGTTGTACCACCACCACCACCAACACTATCCCCAGCATAACCACCACAACCTCTTCCACCATCCAAACCACCACCATCACCATTGCCACCATCCAAACCACCACTACCGCCAACACCACTACCACTTCCACCATCGAAACCACTGCCACCATCATTACCACCATCCCAACCACCGCTACCACCACACCACCACCACCACAAACACCAACATCACCGCCACCAACACCACCGTCACCACCACCACCACCACTATCACCATCACCACCATCACCACCACCACTACCACCACCACCACCACCACCAAGACCACCACCAACACCATCGCTACCAACACCACTGTAACCACTACCACCACCACCACCACCACCACCAAGACAACCACCAACACCATCGCCACCAACACCACTGTAACCACTACCACCATCACCATCACCACCATCACCACCACCACCACCACCAACACCAACACCAATACCACCACCAACACCAACACCATCGTCACCAACACCACTGTAACCACTACCACAATCACCATCACCACCATCACCACCACCAAGACCACCACCAACACCAACACCATCGCCACCACCGTCACCATTACCACCAACATCATCCACATCACCACATCTACCACCACCACCACCTGTTATTTCTGTTATTCTTTAACAACGATATGTATTGATTTGCCTTGATAGCTCAGTCATTGTATATTGGTTTAACCACGTAACCATGAGTAGTATCATCTTCTGCTGCTATTTCATCATCCTTATCATCACCATTATCATCATCATCATCATCATCACCAGTCCCTTGACTTCTGTAGTCAAGGGGATTCTACAGCAGAAGCAGCACTCAAAATAGTCAGTCAACGGCGGCCGTCAACAAATCTGGTGTCGTCATTTTTGTCCATTCTTTGACATTGTCAACCAGTTTCTGTGATGTTACCTCCTCCTGTGTCCATTATTTGACATTGTCCAGTTAGTAACCCCTCCTGCGTCCATTATTTGACATTGTCCAGTTAGTAACCCCTCCTGCGTCCATTCTTTGACATTGTCCAGTTAGTAACCCCTCCTGCGTCCATTCTTTGACATTGTCCAGTTAGTAACCCCTCCTGTGTCCATTATTTGACATTGTCCAGTTAGTAACCCCTCCTGCGTCCATTATTTGACATTGTCCAGTTAGTAACCCCTCCTGCGTCCATTATTTGACATTGTCCAGTTAGTAACCCCTCCTGCGTCCATTCTTTGACATTGTCCAACCAGTTCCTGTTGTGACCATACTTTGACATTGTCCAACCAGTTCTTGCGTTGGCACCCCCTCTTGCGTCCATTCTTTGACATTGTCCAACCAGTTCCTGCGTTGGTACATCCTCCTGTGTCCATTCTTTGACATTTTACAGCCAGACCCTGTTGTGTCCATTCTTTGACATTGTTCAGCCAGTTTTTGCGTTGGTATCCCCTCCTATGTCCATCTTCAACGGTACCTTGCATGATGATCTTGCAGAGGCTGTCATGTCGTGTGACGTAGCCAAACCACACCGGTTTCCTCCTCTTGACAGTGGCGAAGAAAGGTTTCCATTATCTCCTCTTGACAGCAGCGAAGAAAGGTTCCCATTATCTCCTCTTGTCAATAGCGAGGAAAGGTTCCAATTATCTCCTCTTGACAGTGGCGAGGAGAGGGTCCCAGTGTTCTCCTCCTGAGGTTACTGTTGACCTACAAAACGTTCAACCTTTCACCGCACGTATTCATTGGTTTTACGTTCTCTACGAATATATATACCTTCTTCGCTGTCACTGTGGGACTGTACAAACCAGAGAAATTGAGGTTAATGCTTTTTTGAACATATCGACAGCCAATCGAGAAGATGCCAGACCTCATTCGCTTAACGAGTGAGGTGGAGCTCGTCAAATCGGACCGAAGAAACAATGTTTCCATTGGGTTTTCCGATTGCTAATACTATTGGTCGTAGGACACGATTGCGAATCTAATTCTGTAATCACTCAGCCACACGCCTTCATATTCTTCAGCTGTTTTGTAATGGTTTCTACTATAGGCACCAGACCAACAATATGGGTGAGAGGAAAGTCGATTAAATTGACACCACTGTATTACTGGTACTTTATTTTATCGACCCCAATAGGATGAAAGGTAAAGCTAACCTCGGCGGGATTGGAACTCAGACCGTAAAGGGCCGTAATTCTACGCCGCAAAGCATGGTGTCCGACGCTCTACCGATTCTGCCAATCCACAAATGTTTAATAATGTTCACATAATTACATACATTTTTAGCCTTTAACTTGTGCTGGGAAATATTTTATCGTGTGTCGCATTCATGTGTCCTTTAGTATCAGCTTTCAGTGTTTTTGCACTTTTCTACTTAATGCTGCGAGATTTCTTAATCGAGATTCAGTCGGACGGAAATTTCGGATTTTCCGTTTCATTAAGCCGTTATTTTACAAATCTTCATTTGATAGGATGTCATATAATTGTATGTGACTAAGTTTTCTGGGGTGGAATTCAACTGACTATATCAATCCCATGAAACACACGTCAATGATACATTTCGGCAGCTACTCCCACCGACGGATTATACTGTGTTATGGTTTCTAGATAGAACTGCTGAAAAGTGAGCCCTCTAGATTTTTGAATCATCAGATTTAAAGGGACAATGATCTGATGAGAAACATGGCTTCCTGGTTAGATGTCCGGTGTTCCGTCAAAGTAGCCATTTCTGATCTTCCCCTATCACGCTGTACTTCCAAAAACATTTAGCTTTCTAGAAACATTTACATAAATAAAAAATAAATATTCAAATAAACAAAAGTCAGCTTACGTTTTTTTTTGTTTTTTTTTAATTTATTTATATTATATAGTAATTTATGAACAATAGTTTCGTTAGTTACACATTTCCAATTTTGTGGTTCACTACATTCACGTCGATAACAATGACTGTTTCTACTTTAGGCACAAGGTCAGCAACTACCCCAGTACATTACTGGTGCTTTATTTTATCGACCCCGTAAGGATGAAAGTTAATCTTGGCCGGATTTAAACTCAGAACGTAAAGCGACGTAACTCTAACAATAATGGCAAGTGATTGCCTGTAACTCGATGTAAAACAAATATCACAAAATATTTTGGTCGATGAGGATCAATATTTCAATTTTCACTTCGTACAGGTGCTTCTACATAAACCTCGGATTTACCAGTACCTTGCGCTAAGAGGAAACTGTAGAAGTCCGTCGTTTACATGTGTATGTGTATGTGTGTATACATGTGTATGTCTGTATACACGTGTATGTCTGTATACACGTGTATGTGTGTATACACGTGGTATGTATGTTTGCACGCGCGAGTTTGTGTATCGTTCGCAGTGGTATATCGGCGGAGGACGTAAATATTAGTGATACAATGAACTGATAGTTTTTTGGGGCCAAGCCTATGGTAGAAGTAAGAACAAAGATCCGGTTAGACTTGACACACCAGCGTTATTCTGAATAAACTAGCTGACAGCTAATTGTAATATTTATACATAATATAAAAAAGAGTTTGTTGGTTGGTTGGTTCTATCGCAATCACACAAGTGATACAAACATACAAACACACAGCTATGATGAATATTAGAAAGCTGGACCTCCATAGTTGCTCACCCCACCTTCGTCAGTCATCACATAGATCTGTGTGTATGTAATAATTATATTTTCTAAGTGTGTCGGTTTATATATATATATATATATATATATATATGTGTGTGTGTAGATTCGTGTGTGTTTTCTATTGTCTATGTATCTTTCTAAATACACACACAAACACATATACACCCACACAAATATTATATATAAATAAAATTTACACATACACACATATATACACACACACACAAATATTATATACAAATATAATTTACACAAACACATTTACACACACACTCAAAACTCACATAATCATAACAGCCAATGTGTGTAGCTAATTCGCTATACATACACAACCACTCCCTTCCTTCCTCAGTCCTCTCTAGTGTGTTACGGACAAATACACAAGGCTATTATCTTAATAGATAACCACAGACAATATACTGTCTTGCTTCCAGTAAGCCTGAGTTAACTTAACTGGATGTTCTTTTGGAACATTCATTGTATTAAATATGGGAACGCCGATTCAAAAGCCATACATGAAAAAGTGAATCAAGATTCAGTGACTGACGAGAAACTTACATAGGTTTTTCGGAATTGTCCCCTTACTGCATTCATTATTCACTAAGCTCCGGGAATCGACCCAAACCCATCAGTTAAGTATGTCAGTTTGTATATTATTTAGATTGAAAAATAGTAATTTTAATTGAAGCATCGTTGAGCGTCTTTTCAGAGTTGAGTGCTTCTCTTTCTTTCATGGGGGAGTGCTCTTTTCATAGCTGAGTGCCCACTCTTCAGTTTCATACTATGTTTACACAGAGGTATTACGTTAATATCTAGAATAGTTATTTAAGAATGTGAGGCTTTGCTTTTCATCCTTTCGAGGTCAATAAAAATGTAGCAGTCCAGTACTGGGTCACTTCTTCCTCTACAACTCTTTCACACTTCCTCTCTATCACTTTTTATCTTTCTCTGGAAGACATCTGTTGTGTTTAAACCAGGAGAGGAATGGGTTCCACCAGGTTTAAACTATGCCCAATATACACTGTATGTCACTGATACTCCATCAGGAGTAACGGGACCATATCATGCTGTGACATTTAAGAATCTAAATATTCCTCTAAGTGTAAATAGTATAAAACATGAAACATAATAATGCCTTAAACCTTTGGCATTTATACCGGCAATATCCGGCCAGGATTCTGTCACAGCTTTCTGTTCAAACCAGTATTGTTCGCAAAATAAATACGAAAATCTCATAGATTCAATATTATGTGAGATATTATGTGAGGTAAAGCCTTTACTGTGAAAATACAATAGTATATATAGAGTAATTTCTTTATTTGCCACCAGGGCACAAAAGGTAGGGACAGATACAAGGGGGGAAGTTTACATATAATTAACGAGTACAAAAATATAACAATGAAATAACAACAACAAACGAAGTCCTCAATAGGGAGGGGGCATTAACATGGGTCGCAAACACCCCGGAAAAAATGTGCAACCCTTCTCCTCAGGAGCACAAAGCGTAGGTGCTTCCCTCGTCTCCTCTTTTTCCTCTTCTTTCACCTACAAGCTGATATAGATAGATGACCCATTCACTCTGGCCATTCTCCCTACTTTCACCCACCTTTCATAAAACTTGCTGGGGTAGAGCACCTCTCTCTCCATTCTGATCCTTCATTTAAAATGGTATTTGAAAAAGGGGACCAGTTGTTGGCCGGAGAGAAAGGTGTCTCACCTCAGCCCTTTCAGCCTCGTCCACCATACAACTTCTTTAGCCATGGCTACCACACAGAGAAAAAAACCGCCTCTCCTTCGGTTTTGAAAGGGGGAGACGGTTTGATCGTGACAATGGACTCGGTGGTCAACCGGATTGGTCCCACCCTCGACAGTATTCGTTCCACATAGCCCCACAAGTCAGCAATGGCTGGGCAGTGTACGAATGCGTACGCAACGGTTTCGTCGTCATGCACGCATCTCGGACTGATCTTATTCAAAGGATCCTTACCCAGGCTCCCATGCCTGTGGAGCTTGTCTCGAACGGGTAGAGCCCCTCGGTAGCACTGCCAAGCCAGGGACTTTTGGAAGTTATCCATCGGTCCAGAGCCAAACGTCCTACCGAACAGACTGGCCAGTTCATCTTCCTCCATGCCTAGAGCTTCTCCGAGAGCATCGTCGCACCTGCTGCGTACCAACCCTCTATAGAATGTCGAGGTGGAATCTCCACTGATTGCCGGGTCCGCTTTCCAGAGGGCCGTGAGCGCCTGGGCACATTCTATGTGCCAGTCGCCCACTTTTCTCGGTCTTTGCTTGACCCAGGATTGCAGCTCGGTGAGCGAGACGAGTCTGGGAAAGGCTCGCCTCACAAACGGGGCCCACACCGGTTGACCGGTGAGGAATACCTGGAGGTGCCGTAGCCTTAATGCGTGTTTACGCTTCTCTAGCCACGGCATCCCCAGCCCTCCTTTCGAAGGGTGTTGACAGCAGATGGATCTCCTCACCAAAGGGGTCCGCTTGTTCCAAAGAAATTGGAACAGCGCGCACTCCATTTTGGCGAGTCTTTTCATTGGGCAAGGCACGACGGTCAAGCGGTAGTAGATGACGGATGCTATATAAGCGTTCGCCACCTCCGCTCGACCTTTCAGGGATAGTTTGCACTGGGCCCACTTCTGGACGAGTGCAAACACCCTGGCCGTTACCTCGTTCCAGTTTTTCTCCACCTGGAGGTCTGGTCCGAACCAGACCCCAAGCAGCTTCACCCGGCCCTCCGTCCAGCGTCCGACGACGTCGTTGGAGGGCATCGGTTTGCCTCTCCATGTTCCGAGTTGCAAACCGACGGACTTGTCCCGGTTCAGCTTGGCTCCTGTAAACCTTTCATATTCCTCCAGTAAGGTGCCGATCTCACCGATTTACGAGGTTCTCGACACCATTACTGTCACGTCATCGGCGTAGGCCGACGCCGCTTTCTGCAATCCCGGTTCCAAAGGGATGCCCTGCAACCGCTCCAACTTCCGCAGTAGTGGCTCAAGAGCCAGCACATACAGAAGGGAGGAGAGAGGGCATCCCTGTCGGATGGATCGCATGATTTGGAACGGCTCCGAGAGGTGGCCGTTCACCTTGACCCTTGAGCAGACGTTGCTGCTGTGCATCGCAGCAATCCAACCCCTGAAAACGGGTCCGAAGCCTGCCGCCGCGAGCACCGCATCCAGGTAACGATGGTCAACCCTATCGAAAGCTTTAGATTGATCCAAGTTGATCAGGGCCCCACCAAAGCCGGGTTCATTCCCTACTCTCTCTATGATGTATCGCATAAGGTGGAGGTTGTCGTGAATGGACCTAGACGGAATTGCGCATGTCTGCGCTTCTCCCACTAGGTTTCCGACGACAAGCGCCAACCTCTTCGCTAACACCTTGGCCAAAATCTTTAACTCTGCATTTAGCAGAGTTATGGGCCTGAAGTTACTTATGTCATCCCCCTTGTTCTCGTCCTTCCTCACCAGCGTAACTACGCCCTTGGTCACAGAACTGGGAATTCTCTCGTTCTGCTGCCAGTTGCAGTAGACCGCTTCGAGGATATCGGAGAACAAGTCCGGCATCGCTACATATAGCTCGTATGGTAGACCATTGAGACCCGGAGATTTGCGTTTGCCACATTAGCTCAGCGCCGCCCCTATCTCAGCAGCTGAAATCGGCCTTTCGCAGGACTTCCCCTCCCCGTCCGAGAGGCGCGGCAGACCGTCGATGTATGGATTGAAATCCATAGTCTCACCCGGCGCGCCGCCCCTCCCGAACAGTCGTGCAAAGTGCCGCTGAAAGGCCGCACACATCGGCCCAGGTTCAAGGATCACATGCCCATCCTGGTCCTTCAAAGACCGAATCGTGGACTTGTTCCTACTTTTTGCCTCTGTCACTCGGGCCCAGCGAACAGCTTTGGCTCCCTCATTACCCAGAGCACGTATTTTACTCCTGACAACGCAGCCCTCGTACATCACATCAAAGAACTGGTCTAAGGCCATTATTGATGCCAGCTCGCTGGCTACATTGCCACTCCTAATCGCCCCTTCTACTCTATCTACTAATTCCCTTTCCGTCTTGTTCCTATCCATTGCTAATTCCTGACTAAAACCTATCGATTCTATTCTAATTGCTCTCTTAAGAGAGCTCCACCACCTGTTGTTGACAAT
The DNA here is from genome assembly GCA_964016885.1 of Eledone cirrhosa. Taxonomy (NCBI): domain Eukaryota; kingdom Metazoa; phylum Mollusca; class Cephalopoda; order Octopoda; family Eledonidae; genus Eledone; species Eledone cirrhosa. Next base: position 25,348,135 of record OZ024744.1, read on the forward strand.
TGCCCCTGTCAAACTCTGCTTAACTAACGTGCTAATCCGTTTACTGTAAGCTTTGCTTGTCGGTAACGACAAGTTCAGCTTCCAGTAACCGGGTCCCTGTCTATGGGTTCTATCAAGGTTGACTATGCAGGTCACTAACTTGTGATCCGAATAGTCAACCATGAACATTTTTGGACAGCTAAATGTCTCCCTATCCTTATCTCTAACTAGGACCCTATCTAGGTACGACCTAGATGGTCCACGTCCATAGTGGTACAGTCGGAAAATCTAGTCGATATCTATCGGCCAGGTCAAATCGGCCGATTAACCTTTTGAGGCTTTTACACCCCCCTCTATTGGCACATGCCCCTACATAGTCCCAACGTGCATCCAGGATACCATTCCAGTCCCCCACTAAAAGCAAGGAGCGGGACGTTCCCAGAAAAGTTTCCAGACGTTGGAAGTAGTCCGGCCGCGCTGCCCAAAAAGGGGCGTACACAGCAACTAGTCTAAGGGCTCCACTTTCACTACTGCCGACGTCTAAAACCACCAGTTGACCCTCCGGGTCCAGGTGCACCTTCTGTATGGCGAGGCCCAGGTGTTTTCGCAGCAGAACGACAACTCCACCCCCACCCCCCGGTTGACAGAGAGATGCGAAGATCTCAAAGTCGTCGAAGAGGGGCGCCAGTTGGCGCTCGCTGCTGATCCTGGACTCGCAAATAGCCATTACATCCATTCTATGCGACCTGACATCGTTTAAAAGTTTGCCTTGTTTCCAAGACAGTCCCAGGCCGCGTACATTCAGACACCCAACTCTTATATCAGCCATGTTGGTTAAAAGAGGAAGGACCTACCTGTTCGGCTCCTGAGGAGCAGGTTGCACAATATCCATGGGCGTATTGGAGGGGTTGTTTTGGTGGGATGTTGTTCTGTGGTGGGGTGGGGGTGTTTGGTGAGGTATGGGTGGGGAAACATTTCAAGAGGACGCGGTTATAGGGTCGAGTACATGTTTTCCCCAAGTCCTCAGGAAAGTTCTCTCTTAGTTTTGCATAGGTGTCCATGGGGGCGTCTTATCACTTTTAAATGCGGTTTGTTGGCCGCGCTTGCAAAGAATTGCCCTTCAGTTTCCACCGAAGGGTCTTTGTGTATTGTTTTTACTAGTTCTTTGTTATTTGTGTTAATGTATGTATACTGTTTTATTTGTGTTGTGTTTGTTTGTTGTTCTTGTGTGTGCTTGCGTTTTGTTGTATGTGTTATGTTTTGGGGTGGGTTGGATTTTGTTTGTTCTGTTTGTTTTGTTTTTGTTGGTGGTTGTGTGTTTGTTTCGTTTATGTTCGTGTGGTGTTTTCTTTTTTTTTCTTTTTATAGGTTGGAAGGGTTCCCCCTCTTCGTCACTAGGTGCCGTTTCAGCTGGGTCCTCGTTCGTGCTGTCGGGTAGTGGTGTATTTTGGGGTTTTGTAGTGTTTGTGTGTGTTTTTGGAGTTGTTTTGGGTGGGACCGTGTCTTGTGTTATTTTTCCGTGTTGTTTTTGTTGTTGTTGTTGTTGTTGTTGTTTTTGTTGTTGTTGTTGTGGTGGTGGTAGTGGTGGTGGTGGCGGTGGTGGCGGTGGTGGTGTGTAGGCAAAAGAGCCTTTTTGTTGTCAATTGAGGACAAGCAGCCCTTGGATAACCCCTGCTTGAACAGTAGTAACATATGGGCCTCCTACCCTCGGCTGAAATGTATACAATGTTTCTCCATCGAGGGACACCCTCTGGGGTATTCTAGCTATTCGTTCTGGTCTCATTTGGACCAGAACCTCCACGCTCAAACCGCCGAAAACGTCTGTGGTGATTCGTCTTCTAAAAATACTGTTAGTACCCAGGAAATGCATGCATTTGGCCGGATTCCGGAGACTCTTATTTTTTACGTTCTTTTCCCCAAATATGTGGGGAAAAATGTGTGTAGCTTGGAAACAATTGGCGACACAGAGTATTTCCTGGCCGCCAATTGATCCTTCATTAGCACCGTTATATTCCCATAGAGTGGCCCTTTTTGTATGAACGATATATCACTCCACACATTTTTTTAGGACCAGCTCAATTTTTTGGGGGGATAATTGAGCTGGTTTCCTTGTTATGTTGGAAATTGTTCTGAAAGATATCGTTCTTAGTGTCGTGTCTTTTTGATTCCTTGTGGGGAGGTGATTGTGAAGTCTCCTCCTTCTTTGAAAGTTACATACTGTTTTGCTTCCTTCATCTTTTCTCTCAGAGTTGTAATGTCCAGTTGCTTGCAGGTCTGTGTTTTTCGGACCGCCTGTGCAAAGGAAGCACCAGTAGTGCTTTCGCTTTGTTTGGTGTTATCGTTATTTTTTTCATTTTTTTCTTGGTTGGTGTTGTGACTATTGCTGTTGTTGGTCGTGCTGTTATTGTCATTGTTGTTTTTGTCTGCGTTTATGTGACTTTCTGGGTTTTCACCCATGTTTACAAATTTTTGTTTTAATTCCGTGTTACATGTTTCTTTTGCAGAAGTGAGGGAAGACTTAGAGCATTGTGCTTCTAGCTTATCTGTATCACCTTTCTTAGGGGGCGTGGCTTTCTCGTTAGGATGAGATGTGAAAATTCCGTCCATTTCTATCAGTTTGCCGTAATAAATTTTTAAATGTAAAATTCGCCCCAAAAAGGGGCGAAAATAAATTAAACTCAAAGTCTGACGACCCAGGCAAGGGGTTAACGTGTATTACAGTACAAAAACAATAAATCAAAACTCACTTTAGAGTAAGTAAATCCAACTCGGTAGCCGAGCTTGTTCACACACGTCAACACACGTCTCTCGTATACGAGATGTTATGTGAGATATTATGTGAGGTAAAGCCTTTACTGTGAAAATACAGTAGTATATATAGAGTAATGTAAATGTTATGTGAGATATTATGTGAGGTAAAGCCTTTACTGTGAAAATATAATAGTATATATAGAGTAATGTAAATATTATGTGAGGTATAGCCTTAACTGAAAATATAATAGTATATGTAGAGTATTATCAATGGTAAGGGGTTAAGCAAGGAGAAAGATATTTCATAAAATTTGTTTAAATATGGAATGCAATTCTAATAAATAACAAAGAAACCATTCCGTGTAGGAGACGTTGAAACTACTAAATGGATTTACAGTTCCTTGAAGTTTGACAGTCTATTTTGGCATCATTCCTAATTGCTCTCTCTCTCTCTCTCTCTCTCTCTCTCTCTCTCTCTCTCTCTCTCTCTCTCTCTCTCTCTCTCTCTCTCTCTCTCTCTCTCTCTCTCTCTCTCACTCTCCCTCTCTCCTATTTCCTGCTCCATCTCTCGCCAAACACACACACACACACACACACACACACACACACACACACACACACACACACATATATATATATATATATAATATGTAAGTATGTGTGTGATTATGCGTGTGTAACAAGAATTAACGAAAGAAAATTAATTAGATAAATATGGAGATAGAGAGATAAATGGATGCTTCATAACAGCGAAGATAAAGTGACCTGTGTTGTTGGAGACTGTAGACCATCTGACTATATGTGCGGCCAGTGGCGGCTCGTGGCTACCATTAGTGGGGGATGCTGCTCTAGAAATGTTTAGCCATTGTTTTAATATTGTGTATCACGGAACAAATTTAAAATGAAAATGTATTCAACGGTGAAAACTTCTTAAGCTGTTGAAGTGTACTAATTGTCACAGAACTTATTTCTTGGGGATGCAAGGAGGTCATGGTTAAATTATTTAAATTTTCTATACAATAAAACAACCGGCAAAATAAACTATGAATTAAATAGAATGGCTTGAACCCTGATAGTCCGCTACAGTTTATCACATTCTACAATATGGTACATGGTTTTTAAACACGCTGAGTTAACAGTAAACACTATATTACACATGGACAATATGGTCGACACTGCGTGAGGGAGAGACAGTGCTCTTTCTAACGACCGTTCAGATTCTTTCCTGGGACATGTGCGCATGCGCACATCAGTCAAACACGGCTTCGCAGGAACTACGAAACACACAGTTCCATACAAGGATTTTTGTAGTTTTTCATGGCTACTGACATTAAGGATTATATATTGTACAAGTATAATGTACAATAGGGGGTGCTGTAGCTCCACAGGGACTATACAATAGCTGGTCATGTAGTTCCACAGTGCCAATAAAATAGGGGGTAGTATAGTTCCACAGTAAACTATACAATATGAGGCGCTGCAGTTCCGCAGTGACTATACAATAGGGGGTGCTGTAGTTCCTCAGTCCAATGCAATAGGGGGTGTTGTAGTTCCACAGTGCCTATACAATAGGGGGTAGTGTAGTTCCACAGTGTCAATGCAATTGGGGGTAGTATAATTCTACAGTACCTATACAATAGGGGGTAGTGTAGTTCTACAGTGACTATACAATAGGGGGTGTACTCGACAGTGCCTATACAATAGTGGGTAGTGTAGTTCCACAGTGTCAATGCAGTAGGAAGGGGGTGTAGTTCCACAGTGCCTATACAATAGGGGGTGCTGTACTTCCACAGTGCCAATGCAGTAGGGGGTAGTGTAGTTTCACAGTGCCTATACAATAGGGGGTATTGTAGTTCCACAGTGCCAATGCAATAAGGGGTGTAATTTCACAGTGCCTATACAATAGGGGGTGCTGTAGATCACAGTGCTTATACAATAGGGGTGCTGTAGTTCCACAAGGCCTATACACTAGGGGTGGTGTAGTTCCACAGTGTCTATACAATAGGGGTGGTGTAGTTCCACAGTGCCTATACAATAGGGGTGGTGTAGTTCCACAGTGCCTATACAATAGGGGGTGCTGTAGTCCACAGTGCGTATATAATAGGGGGTCGTGTAATTCCACAGTGCCAATACAATAGGGGGTGCTGTAATCCACAGTGCATATACAATAGGGGGGTGTAGTTCCACTGTGCCTATTCAATAGGGGTGGTGTAGTTGCACACTACCTATACAATAGGGGGTGCTGTAGTCACAGTGCACGAGCCACCACTGTGTGCGGCTTTATTTGTAGTTGGAACGTTGATAGGAAAGCAGTTTAAGTGAAGTTCTTAGGAGAGACAAACTGAGAAGTGAGAGTCAATTGTCCTACTTTATATTTTGCCTCCTATCAGCAATGGAAGGATCAATGGAAACATTGTTTCCTTGGTCACATTTGACGAGCTCCCTCCTCACTCGGTACACGAATAAGGTCAGGGCTCTTGTCGATCGATCATTGATGAAGCCTTGATTTCTTCATAGCTTTTTTTAATGGCAATTTTGCTGTACAATGAGTCACCACTATTTACCGGTTGTAGTTTCTAACAAAAAGTACTCGAACGCACAGAGTCAGATCAGGTACCGCAAATCTCGTCCAACTCTTTATTAGTTCAGCCAGTACGGTGGATTGGCAGAATCGGTAGAGCGCCGGACACCATAATTTACAGTACAGAATTACGGCCCTTTACATTCTAAGTTCAAATCCCACCGAGGTTAGCTTTGGCTGTCATCCTTACGGGGTCGCTAAAATAAAGTACTTTCAGCCCCCCCCCCCCCCCCAAAAAAAAATATTGCTGGCCTTGTGCCTATCATAGAATACATTATTTATAAGGATAACAGAATGAATGACGTTCTCCCCGGTAGGAATTGAACTCAGAGCACAGTGAACCGAAACAAATATGTCGCCGGAGATACTAGGAGCAAACAAAATATAAAATATACGATTGCGTATATGGAGTGGACCTAGGTTGGTGAGGTATGTAATAAAGTAGTATAGAAGTTGTTGTGGCTTTAAAATAGCCAACAGTATAGAGTCGATCGTGTTAGCTAGTAACTAGAATGGGATGGAGTTTGCCAGTATATTAGTTAGTCTTCTGTCAAGTATGGTCTAGAATGTAGACCATAGATCAACGGTCGCCAACCGGAGGTTCGAGAGAAAACAAAGATCAAACTATCGTGTTGTCTTATGACAGAAAACCTGCTCTAATTTTGGTGGTCCGAGAGATAATGTTGGTGGTCCGAGAGATAATGTTGGTGGTCCAAGAGATAATGTTGGTGGTCCAAGAGATAATGTTGGTGGTCCGCAGAAAAAGTTGGACATTATTAATAATAAAAAGTTAGACATTATTAATAATAAAACAAAAATAATTTCGGTTAAAATATATTTTATAACTCTCCTCCCCTAAAAATGTTTCTCCTCAGTAAAGAACTAACATCCATGAAAGAATTTACAGATATGTATCATCTATCGACAATATGACACACGTACGCTTCAGTATTCTTTCGACCATAATTTTGTTATATTGTGACAGGTACATTTCATATTAATAAAATGGAAGTTCTCTGATCATTATTTTACAAACGTAAGGTGGATTGGCAGTATCGGTAGAGGGCCGGACGCCATGCTTTGACACATGGAATTACGGCCCTTGCCATTCTGTATTCAAATCCCGCCGAGGTTAACTTTGCCTTTCATCCTTACGGGGTCGATAAAATGAAGTACCAGTAATGTACTGATTAATTGCTGGCCTTGTGCCAAAAGTAGAAACAATTATTTTACAAACGTATTTATCTTTTTAAAAAAACTCATATTAGTGGTCCGCGTGATTTAGAATTATGAATTTAGTGGTCCATGAGGTCCGAAAGGTTGGTGACCGCGGCTCATAACCGGCTGCTCATAATCAGCTGTTCATAACCTTTTTTTGCGATATCGCCGTCTTTAACAAGGAGAAATTTTCCACCGTTTTCCTGTATAGTAAATATTGAAACACATAACAAATATTTGATAAAAGTTTGTTACTGGTTCGTTATTCCCATTTAGCCCTTTTTTATACTTCTTCTTTGCATATCTCCTTTGAATATTGTTTTCGGGTAGCGTATGTTGGAATACCTTCTTAATACTCACAATCCTATATCGTCCATCAACATTTCCAATCACCCACCATTTTCTGTTTAGTTGCTCAGCACCCACCCAACGGTTGAAATCATTGGTAAACACTAGAATGTGTATGTATGTATGTATGTATGTATGTATGTATGTATGTATGTATGTATGTATGTATGTATGTGTGTATGTATGTATGTATGCATGCGCATATGTGTATATACATGAGTGCATGTGTATGTATATGCGCGGCGACATAGAAATAATCGGGCTGGATACACGATCGCGCGGTTAAACCACTGGGAGTGAATGACCCCTAGCCTTTGTCAGAGCATTCTTCTAGGAGAAGGCAACTCAGGAAACTGGGATAACACTGATATAAAACCTGTGGCTCAGTAGTTAACGATGATGTTGATCTTTTCTTCTTTTCGGGTTATAGCTACTGTCGCTCAGAGAGTGGGATTGGCTCAGTGCACAGTCTTTCCTCACTTTAAAAATATCGTTAGAATTAATTAATAATAATTAATAATGGTATATCGTGCAATGGCCATACTCGATAACGAGGGGGAAGCCATCCTGTATTTATGTATAGACATGTATGTTTGCATGCTTGCATATGTGTATGTTCTTCTAGTTTTATAATTTCACAAAGTTTTACCAATAGAGAGAGAGTCGGTTTCTAACATAGACACAAGACGCTCTCATTGGAATTTATACAACATCAACTAGGTAGATATGTATGTATGTCTGCATGAATGTGTGTGTGTAGATATAGATGTTATTGTATGTGTGGATGTGGATATTTTGAGTTGTATGTGTGCATGTGTATATGCTTTGTATCTGTACATGTGTATATGCAGTTATTAGATGCAGAATTTTTGAAATGTTTACATATTTTACTGTTCCATTAATGGATTGTACTTGTAATTTCCTAACTAGTTGTGTTCTTTCTGTTCCTGTGAAGCCTAGCTTCTCAAGATGTGTACTAAGGCAGTTACTAACATATCTATGTATGTATGTATGTATGTATGTATGTATGTATGTATGTATGTATGTATGTATGTATGTATGTATGTATGTATGTATGTGTGTATGTATGTATGTATGAATGTATGTATGTATGTATGTATGTGTGTATGTATGTATGTATGTATGTATGTATGTATGAATGTATGTATGTATGAATGTATGTATGCATGTATGTATGTATGTATGTATGTATGTATGTATGTATGTATGTATGCATATATGTATGTCAAAAAACAAAACCTGACAAAGGGCGGAAGAACTCATAAAAGTCAACGACCATCCAAAAGTGTGTAAATATGTATATACACATGTACAGTGTGTGTGTATATTTGTATATGCATGGGTACATGTGCATGTATATGCGCGGGGACATAGAAATAGTCGGGCTGGACACCCGATCGCGCAGTTAAACCACTGGGAGTGAAGGACCCCTTGCCTTTCTCAGGGCATTCTTCTAGGAGAAGGCAAATCAGGAAACTGGCATAACTCCGATATAAAACATGTGGCTCAGTAGTTACCGATGATGTTGATCTTTTCTTCTTTTCGGGTTATAGCTACTGTCGCTCAGAGAGTGGGATTGGTTCAGTACACAGTCTTTCGTCACTTTAAAAAATATCTTCACGCACAGGCATTGCATGATAGAATTAATTAATTATTATTAATAATGGTATATCGTGCAGTGGCCATACTCGATGACGAGGGGGAAGCCATCATGTATATATGTATGTATGTGTATAAGTATGTATGTATATATATATATATATATATATAGTTTTGCGACGTTTTTAATATGAACTCGTGTGTCGAAACAAATATTGTTATACTTGGGGAGGGTCATATTTGTGTAATATTGCCAGAATTAATAACAGAACACACTCACTGTTTGGTTGGTTTTCTCTTTTCGCTTCTGTGTCTTTTATATCGGTAATCTAATTTATTCGGTCCTCAATGTTGCCATTGACTGACCAACGGTCAAAAATAATAAAGATACAATATAGACACAAACACATATATATAGTTTATCAAAGTTCTTTCGTTGCATATCTGCAGCATCGTCAGTGGTGTTGTTGTTTCCTCCCGTTGCATTGTATTTTCTACGCCATCTTTATTTAGTCTGTTTATATATTTATTTATTTTATTTTGTTTTCTTTGCGCATGCGTTTGCGTGTGTGTATAGTGGTTTGTTAGATGTGTGTTCGTGATTGGGTGACTGTGTATTGGTTAATGTATTCTATCTTTACTAGTGTGTGTTTATATGTGTTTGTTGTTATTGTGCTTGTGTATGTATTTATTTATTTATCTATTTATTTATTTATACTTCTCTTAGGTCAGTGTTGTTTGTTTGGGTGTTGTTGTTATTCCATTCATTTTTTCTGTTTAGCCTTGGCATTCTAAGTTCTATTTCACTGGCCTCTCTGATTTGCCTATCTGCTGGGTCATTTCTATGTTTAGATATTATTCTAATTTCTCTGTTGTCTATGTTACCGTCATGTTGTCGTCTGGTATGTTCGTATAGTGCTGAATCGTTTTTTCGTCCCTTTAGTTCCCCCCAGTGTTGGTCTATCCTTTCACCTATGCTACGAGCTGTCTCGCCTATATATGTTGTTGTCATGTTTCTACAAGTACCCTCTGTACATCTTATGCTATAGACTACGTTTCTAGTTTTACAGTTTATCCGGGGGTTTACCTTACATATGATACATTTCTTATTAGTACAGTGGGTTATCTTAAAAGGGTAGGTTCTGCTGATCAGGGATTTTATGGTGGTTCCTGGCTTTTCTACCACCTTAATCTTTAAGTGGGTCTTTCTCAGGGTCTTTCTACACTAGTTAGCTAATTTCCCTCCAGGGGTAGCGCCCACAAACATGACACTCTGGTATCTCTGGTTGTCGTACCATGAGATGGCTATCCCTATCTTATGTCTAGCCCTATCTAAGCTATTCCATGATTTGCTCCTGTATAATGGGCAAATTCCTTTCCTGTCCAGTTCTATGAAGGTCTTATACTTATCCATGGCTCCCTCGTATACTATATATAACTATATTGATATCGTCTACGTAACGAGAGTACATGATGAGGTCTATGGAGCTCTCATTAAGGAGATCTTTAAGTCTCCTTTCCCACCATACCATAAAAAGTTTGGCAACATCACCAGCTATGCTGACGCCAATGGCTGCTCCCTCATTTTGGGTGTAGATCTTCTCGTTGAACTTAAATATGTGGCCCTTTAGAGTAGTTTTGATACTAGCCCCTATTGCATGTGCGACCATTTTTCTTACCTGATCATTGTTTTGGGGTATCCGTATAGCTTTGGTCCACCCAATCCACCTTCCCATGAGAGTCCTTTTAGCCATTGAGGTTATGGTGGGGGGGTCTACCTCTTCTGGGTGTACTGGGGAAGAAACGTCTAAGGTCATGGCTGTCTAGGTAGTCAGTGTCGTAGGTAAGTGTAAGTAGGAGGCCCAGTTCGTCTGTGTCGACGTCGCAGAACTCCACCTCACTCTCAATGATCATCTCCACACATTTTTCCACAGCAAAATCAATGTTAATGGATGGGTACAGTGATACCACATCCATACTGCCTATTATGCAGTTAGATAGGTTCCTGTTTTTGTTGCACTCACTGATTCTGCTGAGGAGGTCCTCTGTACTGTCACATACATCTGGGGACATCTTGATTATGGGGCGTATAACCATTGAGAGGAAGTAGGAGATCCTGTAGTTGCTAGCTATATTTGCTCCGCATACGGGTCTTGTTGGTGGTCCTGTTGTTGGGTCGTCGACTGTCTTCTGGTCTTTGCGGAGCGATTACAAGGGTGGTATGTCATTGTTAGACGCCTGGAAGTTGTTGGCAGTGCGTCTGCTTGGCTTTAAGATGTCAGTCCACATCATCATGTGAGCGTTGAGGATGTTCTCTCTCCCATCATGTGTTTGCTGTGCAATTTCGCTCGTGTTGGTGATGTTGGGTTGCATAGCCTTGATGTAGTTCGGCATGCTATCTATTGACATCCTACCAGACTTATCCGTGGGTAGACATACTACCTCACTATCCCTTGTGTGCTGCTTTAGGCCAACCAAGCCTTCTACAGGTTTCCTCCCAAGTTGTTGGGCCTCTGATCTGCTCTGTCTCTTAGTATACTGGTCTACTATTTGTCTAATCTTATTTCTAGCTATGGTCAACTGTACCTCTGTCTCGTCATCTATTTGTTGTGGTATGCAACCTCTTTTATTAAAGGGTAACCTCGTAGGATAGATATTACCCAACTTATATGTTTTGTCAGCTGGGTTGAAGAATAGTTTCTCTAAGAGGTTGTCATTATATCTATCGTCATAGTTGTGTGTGTTGCTATTATTGTTATTATGGTTGTTATTGTTGTTCCTATCATTAGCATTATTATTATTGTTATGATTGCTAGATGTATTGTTGCTGTGATTGTTAGATGTACTGTTGTTATGATTGCTAGGTGTATTGTTGCTGTGATTAGGGGCTAGTATCAAAACTACCCTAAATGGCCACATATTCAAGTTCAACTAGAGGATCTACACCCAAAATGAGGGAGCAGCCATTGGCGTCAGCATAGCTGGTGATGTTGCCAACCTTTTTATGGTATGGTGGGAAAGGAGACTTAAAGATCTCCTTAATGAGAGCTCCATAGACCTCATCATGTACTCTCGTTACGTAGACGATATCAATATAGTTATAAGAACATCCCTACTAGAGAGCACTAACAAGTTTGATTTAGAACGTAGCACAATGGAAAGCATCCAGCAGATAGCTAATTCCATACACCAGAGTATAACTGTAACTATCAACTACCCTTCCAAACACCCTAACAATAGACTACCTGTATTAGACACGGAACTCTGGATTAACACTATAGACGAGAGGGCCCAAATTCTCTACTCACAATATGCTAAACCCATGGCCTCCAAATACCTGACACTCAAAAATTCAGCAATGTCCAGTAGTGCTAAGTTTAATATTCTGATCGCAGATTTGGTATGAGTGATGAAGAATGTGTCCCGCATGTGCGACCCAACAGAAATGGACAGACACATCCAACACTTCATCAACCGCATGCAGTTCTCTGGCTACAACCAAAGAGACAGAGTCAGAGTATACGAAGGAGCCATGGAGAAGTATAAGACCTTCATAGAACTGGACAGGAAAGGAATTTGCCCATTATACAGGAGCAAATCATGGAATAGCTTAGATAGGGCTAGACATAAGATAAGGAAAGCCACCTCTTGGTACAACAACCAGAGATACCAGAGTGTCATGTTTGTGGGCGCTACTCCTGGAGGGAAATTAGCTAACCACTGTAGAAAGGCCCTGAGAAAGACCCACTTAAAGATTAAGGTGGTAGAAAAGCCAGGAACCACCATAAACTCCGTGATCAGCAAAACCTACCCTTTTAAGAAACCCCACTGTACTAATAGGAAATGTATCATATGTAAGGTAAACCCCCGGATAAACTGTAAAACTAGAAACGTAGTCTATAGCATAAGATGTACAGAGGGTACTTGCAGAAATATGACAACAGCATACATAGGCGAGACAGCTCGTAGCATAGTTGAAAGGATAGATCAACACTGAGAGGAACTAAAGGGACGAAAAAACGGTTCAGTACTATACGAACATGCCAGACAACAACACGACGGTAACATAGACAACATAGAAATTAGAATAATATCTAAACATAGAAATGACCCAGCAGATAGGCAAATCAGAGAGGCCAGTGAAATAGAACTTAGAATGCCAAGGCTAAATAGAAAGAATGAATGGAATAACAACAACACCCAAACAAACAACACTGACCTAAGAGAAGTTTAAATAAATAAAAATATAAATACATAAATAAATACATACACAAACACAATAACAACAAACACATATAAACACACACTACTAAAGATAGAATACATTAACCAATACACAGTCACCCAATCACGAACACACATCAAACAAACCACTATACACACACGCAAACGCATGCGCAAAGAAAACAAAATAAAATAAATAAATATATAAACAGACTAAATAAAGATGGCGTAGAAAATACAATGCAACGGGAGGAAACAATAGTACCACTGACGATGTTGCAGATGTGCAACGAAAGAACTTTGATAAACTATATATATGTGTTTGTGTCTATATTGTATCTGTATTATTTTTGACCGTTGGTCAGTCAATGGTAACATTGAGCACCGAATAAATTAGATTACCGATATAAAAGACACAGAAGCGAAAACCAACCAAACAGTGAGTGTGTTCTGTTATTAATTCTGGCAATATTACAGAAATATGACCCTCCCCAAGTATAACAATATATATATATACATATATATATATATATACATATAATTGTTTCTACTTTTGGCACAAGGCCAGCAATCACCCAGTGTATTACTGGTACTTTATATTATCGACCCCACAAGGATGAAAGGCAAAGTTAACCTCGGCGGGATATGAACTGAGAATGGCAAGGGCCGTAACACTCTGCGTCAAAGCATGACGCCCGACCCTCTACTGCCAATCCAAATATACATATAATAATAATAATAATAATAATAATAATAATATATATATATATATATTTACATGTATGTGTTTGTGTGTGTGTGTATGTGTGTGTGTGTGTAATTATGTATATATGTATGTATGTAGTAACAGTGCTACTGGTAACATATATCCCAGTACAACCTGTCTCATGGTCGGGTTGTTGGCGACTAAACTGGCAACCCCACCACGGTTTCTTGGTGAGGAGGGTGACTTTGGACATCCTGCAGGACTAAAAACAAAACCTGTCAAAGGGCAAAGGAGCTCTTTAGAGTCAATGGCCATCCAAAATCACCGGGAGAGGTGACCCCCTAGCCTTTGTCAAGGCAGAATTCTAGGAGAAGGAAAACTCTGATATAACACCTGCAACTCTGATGGTATCCAATGATGTTGACTAGTTCTTCTTTTTGGTAAATATCATCTTGGTTAAAAGAGTGGGACTGGCTTTGTGCAGTGCCTTTGCTCACTATAAAAGCTTCACGGCACAGGCATTGCTTTATATCTGGAGATCTCTCTGCATTTCTCTTCACATGGTACCATGGGCCCAGCACTATGTGTCAATAATTGTCACAAGTGTAGTGTTTGTACCAGAGTTTTCAAGTCACTGGCTGGACTAAAAAGTCACACTCGTTCAGTGCATCTGTAGGGGTTCTCCTACATGGATATAAAGTAGTGGCCGTACTCTAAAACGAGTTGGCAGCCACCATGTAGTAACAGTACAGTGATAAATGTGAGCAGTTCTTCATTGCTGTACAGAATTGAGTTTTACAAAATGCCATTCATTATTCACAGCTGAAGTATTTCCTGGTTTTCAAGAGAATGGCTAGACTGTAGGATGCGGTGATATCTCTGTTATCTTTTTTTCTCATTCGAAAGAGGAAAGGCAGCGTCTATGACCATTTTCATGCCGTCTAAATTACGTGGATGGTGAAAGGAAGAATTTATCAACAGATTGGCAATATGATCTGCAGTATTGCAACAAAACAGATTTTCCAAAAAGTTGACTGGTACTGGTA
>OZ024744.1:25367607-25372607 GCA_964016885.1 Eledone cirrhosa
GCCTCTGTGTGTGAGTGTGTCTCCGTCTGTGTGCCTCTGTGTGTGAGTGTGTCTCCGTCTGTGTGCCTCTGTGTGTGAGTGTGTCTCCGTCTGTGTGCCTCTGAGTGTGTCTCCGTCTGTGTGCCTCTGTGTGTGAGTGTGTCTCCGTCTGTGTGCCTCTGTGTGTGAGTGTGTCTCCGTCTGTGTGCCTCTGTGTGTGAGTGTGTCTCCGTCTGTGTGCCTCTGTGTGTGAGTGTGTCTCCGTCTGTGTGCCTCTGTGTGTGAGTGTGTCTCCGTCTGTGTGCCTCTGTGTGTGAGTGTGTCTCCGTCTGTGTGCCTCTGAGTGTGTCTCCGTCTGTGTGCCTCTGTGTGTGTCTCCGTCTGTGTGCCTCTGTGTGTGTCTCCGTCTGTGTGTCTCTGTGTGTGAGTGTGTCTCCGTCTGTGTGCCTCTGTGTGTGAGTGTGTCTCCGTCTGTGTGCCTCTGTGTGTGTCTCCGTCTGTGTGCCTCTGTGTGTGAGTGTGTCTCCGTCTGTGTGCCTCTGTGTGTGAGTGTGTCTCCGTCTGTGTGCCTCTGTGTGTGAGTGTGTCTCCGTCTGTGTGCCTCTGAGTGTGTCTCCGTCTGTGTGCCTCTGTGTGTGAGTGTGTCTCCGTCTGTGTGCCTCTGTGTGTGAGTGTGTCTCCGTCTGTGTGCCTCTGTGTGTGAGTGTGTCTCCGTCTGTGTGCCTCTGTGTGTGAGTGTGTCTCCGTCTGTGTGCCTCTGTGTGTGAGTGTGTCTCCGTCTGTGTGCCTCTGAGTGTGTCTCCGTCTGTGTGCCTCTGTGTGTGTCTCCGTCTGTGTGCCTCTGTGTGTGAGTGTGTCTCCGTCTGTGTGCCTCTGTGTGTGAGTGTGTCTCCGTCTGTGTGCCTCTGTGTGTGAGTGTGTCTCCGTCTGTGTGCCTCTGAGTGTGTCTCCGTCTGTGTGCCTCTGTGTGTGAGTGTGTCTCCGTCTGTGTGCCTCTGTGTGTGAGTGTGTCTCCGTCTGTGTGCCTCTGTGTGTGAGTGTGTCTCCGTCTGTGTGCCTCCGTGTGTGAGTGTGTCTCCGTCTGTGTGCCTCTGTGTGTGAGTGTGTCTCCGTCTGTGTGCCTCCGTGTGTGAGTGTGTCTCCGTCTGTGTGCCTCTGTGTGTGAGTGTGTCTCCGTCTGTGTGCCTCTGTGTGTGAGTGTGTCTCCGTCTGTGTGCCTCCGTGTGTGTGTGTCTCCGTCTGTGTGCCTCTGTGTGTGAGTGTGTCTCCGTCTGTGTGCCTCTGTGTGTGAGTGTGTCTCCGTCTGTGTGCCTCCGTGTGTGTGTGTCTCCGTCTGTGTGCCTCCGTGTGTGAGTGTGTCTCCGTCTGTGTGCCTCTGTGTGTGAGTGTGTCTCCGTCTGTGTGCCTCTGTGTGTGAGTGTGTCTCCGTCTGTGTGCCTCCGTGTGTGTGTATCCATGTTTGATTGCGAGTCTTTTTTTACCTAACCCCCCATCACTTCTTTCTATTAATCGATACATGCGTGTTTCGCACACTCTTAGATGTGTACATATATCGAACTGCATAAGAAAAATAGGAAGGGAGGAGAGGAAGAACATAGTGGGGTGATGGAAGAGGGGGGATGAGCAAGAGAACTAACATACAGGATAAACACTTACATCTAAGGATTCCAGACACACACACATACACAGCATGTATACATATGTAAACACACGAACACAGACATACAGCAACACAGACACGTATACATATGTAAACACACTGACACACACAAATAGGTTGACACACAGAACTCCTTAATTAGATTTTCTAATAAATCTTTCTAGGCCCAATTGACTGTCACATGAAGTAGGAGAGTACATATGGCACATAGACTGCACATAAGATAGCAACAGAGAGATATAGAGGGAGGGAGAGAAGGAGGAGATAGAATGGAGGTGATGGAAATGGGTGGGGTGGGGTTAGAGCGAAATTAGAGAGATGAGAACGATGTTGGTGTTAATGATGATAGTGATGGCAATATGGGGGTGGTGTCGGGCAAAAAGAGACGCTCATATATTTAACGCTCCGACACCCAAGCAAACACTCACCCACACAACCATCCAACTTTCCAAACAACCAACCAACCATCGAATCAAGCATCCAACCAACCAACCATACAACCATCCAACCATACAACCAACCACCCAACCAACAATCCAAACATCCAACCATCCAACCACCCAACGACCCAACCAACCACCCAACCATCCAACCAACCAACCCACAACCTACCACACAACCATCCAACCACCCAAACAACTAACCAACCAACCAACCATCCAACCACGCAAACAACTACCCATCCAACCACCCAACCAACCAGCTAACCGACCACCCAACCATGCATTCAACCACCCAACCAACTAACCAACCAACCAACCGTCCTAATATCCAGCCACCCAACCAATCACTCATCCAACCACCCAACAAACCAACCAACCATCCAACCACCCAACGAAGTAACCAACCAACCAACCTTCCAACCACCCAACCAACTAACCAACCAACAAACTAACCAAACAACCAACGAACTAACCAGACAACCAACGACTCACCCATCCAAGCAAACAACCACCCAACCATCGAATCGTCCAACCACCCAACCAACTAACCAACCAACTACCAAGCCATCAAACCATCCACCACCCAACCAACTAACCAACCACCCAACCAACAAGCCACCCAACCATCCAACCATCCAACCATCCAACCACTTAACCAACTAACCAACCATCCAACCAACCAACCATCCAACCAGTCAACCACCCAACCAACTAACCAACCAATCAACCAACCAATCAACCAACCAACCACACAACCAACCATCCAACCAACCAACCAAACACACATCCAACCAACCATCCAATCAACCATCCAACCAACCATCCAACCAACCATCCAACCAACCAACCAACCAACCAACCATCCAACCAACCAACTATCCAGCCAACCATCCAACCATCCAACCAACCATCCAACCAACCAACCAACCAACCAACCACCCATCCAACCAACTATCCAACCAACCATCCAACCATTCAACCAGCCAACCAACCACCCAAACAACCAACCCTCCAACCATCCAACCAACCAACCAACCATCCAACCAACCAACCAACCAACCACACAACCAGCCATCCAACCAACCAACCAACCACCCGTCCAACCAACCCTCCAATCAACCATCCAACCAACCAACCATCCAACCACCCAACCACACAACCACCCAACCATCCAACCATCCAACCAACCAGCCAACCATCCAACCAAACAACCAACAATCCAACCAACCAACCAACCAACCAACCAACAATCCAACCAACCAACCAACCAACCAACCAACCATCCAACCAACCAACCAACAATCCAACCAACCAACCAACCAACCAAGCAACCAACCAACCACCCAACCAACCATCCAACCATCCAACCAACCAACCATCCAACCATCCAACCAACCATCCAACCAACCAATCATCCAACCACCCAACCAACCAACCATCCAACCAACCAGCCAACCATCCAACCAAACAACCAACCAACCATCCAACCATCCAACCAACCATCCAACCAACAAACCATTCGCCAACCATCCAACCAACCAACCAACCAACCAACCACACAACCACCCAACCAACCAACCATCCAACCAACCAACCATCCAACCAACCAACCATCCAACCAACCACCCAACCAACTAACCATCCAACCACCAAGCCATCAAAACATACAACCACCCAAACAAAAAACAACCCAAACATTCAACCATCCAACCACATAACCAACTAACCAACCATCAGACCAACCAACCATCCAACCAAACAACCACCCAAACAAAAAACAACCCAAACATTCAACCATCCAACCACATAACCAACTAACCAACCATCAGACCAACCAACCATCCAACCAAACAACCACCCAACCACCATCCAACCAACCAACCAACCAACCATCCAACCACCCAACCACCATCCAACCAACCAACCAACCAACCATCCAACCACCCAACCACCCAACCACCAACCATCCAAACAACCAGCCATCCAGCAAACCATCCATCCATCCAACCAACCAACCAACGAACCAACTAACCATCCAACCATCCAACCAACCATCCAACCAACCAACCAACCACCCATCCAACAAACCATCCAACCAACCAACTATCCAACCAACCATCCAACCAACCAATCAACCAGCCACCCGTATAACCAACCACCGAACCATCCAACCAACCAACCATTCAACCTACCATCCAACCAACCAAGCAGCCAACCATCTAACCAACCATCCATCCAACCAACCATCCATCCAACCAACTAACCACCCATCCAACTATCCAACCAACCAACCATCCAACCATCTAACCAAGCAACCAACCAATCACCCAACCACCAACCATCTGACCAACCATCCAAGCAACCAACCATCCAACCAACCAACCAACCACCCATCCAACCAACCATCCAACCAAACAACCAAACAACCAACCATCCAACCAACCAACCATCCAGCCGACCATCCAACCATCCAACCAACCATCCAACCAACCAACCAACCACCGATCCAACCAACCATCCAACCAACCATCCAACAATCCAACCAACCAACCAACCACCCAACCAATCAACCATCCAAACATCCAACCAACCATCCAACCACACAACCAACCATCCAACCAACCAACCAACTACCCATCCAACCAAACATCCAATCAACCATCCAACCAACCAACCATCCAATCACCCAACCACCCAACCACCCAACCATCGAACCAACCATCCATCCAACCAACCAACCATCCAACCAAACAACCAACCAACAACCATCCAACCAACCAACCATCCAACCAACCATCCAACCATCCAACTAACCATCCAACCAACCAACCAACCACCCATCCATCAACCATCCAACCAACCATCCAACCAACCATCCAACCAACCATCCAAACATCCTACCAACCAACCTACCAACC
>OZ024744.1:25380107-25405107 GCA_964016885.1 Eledone cirrhosa
CCTTCCTTCCTCAGTCGACATCATCACCCCTTCCTTCCTCAGTCGACATCATCACCCCTTCCTTCCTCAGTCGACGTCATCACCCTTTCCTTCCTCATTCGACGTAATCACCCCTTCCTTCCACAGTCGCTGTCATCACCCCTTCCTTCCACAGTCGACATCATCACCCTTTCCTTCCTCAGTCGACGTCATCACCCCTTCCTTCCCAGTCGACGTAATCACCCCTTCCTTCCTCAGTCGACGTTAGCAGTACTTCCTTCCTCAGTCGACGTCATCACCGCTTCCTTCCTCAGTCGACGTCATCACCCCTTCCTTCCACAGTCGAGATCATCACCCCTTCCTTCCACAGTCGAGATCATCACCCCTTCCTTCCACAGTCGAGATCATCATCCCTTCCTTCCACAGTCGAGATCATCACCCTTCCTTCCTCAGTCGAGATCATCACCCCTTCCTTCCTCAGTCGAGATCATCACCCCTTCCTTCCTCAGTCGACGTAATCACCCCTTCCTTCCACAGTCGAAATCATCACCCCTTCCTTCCACAGTTGAGATCATCACCACTTCATTGCTCAGTCGTCTCTAGTGTGTCACAGACAAATACACAAGACTATTTTATATTGTTAGATTCTGCAATTTGTCACGAGTAACAGTTGTTGCTGTTTAATACCAAGTCATTTCTAAGCCAGTAATCCCATTTATTTGTTGTTTTACTCATATGATATATACACACTAACGTTTCATTTTTACATAACGGACCAATTTACTGCAATTCTAAATGTAGGAATAAAAAATATATTGTTTGTGAAATTCGCAAGGAATTTTTCACATGAAGAATGTTTGTTTAACATATCGGTTCATCTCGCCAATGTACGTATCCTGTGCCAATATATTTACACACATAGATAGATACATACTACATATATATATATATTATATATATATATACACACACACACATACATACATACATACATACATACATACATACATACATACATACATACATACATACATACATACATACATATATGCATACACACACACAAATATATATATATATATATATATACATGCATACATACATACGTACATACATGGTGGCTGCCAACTCGTTTTCGAGTACGGCCACTACTTTATATCCATGTAGGAGAACCCCTACCGATGCGCTGAACGAATGTGACTTTTTAGTCTAGCCAGCGACTTGAAAACTCTGGTACAAAGAGTACACTTGTGACCATTATTGACACATAGTGCAGGGCCCATGGTACCATGTGACGACAAGTGCAGAGAGATCTCCAGATATAAAGCAATGCCTGTGCTGTGAAGCTTTTATAGTGAGCAAAGGCACTGCACAAAGCCAGTCCCACTCTCTTAACCAAGATGATATTTACCAAAAAGAAGAACAAGTCAACATCATTGGATACCATCAGGGTTGCAGGTGTTATATCAGAGTTTTCCTTCTCCTAGAATTCTGCCTTGACAAAGGCTAAGGGGTCATCTCTCCCTGTGATTTTGGATGGCTATTGACTCTTAAGAGCTCCCTTGCCCTTTGACAGGTTTTGTTTTTAGTCCTGCAGGATGTCCAAAGTCACCCTCCTCACCAAGAAACCTTGGTGGGGTTGCCAGTTTAGTCGCCAACGACCCGACCATACATACATACATACATACATACATACATACATACATACATACATACATACATACATACATACATACATACATACATACATGGTGGCTGCCAACTCGTTTTCGAGTACGGCCACTACTTTATATCCATGTAGGAGAACACCTACCGATGAGCTGAACGAGTGTGACGTTTTAGTCCAGCCAGCGACTTGAAAACTCTGGTACAAACACTACACCTGTGACAATTATTGACACATAGTGCTGGGCCCATAGTACCATGTGACGACAAGTGCAGAGAGATCTCCAGATATAAAGCAATGCCTGTGCCGTGAAGCTTTTATAGTGAGAAAAGGCACTGCACAAAGCCAGTCCCGCTCTCTTAACCAAGATGATATTTACCAAAAAGAAGAACTAGTCAACATCATTGGATACCATCAGGGTTGCAGGTTTTATATCAGAGTTTTCCTTCTCCTAGAATTCTGCCTTGACAAAGGCTAAGGGGTCATCTCTCCCGGTGATTTTGGATGGCCATTGACTCTTAAGAGCTCCTTTGCCCTTTGACAGGTTTTGTTTTTAGTCCTGCAGGATGTCCAAAGTCACCCTCCTCACCAAGAAACATTGGTGGGGTTGCCAGTTTAGTCGCCAACGACCCAACCATGAGACAGGTTGTACTGGGATACATGTTACCAGTAGCACCAAGTGGTGACCTGACCCATACATACATACATACATACATACATACATACATACATACATACATACATACATACACACATATATACATACATACATACATACATACATACATACATACATACATACATACATATATACATACATACATACATACATACATACATACATATATACATACATACATATATACATACATACATGATAGCTGCAAATTCTGCTAAGGTTATTGCAATTGCTTGGAGGTTTATAGATATTGGTACACTTTTAGGCTACGGCCAGCGACACGAACCTGTAACATATACTGAACAATCAATGCCTGTACTTTGAATGTTTTTTTAAGTGGGGAAAGACCTTGCACGTGACCACTCCCACTCTCTGAGCATCGAAAACACTACTCGAAAAGGAGA
The DNA here is from genome assembly GCA_964016885.1 of Eledone cirrhosa. Lineage (NCBI taxonomy): Eukaryota > Metazoa > Mollusca > Cephalopoda > Octopoda > Eledonidae > Eledone > Eledone cirrhosa. Next base: position 25,382,836 of record OZ024744.1, read on the forward strand.
ACTGGTCAACATCATCGGATGCTTCCGAAGCCGCAGGTTTTTTTTTTCAGAATTTCCCTCTCCTAGAAAGGTGTTGCGACAACAACTGGGGGCCTTTCACTCCCAGGTTAAAAAAAAAAGTTCTATTTGGATGGCCGTTGACTCTGCTCAGTTCCTCCGCCCTTTGCCGGGTCTTATATTTCATCCCGCAGGGTGTCCAAATATCACCCTCCTCACCAAGCATACATACATCTATATTAATGTCACAGAGACCCGAATAGTAACACTGAAGCAACATCTTCAACAGAAAAAAAAGGTCAGCAGCCCTCTTCCACAGGTCATGAGCATGAAGGCAATAATATCATTAGGATAGACACTGATCTGGAGGAGATATATGGAATAAGGCCTGATATAGATCTCTCTCCCAGGGAAATCGGAAGATTCTATTCAATGTTCGAACAAGATTTTTAAAATGGACCAATTTACAGAGAAAGTTGTGCATCGGTACCTGAGACGAAAATCGCAGACCATAGAGGGGATAAATCATTCAAAAAGCCTGTCATGGAGTTCCGACAAGTTTATGACATCCCACCTTGAAGGATATCTCTATATAATACAGGAACAAGAAATCCCTAACCAATAGTTACTACACAAAAGAGGGGGGTCATCAGTCGACAATAAATGGAGGCTATGTAAAACAAAGATCGAAGATGTTAGCCACATTGTTGCCAACTGTGAAAGAATGTCATCTCGCAACTACCTCCCTATAAGACACGATGTGATAGCTAGAACCATCTGGAACGCACTTAGGAAAACAAAATTAAAAACAAATGAGGAGGAATATGCTGAGACAAAAGGCACTAAAGAATACTGGTGGAACCTGAAAATAAAAACTGCCACCAAATTCAAACACAAGCGGCCTGGTATTGTTGTTTGGGATCACACATTGAAAATGTGCTCTGTTGTAGAGATCAGTTGCCCACTTGATGTCAACGTTGTAAGAAAAATACAAGAGAAGGAAGACATCTACGGACCAGTGATGAGGAGTTTGCAGATCCAGTATCCAATATACACCTTCAGCTTCATACCCATCATTATTGGAGCTATGGGTTATTTACCAACGCGCTTGGACCACAGTATAACTGAACTTGGAGTTGTGATTTGTGGACAAAGAGCGCAGCTCCCTAATTCACAGACTACAATTAGCTGCGATAGCTGGTACCTTCAACATTTGCAAAATATTCTTGTGATTCATGGGATGACAATTTGATTTCTTTTACAACCTTGCCGGTCAAAAATGTACTCTAAATTAAGAGAAAGAGAAACATACGTACATAAAAGAAATCACAGCCTCGGTTGAACATTTACGATATAGACTTACAGTGTATAAACAGTAAATGCTGTATAGATTATTTGCCTGACATCGAAAATCAATCAATCGTAACTTCGATGTGAAAGGATCGATCTCTGTAAAAGACACCCCTGCAAAAGATCTGGTTAAGAGATACTAGAGATCTGTATGGGTAAGGGGTAATGACCCTCGTCGGTCAGGAATGACCATGGGGTGTAGACTCGAGAGTTCTCCTCCGAGGCACAAGTCCGAGCACGGTTGTTTGAGAAAGACCAGCAGTCGCCCATGTATACCAGTCTCTCCTCTCTACACCACAGATGTTGTCCAAGGGAAAGGCAATGACTGATACAGCTTGACACTTGTGACGTCACAACATTAATACATACTATATATACATCATATATACACTATATATATACACTATATATACACTATATACTATGTTGTCTAAGGGAAAGGCAATGGCTGATACAACTTGGCACCAGTGACGTCACTACTCATTTCTACAGCTGAGTAAACTGGAGCAACGTGAAATAAAGTGTCTAAAGAACACAATGCAGAGCCCGGTCAAAGATTCGAACTCATAACCTCACGATTGTAAGCCCGACGCTCTAACCACTAAAGATCAACAAACAATCTGTATACCGAAAACAACTGGAGCTTCTTCAACAAAAGCAATATGAAATAGACGACGCAATACTGGACACATTCTTACAGAAAGTGTCGAATATGGAATTCCTTAGTCCTAGACATTATAACAGGTTCCTGGTTTAACAATCTTACATTCATTCGGTAATATTTGATAAAGTTACATTGAGAAAGTGTCAAGGGCACGCAAGAATTATCTTAATGGTTAGCAACTATCACTACTCTTCTCATCCCATCAAAATAACCAGACCACTCTTGCTAAAAATTACCGCCTAATAACCTGCCAGAACAAGATGTAGAAATTATATACAGGGTGCCTTAATCTGTTCTTCGGTACTACAACAGTATAACACTTGAGCAAGCTGTAGGAGCAGCTACTAATTAACAAATTGATTCCGGATAAACAGAGCCGAGTCTCAGGAATGTAGTGTGGCTGGACTACCAGAAAGTCTTTGATAATATACCTCGTGTATAGATTCTCATGCCTTTACAGTTAAACAAAGTCCCACCAGCACTTGTAGTTGCTATAGAACGCTTGACCGAGACTTAATACACCATTTCGCTCCTTGGGAGTGATAAGAAACAAATTGAATCTGATCCAATACACTAACACTAACATTTGGTACAATGTGTGTAGTTGGCAGAATCATAGGGGCTGCCATTCTTGGGAATAGCACACTGTAGATTTTTTCAAAAACCGTAATACATGCACAGCGAGAGAGAGGAACGGGTGTTAAAGAACTCGGTGAGGAAGGGAAACAATCTCTGGGCTACATTGTTTAACCCTGGAAAGGAGGTTGTCAGAGCCGGTGGTGTTGTTGATTTGAAAAAGAAACTGGAGATATTTTAACATTAACCAGTTGTATATGTGCATGAAGATGAGTCTGCTGGAGTGATAGGAGATTTATAACCACCCAGCCCTTCGGTGATTTTAGCTGAGTCGACTATCTACTACAAGCATTCAGACCAGGTTTCTGATCTGAGTAATCACCTTCCCTCTCTCCCTTCTCCCATCAGACTTTGAGACCCTGGGAAGGATCATGTGCCCTGCTCTACCATTGCATACTGAAAAGTAATTAAACAAAATGTTGGGTGCTAAACAGGCAGCAAGTGTGCAGGCTTTCTTGGTGGGGTACTACTCATAGAAGCTTCAAGTTAGTTAGCTGGCTATGACTGATAATATTGGAAATTATGTTAATCTTATCTGTTTCAACAACGTTGCTTTTGCATATTATAGTGTTGTATTTGGAATTGTTTTCAAAAAGGTGATTGTTATGCAGTTCTACGAGATTCCCGGTCATCTCCCTCCCGTCATCAGCTGCTACAAAGATGGGTGCTGCCTTAAGGTTCATTTTCCTTTTTGTTGTGGGAAAATACACTGAACACCCCCGCGTAACTAAAAGTGGACTAGGTGAAACTCTATAAATAAGAACTAAAGTGAGCTGTCAGAGGAACTGTGTGTACGGAGTCTTGTTGGTAGGAATTACACCTGGTGAATACCGTGGGTGTTACCCTCGTACAGATATACAAAACAGGTGTGTCACACCATCATTACATTTTTAAATTTCAAAACAGAAATTCTTCAAAACAAGGAAAAGAAGCCAAAAAAAAAAAGGAAATAATCATGAATAGATCTCCCCTCCCCCTGCAGGGAGCAAATATGGAATATAACCTGTTCTTATTACAGCTGGTCATCTCAAGAATAAATACAACAGCAACACCTTAGTGAGGTAATATAATACGAAAAGCGCAGTCCCTACGGGAATTCTGTGCCAATGGATTATTAGACAATTCATGTTCTTCTTCTTCTTCGTCTTCTTCGTCTTCTTCTTCTTCTGGAACCCCAATATATGACTGGTGGTTGAAAGTTTGACTAGCTTGTTTTTGAACTTATCCAATAGTATGTCAGATTTTCTATGAGATATAGTTGTTAACCTCTCACACAACCTTTCTCCTTTCCCAGAGAACGGTCACACGTCCCTTTTCACAGTGCAAAGTAGCAGAGAGAGAGAGAGAAAGAGAGAGAGAGAGAGAGAGAGAGAGAGAGAGAGAGAGAGAGTGTGTGTGTGTGTGTGTGTGTGTGTGTATGCCCTCTGTTATTGATTGGCGTCATATCTTTCCATCTCCGAAAGGATGAAAGGCCAAGTTGACTTGAATGGGATTTGAACTCAGAGCAAAGTGGCCGGGCTCACAATGTATTCATATGCACGGTTTAACGACTCTGCCGATTCATTGCTATGTTTTTATTTAGCCAAGTAGACTCCACCACCATATATATATATATATATATATATATACCACAGACTATCAATATATATATATATATATATATATCTCGATTCTTCTCTCCATTCGAACCCATTCATTCAATCACTTCTATGTCCTAATTTCACACTATATCATATTTTCACCATTCTATATCATATCTTTTCTCTAAAAATCATATTTCCCCTATCACCGCATTTTCTCTACCGTATTTTCTTAAACCAAACAAATCTTGTATTTTCGTTTATTGTTAAATTATGCCAAATTTTTTCTCGATTCTTCTCTCCATTCGAACCCATTCATTCAATCACTTCTATGTCCTAAATTCACACTATATCATATTTTCACCATTCTATATCATATCTTTTCTCTAAAAATCATATTTTCCCTATCACCGCATTTTCTCTATCGTAATTTCTTAAACAAAACAAATCTTGTATTTTCGTTTATTGTTAAATCATGCCCAAAATACGGCGATCTTATCTTAAACCTTACATTCTCGCTAACAACCCATCATCCCTCCCTCCCGCCCCCACGCACCACCATTATTACGTGGACCAATCATAAGTCAGAGGCCCATACTATCGCTTAACTGGTTGCTTTTCGATATGATGGATGGACTACGGAATTCTGGAGAGTTGAAGAGAGAAAAATGTGGACGCTCAGCGACAATGCCAAAGATAAAGCCAAATTCACCTCGTGGACGAGAATGCAAGCACTCCTCCTTGTTTCGGCCCAGGATGGCTAACATAACCCCCCCCCCCCCGCGCCCCACCGCTCCCACCCTCCAAACGCAATCCAAAACTTCAGAGTTGGTACCATGAATGTAGGCACCTTAAAGGGTCGCTCTAACGAGGTTGTAGAAATGCTTGAACGTAAGGAGGTCGATGTTTGTTGTATTCAAGAGACCAGGTGGAGGGGAGGGTCGGCTAGATTCATCGTGGGTAAAGAGCGATGCTATAAGCTTTTCTGGGTGGGAAATGACAATGGGTTGGGTGGGGTAGGAATCATGGTAGCAGAAAAGTGGGCAGATAAGATAATAGACGTAAATAGAGTGAACGACAGAATAATTAAAATAAGACTTGTCCTCAATAAAACTACGGTGACAGTAATATCTGCGTACGCACCCCAATCCGGACTGCCCCGCGCTATAAAAGACAGATTCTACGAGACACTGATGCTCGCTACCTCCCAAATAACCGACAGTGACTATATAGTTATTGCAGGCGACCTAAATGGTCACGTTGGACAACATTGTGACGGCTATGACGGAATCCATGGAGGCTATGGGTTCGGTACTAGAAATGAGGAAGGCTCCAGAATCCTGGAATTCTGCGACGCAAATAACTTAACTATCTGTAACACTAACTTCAAAAAACGAGACAATCACTTGATCACCTATAGATCGGGGGAACACACAAGCCAGGTAGATTATATCCTTACGAGAAGACGTGACAGAGTGTCTGTTGTTAACACTAAATCCCACCCCCATGAAGAATTCACCTCCCAACATAGACTGATAATTAGCGACCTCATAGTCAGGACGAGACGTACTAGACAGCGGAAGAGGACTATCCTCAGGAGAAAAATATGGAAGCTAAAGGACCCCATAGCCAGAAATAAATTTCAAAGCAAATTACTTGACGCTTTCGACAGTAAGGAAGAGCAATTAGAGTCGTATAATATAGAGGAACAGTGGGAATTCCTGAGAGCAAACCTGCTGACGGCGGCAGACGAAGTCTGTGGCTGGAGCAGGCCTGTAGGTAGGAGGAGAGTAACATGGTGGTGGAACAGTAAGGTGGAGGAGTCAATTAAGGCCAAAAAGCAGGCTTGGAAAGTATGGCGGGATGGGGGAAGTAGAGAAGACTATCAAGTGGCCAGGAGGGAAGCTAGGAGACAAGTGTACTTCGCAAGAAGGGAAGCAGAGGAAAGAAAGTTCAAGCATGTTCTACAACGTGAGGACCAAAAACGTGAGGTGTTCAGGATTGCCAGGCAATGTGTCAAGGAAAACCGTGATATTGTCGGGGAGAAGTGTGTACTTAACGATGATGGCATACTTGCCATCACCGACGCTGATAAGAAGGTAGCTTGGAAGTGTCACTACGAAAGGCTTCTAAATGAGGAGAACAAATGGGAGAAAGACAGTCTCCCCCAGATCGATCCAATAGAGGGACCAGCAGTGTTAGTTGAAGGTAGTATAATAAGTAAGGCAATCAAAGATATGAAGACGGGTAAGGCGGCTGGGCCTTCGGAAATAGTTGCTGAGATGCTGAAGGCATCTGGTTCGGTGGGACACACCATGGTCACCCGGATAGTTAACCAAGTCGTACAGAATGGGGTTGTTCCGAAGGAATGGCGTAGCAGCATCATCGTTAACTGCTATAAGGGAAAAGGAGATGCCCTAGATAGGAGTAACTATAGAGGCATTAAATTAATCGACCAGGTCATGAAGGTCACGGAAAAAGTAATAGCGCAACTAATCAGAGAGAGAATTGATCTAGATGAAATGCAGTTCGGGTTTGTGTCAGGCAAAAGTACCACAGATGCTCTTTTCATTGTACGACAACTACAGGAGAAGTACCTAGCTAAAAGTAAACCCCTATACTTAGCTTTTGTCGACTTGGAGAAAGCCTTCGACAGAGTCCCCCGTTCCATTATCTGGTGGTCTCTTAGAAAACTAGGTGTTGACGAATGGCTTGTGAGAGCTATACAAGCCATGTATAAAGAAACAGTCAGTAAGGTTAGAATTAACAACGAATATAGTGAAGAGTTTAGCGTAAAAGTTGGTGTCCATCAGGGCTCTGTACTTAGCCCCCTACTATTTATTATTGCCCTTCAGGCTATAACAGAGGAGTTCAAGACCGGCTGCCCATGGGAACTCCTATACGCAGATGATCTAACGCTCATAGCTGAATCAATGACCGAACTAGAGAAGAAATTCCAAACGTGGAAGCACGGCCTAGAATCAAAAGGCCTTAAAATTAACCTGGCTAAGACTAAAGTTCTAGTTTGTAGGAAAGAAAATAAGGCGGCGGTCCCATCGGGGAAATGGCCATGTTCAGTGTGTAGGAAAGGCGTAGGTAGAAACTCCATTTTATGTCCCAAATGCAAAGTATGGGTGCATAAAAGATGTAGTGGGATCACAGGTAAGCTAACTAAGAACATAGATTTTACATGTGGCCGGTGCTCTGGTGCAATAAGTAGCAGGAAGTGCCCATAAAATACTAGCTCCTTCAACTGCGCAGAGGGTTCTATAGAAATAGTGGACAGCTTCCGTTATCTGGGTGACAAAATCAGCAGTGGGGGAGGGTGCTCTGAAAGTACAGTAGCTAGAGTCAGAACTGGATGGAAAAAGTTCAGAGAGCTTATACCACTATTAGCCGCTAGAGGGTTCTCCCTAAAAATGAAAGGCAGGTTATACGATGCCTGCATACGAACAGCAATGCTGCATGGCAGTGAGACCTGGGCATTGTGTGCAGAGGATATACGCAGACTAGAGAGGAACGAAGCTTGCATGCTCCGCTGGATGTGCAATAGTAATATACGTGAACGGCAAAGCATAAACGAACTAAGGAAAAAATTAGAAATAAGAGGGATCAGATGTTGTTTACTCGAGAGAAGGCTACGTTGGTACGGTCACGTGATGCGCATGAAAGACGACAGCTGTATAACAAAGTGCAGGGCAATAAAGATAGACGGTAGCCACGGAGTAGGCAGACCCAGAAAAACATGGGACGAGCTGATAAATTCCGACCTCACACGCTTACACCTCTCCAAGACAATGTCACTGGACCGAGACCTTTGGCGGTACTCAGTAATAGAGAAGACCCGCCTTACCTAAATACAAAGTAAAAACCTACTACAGTCAGTAGGCACCTCTATCAAAACACACCCCCGTCCCACCACCTCCACCCCACCCACACCGCCCCTTTCAATGTAAAGTTATGTTGGTCCCACAACATCCAGGCCGAAACAAATGAGATCGTGTAGGTGTCACGACAAAAAACACACAGTCCACGCTGTAAATGTGGCCGTGTAGGCAACACGGTAAAAACCTCCCAGCCCCACACTGTAAATGTGGTTGGTGTTAGGAAGGGCATCCAGCTGTAGAAAACCCGCCAGACAGTCCACGCTGTAATGTGGCCGTGTAGGCAACACGGTAAAAACCTCCCAGTCCCACACTGTAAATGTGGTTGGTGTTAGGAAGGGCATCCAACTGTAGAAAACCCGCCAGACAGTCCTATGCGAGCAAGACAACCACTCTTGCCTCAAGTGGGAAAACCCCCGTCCAAACCCATGCAAGCGTGGAACACGGACGCTAAACCTGATGATGATGATGATGATGATGATACACATACATATATAAATACATATAGAGAAGACAGCCAAGGAGTATAAATAAATCTTAAGCAAATCATAATACCAAATGATCGTGGGGTACATAAAGCAGTTTGGAAAACGTGTGCACTTCTTCCAGGATAGAAAGATATCTAAATGAGATTGGGATACTACACCCCCCTCCCCCCCCCCCCCAAAAAAAAACATATATCGTATAATGCACTGGATGACACGCCAGCATCAGTGAAAGTTCAAACATTGTAGATGAGGTCGGGGGAGTAATCTGGAAGAAAAGTATTCGGCACAGTGAAAAAGTACAATAGATGAGAAAGGAAGAGGATTAAAATGATACAATGGCAGCCGAAACATTGTCCAGCATAACTAGTAAAGTATTCAGCAACACGTTGAAAGCGACTTATAGCTGGAGAGTCCCTTACACTGACAAACTTCCTACAGACTGGCTGAAACAATGAATATAAGACAATCAATAAGCTGGTGAGCGAACTAGAGACAAGAACGCGAGGATCACTGGAGGAGAAAACAATACTAATTCCGAAAAAAAAAGAAAAGAAAAAAATAACACTCGAGACCTTAAAATTTACAGGCCTATAACTTATTTCCCAACAACCCACAAAAACCTTATATTTATATTCTATGGTAGGTTGGCTGCTCACCTGGAAACTAATAACAAATTAACAGAGCAGAAATGTTTCCAGTAAGGGCTATATGGTTGTAAAGACCAGCCAATGGTTAAATGAACAAGAGTAAAAGATATGAAAAAAAAAAATAATAATAAATAAAATAAATAATTTGCATGACATGGACTGATTACCGAACAGATTGTAATGGCAGAATCTTGGATACCGGAGACATTCCGAATAAATAAAACAACTCCATTACTAACAACGTACAACAACAATGTCATGTCAAAATAGAAAAGGACAATAATCCACCACAACACGAAGGAAAATAATTAAAACCAGACTCATAAGAATAACATGGAGAATGTTCCAGGAAACTCCTTATCCCCGTAACCTCTTACCTAGTTCTGCATCCATTAACAAATCTCCTGATGACACCACCAATGGAAATTTATGCTATGGAGAAGCCATAAATTATCTCCTCTTTAGACCTAATGTGAAACGATTTACAAAAGATATCTATTTGGAAAAAACCTACTAACAATTGAAGAGACAAATTCAGTAGAACTTTAATATTAAATCTAATAGAAACACTGAATACAGAACCATTCATATACGTAGAAATAGATGAAACGGATAAGAAACAACATGCATAAGTTAATGAGAAAATTAGAAGAAAATTTAGATTGAGAAGAAAGAATGTAAAATAAGAAAATATAGAAAAAAAACATTGAAAAGGGGGAGAATGGCAAGGACTCTAGTGTCACAGAAGAATAGAGAGAGGGGGGATTGGGCTCTGAGAAAAGGATGTGGTGGTAATGTGGCTGTGCCCCGCGGACAAGACCACAAAAGCATTCCTGCGGATAATGGCCAGCGACACCCACTGCAGACGGACCACCGAGGTTCCGTTCTTGCAGAGGAGCTCAACAGTACGGGGAACAAGTACGCCTGAGGCCTCGATCGTGATCGGTGTGAAGAGGAAGTGGCCGGACAATCCTCGGCATTCGTTTATCTTCCTTTCCTCTGCATAGCGGGCCTCGGTTCCGGTTTGTGGCCGAAGAGACTAAGTTGGAGGTGGAGAACATGTCAATATGTGGCATCTCAGATGCGGGATTTACCTCTTCGAATGAAAAGTGGGTAATCCTGCCGGGGTGTGTGCTATCTCTGCGGCCAAGACCTGCTGGCTCCAGTTGTGATGGAGAGCCAGTTGCGTCTACGGTTCCTTTTCAATATATCATTGAGAGTGGCATGTCGTGGGAACCGGGCTGCGCTCTGGCGGCAAGACAATAGGTGCAGGCTGTATTTGTCAATGACTGCTCCGCAGCGGCATTAATAAATTAGAAAATTAGAAAAGAATACTAAAGAAGAGTCAGACTAATATTTTGAAGAAATAACTCAGTGCTATAAATAAAATCATATGTATAATGATTTTTACTTTAGGCACGAGGCCAGAAATGTTGCGGAGGGAAAAGTCGATTAAATCGACCCAGTGCATTACTGGCAATTTATTTTATCGATCTCATAAGGATGAAAGGCAAAGCTTACCTCGGCAGGATTTGAACTCAGAACGTAAAGGGTCATAACTCTATGATGTGAAGCATGGCGTCCGACGCTCTACCGATACAGCCAATCCATCGCCGTAGCTAGATAGATAAATAGACAGATAGATAGATATATTTCTTTATATACCACAAGGGCGCACAAGAAAAGGGGACAATACAAAGACACATGCTGGGGATTATAAATACAATCATGTAGAAAATGTTAACATACAAATTCAACACTCGAAATCCCCAATGGGGGAGGGGGGGGGGGGGAGTAGGCGTTACAAATGGGTTATTTTATACCCCGTAGATAGAACAACCCTCAACTTCAGGAACGTGTTGTGCAAGTGCTCCCTTCTTCCTTTTGCTCTCTTCTTCAACTTACAGGTTTATATACAGAGAAGGGCCAATCACTCGACAGACAGACAGGTATAATCATAGGTATAATAACTACACAACCATTTCAGTTAACATCTTCTGAGTGTCAAAGTAAGGAGAAAGTAGTTAAGGAATATGAAGATCTAAGACAGAATAACTTGAAGATAGCATTTCTAAGCCATTGCCCTACTATCGCTATAAATCTCATATACCTTATAGAAATACATCGAAGGCGAGGTTTTCTGCAATTTAACAGAGGTATTATGAAATAACATTGGATTTAGAAATATACTATCTATTTATCTATCTACCTATCTATCTGTCTATCTATCTATCTATCTATCTATCTATCTATCTATCTATCTATATATATATATATATATATATATATATATATATATATATATATATATATATATATATATATATATATCTCGAGCCACTACTGCGGAAGTTGGGGCTATTACAGGGCATCCCTTTGGAACCGGGACTGCGAAAAGCGGCATCGGCCTACGCCGACGACGTGACAGTCATGGTGTCGAGCACCTCGCAAATCGGGGAGGTCGGCACCTTACTGAAGGAATACGAAAGGTTCACAGTTGCGAAGCTGAACCGGGACAAATCCGTCGGTTTGCAACTCGGAACGGGGAGAAGCAAACCGATGCCTTCCGATAGCGTCGTCAGACGCTGGACGGAGGGACCGGTAAAGCTGCTCGGGGTCTGGTTTGGTCCAGACCTCCAGGTGAAGAAGAACTGGAACGAGGTAACGGCCAAGGTGTTTGCGCTCACCCAGAAGTGGGCCGAGTGCAAACTATCCTTGAATGGTCGAGCGGAGGTGGCGAACACTTTTATAGCGACCGTCATCTACTACCGCTAGACCGTCGTGCCTTGTCCAGCCAAACCGCTCACCAAAATGGAGCGCACGCTCTTCCAATTCATTTGGAAGAAACGGGCTCCTTTGTTGAGAAGATCCATCTGCTGTAACACCCTTCACGGAGGGATGGGATGCCGTGGCTGACGATGCGCAAACACGCGCTCAGGCTGCGGCACCTCCACGTATTCCTCACCGGACAACCGGTGTGGGCCGCGTTTGTGAGGCAAGCCTTCCCACGACTCGTCTCGCTGACCGAGCTGCAGTCCATGGTCAAGCAAAGACAGAGGAAAATAGGCGACTGGCACATCGAATGTGCTCAGGCGCTCACAGCCCTCTGGCAAACGGACCCGGCGATCAGATTCCACTTCACCATTCTATAGAGGGTTGGTCCGCAGCAAGTGCGACGACGCGCTCGAAGAAACTCTAGGCGTAGAGGAGGACGAACTAGCCAGTTTGTTCGGTAGGATCTTCCGCCCGGGACCAATGGACAACTTCCAAAAGTCCCTGACCTGGCAGTGCTAACGAGGAGCTCTACCAGTTCGAGACAAACTCTACAGACACAGGCGCCCGGGCAGGGACCCTTAGAAAAAGATCTGTCCGAGATGCGTGCGCGACGAGGAAACCGTCGCGCACGCATTTGTACACTGCCCGGGCGTTACCGACCTGTGGGGCTATGTAGAACGACTATTGTCGTGGGTGGTACCAGTCTAGTTAACCACCGAGTCCATTGTCATGATCAAACCGCCACCCTCATTCAAAAAGGAGGGAGAGACGGTTTTCCTATGTGTTATGGCTATGGTGAAAGAGATTATATGGTGGACGAGGTTAAAAGGGCTGAGGTCAGACACCTTTCTCTCCGGAGAACAACTGATTTGTTTTTTCAAATATCATTTTGGAAGAAAAATCAGGATGGAGAGAGAGGTGCTGTACCCCAGAACATTTTATAAAAGGTGGGTGAATGTGGCAAAGATGGCCCGAGTGGTTGGGCCTTCTCTTTATATAAGCCTGTAGGTTGAGGAAAAAGAGGAAGAGAGGAAGGGAGTACTCACTCTTGGTGATCCTGGAGATGAGGGTTGTACATTTTTTCGGGGTGTGTACAACCCCTGTGTAACGCCACCCCCTTATTGGGGATTTCAATTGTTATTTGTTATTGTATTAATAGTTTTATTTTCATATACCTGTATTCCCCATTTGTTTTATTCACCTTCTTTTGTGCCCTTGTGGCTAATAAAAAAAATGTATCTATCTATCTATCTATCTATCTATCTATCTATCTACGCATCCTCCCTATTGAGGACTGTATTGTTAATTTTATATTTGTTATTTGTTTTTTACTCGTTCCTTTATGTAACCACCACCCCTTTGTATTTGTCCCCTTCTTTTGTGCCCTCATGGCAAATAAATAGAAACTTATCTATCTATCTATCTATCAATGTGCGTTGCCTAGGGATGCCCTGGAAACAGGGCCAACTTTTAAACGACCTTAGATCAACCGGTATGGATGTGATAGCCATCACCGAGTCCAGGATCCACAACAGGCAGCAACTAACCCCCATCTTCGACGACTTTGAGATCTACGCATCTCTCTGTCATCCAGGAGGTGGAGGGGGAGTGGCTGTCATGTTTCAGAAGAACCTGGACGTCGAAGTACAGCAAGTACACTTGGACCCGGAGGGTAGACTGGTAGTCCTAGACGTGAACAGTTTTGGAGGTGGAGCCTTCAGACTGGTGGCCGTTTATGCCCCGACCAGGCAATCGCAATCACGGCCAGACTTCTTTAAGCGTCTAGAGTCTTTTCTGGGAACGTCTCGCTCCTTACTTTTAGTGGGGGGACTGGAATGGTATCCTAGATGCACGATGGGACTATGTGGGAGCATGCTCCAGTAAAGGGGGGGGGGGGGGGGGGGCAACAGCATCAAAGCTTTAATCGGCCAATTCCAACTGGCCGATAGATATTGACTGGATTTCCCAACTGTACCACAGTGGACGTGGGCAAATCGCAGCGGGACATCTAGATCGTATTTAGATAAGTTCTTCATTAAAGAAAGGGACAAGGAGATGTTAAGCTGTCCACGAATGCACATGGTTGCCTACTCAGATCACAAATTAGTCGTCTGTTTAGTCCACCGTGATAGAATACATAGACAGGGACTCGGATACTGGAAGCTGAACGTGTCGTTGCCGGCACGTAAAGCTTACAGTGAACGGATAAGTAGACTAGTCAAGCAGGAGTTAACGGGAGCCATCGTCAACAATAGATAGTGGTACTCTCTCAAGAAAGCAATTAGAGTAGAATTGATAGAGTTTAGCAGAGAGTTAGCCTTAGAGAAAAACAAAATAGAAAGAGAACTGGTAGCCAAGGTCAGGAGGCACTTAGAAATGGCAATGCGGCTAGAGTGTTAGCGTCGAGAACTGCTCTGGACAAGTTCCTCGATGCGAAACACGAAGGCTGCGTGGTCAGAAGCAAAACACGTGCTCTAGGAAACGAAGGAGCGAAAGCTGTCAGCTGGACCCGAGTGGCGGAGGCAAAAAGTGGCAACAAGTCCACAATTCGGTCTTTGAAAGACCAAAACGGACGCGTGCTACTTGACGCCAAGCAAATGTGCGCGGCCTTTCAGCAGCACTTTGCGGGACTGTTTGAGCAGGACGACGGTGAGCCGAACGGGGTAATGAACTTTAGTTCATACCTCGACGGCCTGCCGTGTCTCTCGAACACGGACGCCGAGTTCTGCGAAAGACTGATCACGGACACTGAGATACGGGACGCTCTGGGCCGCTGCGGGAAACGCAAGTCACCTGGTCTAGATGGTCTACTCTATGAGTTTTACATAGGCATGCCGGACTTGTTCTCTGGCGTCCTCGAAGCCGTCTACTGCAATTGGCAGCAGAACGGGAGAATTCCCAGTTCTGCAGGCAAGGGCGTAGTAACGCTGATCAGGAAAGACGAGAACAAGGGGGACGAAATTAACAACTTCAGGCCCATAACTCTGTTCAACACAGAGTTAAAGATTTTGGCCAAGGTGCTAGCGACGAGGTTGGCGCTTGTCGTCCAGAACCTGGTAGGGAAAGCGCAAACGTGTGCAATCCAGACCAGGTCCATACACGACAACCTCCACCTCATGCGATCCATCATAGAGAGGGTGGGTAGTAAACCCGGCTTCGGTGGGGCTCTGATCAATTTAGATCAGTCTAAGGCATTCGATAGTGTCGACCATCGATACTTGGAAGCGGTTCTCAAGGCGGCCGGTTTCGGTCCCGTTTTCAGAGGTTGGATCGAGGCGATGTACATCAGCATCTGCTCGAGGTTCAAGGTGAATGGCTACCTATCGGAGCCGTTCGTAATCACGCATTCCATTCGACAGGGATGCCCTGTCTCCTCCATTCTGTATGTATTGACTCTAGAGCCACTACTGCGGAAATTGGAGCTGTTGCAGGGCATCCCTCTAGAACCGGGACTGCGCAAAACGGCGTCGGGTTATGCCGACGACGTGACGGTAATAGTGTCGAGCACCTCGGAAATTGGGGTGATCGGCAACTTACTGAAAGAATACGAAACGCTGACGGGAGCAAAACTAAACCCAGACAAGTCTGTCGGTTTGCAACTCGGTACGTGGAGAGGCAAAACGATGACGTCCGACAGCGTCGTTGGACGCTGGACGGACGGACCGATGAAATTGCTCGGGGTCTGGTTCGGTCCAGACCTCCAGGTGGAGAAAAACTGGAACGAGGTCACGGCCAGGGTGTTTGCACTCACACAGATGTGGGCAGAGTGCAAACTGTCCTTGAAAGGTCGAGCGGGGGAGGAGAACACTTTCATAGCGTCCGTCATCTACTACAGCTTGACTGTCGTGCCTTGTCCTCGTGAATACTTCGCCAATATGGAACGCATGCTCTTCCAGTTTCTGTGGAAGAAGCAGGCTCCGCTGATGAGGAGAACCGTCTGCTGTCAGCACCCTTCCAACGAGGGGCCGGGAATGCCGTGGCTGATGATGCGCAAACATGCGCTGAGGCTGCGGTATCACCAGGTATTCCTCACCGACCCCCAACCGGTTTGGGCACCGTTTGTGAGACAGGCTTTCCCGCAGCTCGTCTCGCTGACGGAGCTGCAGTCCTGGGTCAAAAAAGGCCGAAAACGATGGGCGCCTGGCACATTGAATGCGTTCAGGCGCTCACAGTCCTCTGGCAAGCGGGCACAGCAATCAGTGGAGACTCCACTTCAACATTCTATTGAGGGATT
Source organism: Eledone cirrhosa (assembly GCA_964016885.1). NCBI lineage: Eukaryota > Metazoa > Mollusca > Cephalopoda > Octopoda > Eledonidae > Eledone > Eledone cirrhosa. Next base: position 25,399,091 of record OZ024744.1, read on the forward strand.
GTACGTTACAAGGGCGACGACGTGCTCGGAGAGACTCTGGGCGTCGAAGACGATGAGCTCACCAGTCTGTTTGATAGGACTTTCCGCCCGGGACCTATGGACAACTTCCAGTGGTCCCTGGCCTGGCAGTGCTACCGAGGGGCTCTACCGGTTCGTGACAAGATCTACAGGCACGGACGCCCCGGCAGGGATCCTTCCAAGAGGACGTGTCCAAGATGCACGCAGGACATTGAAACAGTCCCGCACGCAATTGTACACTGCCCGGGCGTAACCGACCTGTGGAAATATGCAGACCAACTGCTATCGCGTATGGGACAAATCCAGTTGACTTCCGAGTCCATAGTAAGGATCAAACCGCCAGCCTCTTTCAAAAACGAAAGAGAGGCAGTTCTCCTCTGTACAGTGGCTATGGTGAAAGAAGTTATATGGTGGACGAGATTGAGAGAACTGAGGACAGATGCCTTTCTCTCCGGACAACAATTGATTCCCTTCTTTAAGTATCACTTTAGAAGGAGAATCAGAGTGGAGAGAGAGGCACTTCACCCCAGTAAATTTACTGAAAGGTGGGTGAATGAAGCGAAAATGGCCCGACTGATTGGCCCTTCTCTGTTTATAAGCCTGTAGGTTAAAGAAGAGAGCAAAACGAAGAAAGGAGCCTTGCACAACAGGCTCCTGAAGTTGAGGGTTGTTCTATCGACGGGGTATTAAACAACCTATTTGTGGCGCCTCCCCCCTATTGGGGATTTCGATTGTTGTAATTGTTTGTTTTATATTTTTACACGACTATATGTAAAATCCCCGGCATGTCTTTGTATTGTCCCCTTTTCTTGTGCGCCCTTGTGGCTAATAAAGAAATATATCTCTGTGTCTATCAATCTATCTATAATATCTATCTAGATATCGATATATTCGATATATATATATATATATATATATATATATATATATATACTTAACGTGGCATGAAGTTTTTGGAATAACCCTTTAAATAAAAATGCACAATATATTGAAACTAACATTTATATATTCCGCAAAAAATAATCTCCATTGGATGCAATAACATCTTTACAGTGTTTATGCAAACAATTTAACTCTTTCTAAAACCGTTCATTCGGTTAAACGATTCATCTACCACTTCTTCTAATGTAACGAAAACATATCTTCAAAGATGTTTTAATAACCTGAACAGCCAACGATTGCACAAAATTATGTCGGGACTATAGGACGGTTGTTTGATCCTTGCTACTCATCTCCTCTGGAAAAAAATATTTTGTGGATTGAGCCGTTTGATGTGTGTTTTATAAACTCACAAGAATGACAGCAAAATAATTATGTATAGGCCTGTAATAAAATACAGCATTCGTACAGAATATCATAGGCCTGTAACAAAATACAGCATTCATACAGAATATCATATGCCTGTAACAAAATACAGCATTCGTACAGAATATCATAGGCCTGTAACAAAATACAGCATTCGTACAGAATATCATAGGCCTGTAACAAAATACAGCATTTATACAGAATATCATAGACCTGTAACAAAATACAGCATTCGTACAGAATATCATAGGCCTGTAACAAAATACAGCATTTATACAGAATATCATATGCCTGTAACAAAATACAGCATTCGTACAGAATATCATAGGCCTGTAACAAAATACAGCATTCGTACAGAATATCATAGGCCTGTAACAAAATACAGCATTCGTACAGAATATCATAGGCCTGTAACAAAATACAGCATTCATACAGAATATCATAGGCCTGTAACAAAATACAGCATTCGTACAGAATATCATAGGCCTGTAACAAAATACAGCATTCGTACAGAATATCATAGGCCTGTAACAAAATACAGCATTCATACAGAATATCATAGGCCTGTAACAAAATACAGCATTGGTACAGAATATCATAGGCCTGTAACAAAATACAGCATTGGTACAGAATATCATAGGCCTGTAACAAAATACAGCATTCATACAGAATATCATAGGCCTGTAACAAAATACAGCATTGGTACAGAATATCATATGCCTGTAACAAAATACAGCATTTATACAGAATATCATAGGCCTGTGACAAAATACAGCATTCGTACAGAATATCATAGGCCTGTAACAAAATACAGCATTTATACAGAATATCATAGGCCTGTAACAAAATACAGCATTGGTACAGAATATCATAGGCCTGTAACAAAATACAGCATTGGTACAGAATATCATAGGCCTGTAACAAAATACAGCATTCGTACAGAATATCATAGGCCTGTAACAAAATACAGCATTCGTACAGAATATCATAGGCCTGTAACAAAATACAGCATTCGTACAGAATATCATAGGCCTGTAACAAAATACAGCATTCGTACAGAATATCATAGGCCTGTAACAAAATACAGCATTGGTACAGAATATCATAGGCCTGTAACAAAATACAGCATTGGTACAGAATATCATAGGCCTGTAACAAAATACAGCATTCGTACAGAATATCATAGGCCTGTAACAAAATACAGCATTGGTACAGAATATCATATGCCTATAACAAAATACAGCATTCATACAGAATATCATAGGCCTGTAACAAAATACAGCATTTATACAGAATATCATAGGCCTGTAACAAAATACAGCATTCGTACAGAATATCACATGTGTACAGCAAAGTTCAAATTTAAACTAATATTAACTACATTTACTGCTATATACGACACACGGCCTACTATTGTAAAGACTTTATTGCCATGCTAAATATATATAAATATATATAAATCAGAAACAATGCAGTAAAAGCCAGTTAAACCATTATTCACCAGGGTACTCGATACTTGAGGCAGTAGAATGGGTAATATGAAAATGTCGGGCCCCCGTACACACATACACGCCTATTCGCACACATAGACACGTTTACACGCAAATCACACGCACGCGCAAACATAAATACACACACACACACACGAATACAGACAAACACATATATACACATAGATGCAGACACATACATGCAAGAATACGCACACACATATACACGCTTACACACAAAATAACATACACACACACACCCAAAAACATACACACATATAGGCCACAACTTGCTCTCACGCGCACACAGAGGAGGATATACACGAACAGACACACAGACATGGACAAACACACACACGACACACGCACATGTGCAAAGACACACACACACACATACAAACAGACACAGACACACACAGGCACACGGACACACACACAACGGCATAGATATAGACAGTGTGGAACAAGTGATATAGTATGTGTGTGTGTATATATATATGTGTGTATGAGTGAATGTGTGTGTGTATATATAGATATGTGTGTGTATGTGTGTGTGTGTATATGCGTGAGCATGTGTGTGTGTATGTGTATGTTTGTGTGTGTATATATATATGTGTGTGTGTGTGTGTGTATGTGTAAGTGTATATACATATATGTGTGTGTATGTGTGTATGTGTGTGTATATATATATATGTGTATGTGTGTATGTGTGTATGGTATGTGTGTGTATATATATATGTGTGTGTATGTGTGTGTGTGTGTGTGTATGTGGGTGTATGTGTTTGTATGTGTGTGTGTATATATGTATGTATGTATGTATGTATGTATGTATGTATGTATGTATGTATGTATGTATGTATGTATGTATGTCAGGTCACCAGTTGGTGCTACTGGTAACATGTATCCCAGTACAACCTGTCTCATGGTCGGGTCGTTGGCGACTAAACTGGCAACCCCACCAATGTTTCTTGGTGAGGAGGGTGACTTTGGACATCCTGCAGGACTAAAAACAAAACCTGTCAAAGGGCAAGGGAGCTCTTAAGAGTCAATAGCCATCCAAAATCACCGGGAGAGATGACCCCTTAGCCTTTGTCGAGGCAGAATTCTAGGAGAAGGAAAACTCTGATATAACACCTGCAACCCTGATGGTATCCAATGATGTTGACTTGTTCTTCTTTTTGGTAAATATCATCTTGGTTAAGAGAGTGGGATTGGCTTTGTGCAGTGCATTTGCTCACTATAAAATCTTCACGGCACAGGCATTGCTTGATATCTGGATATCTCTCTGCACTTGTCGTCACGTGGTACCAAGGGCCCAGCACTATGTGTCACTAATTGTCACAAGTGTAGTGTTTGTACCAGAGTTTTCAAGTCGCTGGCTGGACTAAAAAGTCACACTTGTTCAGCGCATCGGTAGGGGTTCTCCTACATGGATATAAAGTAGTGGCCGTACTCGAAAACGAGTTGGCAGCTACCATGTGTGCGTGTGTGTGTGTATGTGTGTATGTATGTGTATGTGTGTGTATGCCGCGTGGTGGTGTGTGTATGTGTGTGTGTATATATATGTATATATGTGTGTGTGTATGTGTGTATGTATATAAATATATATGTGTATGTTTGTCTATGCGTATGTGTATGTGTGTGTGTATATATATATATATATGTATGTGTGTGTGTATGTGTGTATGCATGTGTGTATACGTGTATGCATATGTGTGTACACGTGTGTGTATGTATGTGTGTGTATGTGTATATATGTGTATGTATATGTGTGTGTGTTTCTATGTGTATTTGACTATGTGTGAGTGTCCATGTGTGTCTATGTGTATATGTATGTATATATGTGTGTGTGTATATATATATATATATATATATATATATATATATATATATATATATGTATCTGTGTAGGTATGTATGTGTTATGTGCGTGTCTATGTATATATATATGTATGTATATATGTATGCATGTATATATGTATGTATGCATCTATGTATATATATATATATATATATATATATATATATATATATATATATATATATATATATATATATGTATGTATGTTATCTCTTTCTCTTAATTTCGAGTATTTTTTTTTTGACCGGCCACCTTCCTGGTGGCAAGGTTGTAAAAGAAAATAAATTGTCATCCCTTGAATCGCAAGAATGTTTTGCAAATGTTGAAGGTGCCAGCTATCGCAGCCATTTGTAGACTATGAATTAGGGAGCTGCGCTTTTTGTCCGCAAATCCAAGTTCAGTCATACTTTGGTTCAAGCGGGTTGGTATATAACCCGTAGCTCCAATAATGATGGGTATGAAGCTAAAGGTGTATCTTGGATACTGGATTTGTAAACTCCTCATCAGTAGTCCGTAGATGTCCTCCTTCTCCTGTATTTTTCTGACAACGTTTACATCAAGTGGGCAGCTGATCTCCACAACAGAATACGTTTTCAATGTGTGGTCCCAAACAACAATACCAGGCCGGTTGTGCATTAATTTGGTGGCAGTTTTTATTTTCAGGTTCCACCAGTATTCCTTAGTGCCATCTGTCTCAAGATATTCTTCCTCGATGTATGTATGTATGTATGTATATATGTATATATGTATGTATATATATGTGTGTATGCATGTATATATGTATGTGTGTATATATGCATATATGTATATATATAAGTATGTATGTATGTATTCATGTATGTATGTATACGTGTATGTTCTTCTGGTTTTATAATTTCACAAAGTTTTACCAATAGAGAGAGAGTCGGTTTCTAACATAGACACAAGACTCTCACATTGGAATGTTCACAACATCAACTAGGTAAATATGTATGTATGTCTGCAGGTGTAGATATGGATGTTATTGTATGTGTGGATTTGTATGTTTTGAGTAGTATGTGTGCATTTGTATATGCTTTGTATCTGTACATGTGTATATATGCAGTAATTAGATGCAACATTTTTGAAATGTTTTACATATTTTAACTGTTTCATTAATGGATTGTACTTGTAATTTCCTAACTAGTTGTGTTCTTTCTGTTCCTGTGAAGCCTAGCTTCTCAAGATTTGTACTGAGGCACTTACTAACATATCCCAGTGCCCCAATAATCACAGGCATAAGTCTGAAGATGTAATCAGGGTGTAGTATCTGCAGATTTCGCATAATTTCTGCATAAATATTCTCCCTTTTACTAATCTTAAGT
>OZ024744.1:25410107-25415107 GCA_964016885.1 Eledone cirrhosa
GTCCTAGACTTAATTTTCAGCAATCACACTGACAATATCCACAATATTGCAGTGGAGAAAACTCTACTCTCTGATCATGACATGGTTCTCTGTGATCTGAGATTCCACCGTCCAATATACAAACCCAATGTCATTTCTCCTGTCCATCCGTTTGACGCTATGGATTTCCACAATGCAAACTGGGAAGCGATCAGTCATGATCTTGCACATGTCGACTGGTCCTTCACGCACACTCATACACCCACTAACATCAAAAAGTCCTGGCAGACTTTTGTGGACACTGTTACAAACATATGTGCTAAACACACCCCATTAAGAACTATAAACAAATCTAAGAGCAGAATCCCTAGAAATAGAAAAACACTCATCAGAAAAATTAAGAGAACGAACAAAAAAATCAACAAGCTGAAATACTGTCAGCAGCAACACATCAACTTGACTGCCATTTCATCACTAGAGATTAAAAAACATAACCTCCAAAACAACATAATGTCCCTCATCAACAATCAGAGAAGAGCTGAAGAGGCCTGGGCCATTGAGAAGATCAAACTCAATCCCAAAGTGTTCTTTTCATTTGCAAAAAAACACAAAATCACTGGCTCTACTGTTGGCCCTCTAATTGATGAAAATGGCACTCTTCAAGACAATGCTAAAACCATGGGTGAGATACTGCAGAAACAATACTGCTCTGTTTTCAGCAATCCTGATATGGCCGATCTGGGCTGTATCGGCGATGTTACTCCCCATTACACCTTATCGGACATAACGTTTGGCGCCCCTGATGTCTTGGCGGCAATAAAGGAAATCAAACATAATTCAGCAGTAGGTCCCGATAGGTTCCCTGCTTGTGTCTTGAAGGCGTGTCAACACCAACTTGCTTCTCCTCTTGCCAATCTGTGGCGGAACTCACTGGATGCTGGATATGTGCCAGAAAACCTTCTATCCCAGTCTGTTGTCCCAGTTTTCAAAAAGGGAAACAAATCCCTTGCCGTGAATTACCGTCCAATCTCACTCACCTCTCATATCATTAAGGTATTTGAGCGAGTGGTGAGATCGCGAATGACCCACTTCCTTGAGAGTAACAATATGCTGAACTCCAACCAGCATGGATTCCGTAATGGAAGGGATTGCCTGACGCAACTACTGCATCACTTTGATGACATTTTGAGAGCCTTGGGAGAGGGTTCCAACACTGATGTTATCTACCTTGATTTCAGCAAGGCCTTTGACAGGGTTGATCATAACATTCTACTGAGAAAGCTGTCCAATATTGGTGTCACTGGAAAGCTGCTGCAGTGGATCAAGAGCTTCCTGTCAAACAGAACCCAACATGTTGTAGTTGAGGGAGTCAAATCAAGCCCAGCCAAAGTCAGTAGTGGAGTCCCACAAGGCACTGTGTTGGGCCCACTTCTCTTCATCATCTATATTAATGACATCACTGACATCATCAAACACAGCAACATTAAAATTTTCGCTGATGATTCCAAGCTCCAAAAGGTCATCAATGGCGTGGATGACCGGATAAGCCTTCAGTCAGACCTACTGGCTGTTACCCAATGGGCAGAAAAGAACAACATGTTACTGAACGAAGACAAATTCGAACTGATCCACTTTGGAAAAGAGGATGCTCTGAAACTCCCGTACTCCCTTCCCTCCGGGGAAACTCTCGTGGCATCTAACAACATCAGAGACTTGGGAGTAACCGTGGACAGCAACATAAGCTGGACCACGCATATAAGCAGCAAAGTTGACATGGCCCGCAGAATGTGTTCCTGGATCCTCAGAACCTTCCAGTCGAGAGATTCCCGCACCATTATCCTTCTCTTCTCTACTTTCGCCCGACCACACCTTGAATACTGTTGTCCACTGTGGTCTCCCCACACGAAACAAAGTATCATGAAACTTGAAGCTCCTCAAAGGGCAATCACGAAAAAGATAGATGGCATGTCAGACCTTGACTACTGGGGTCGATTGGAAAACCTGAAACTTTACTCACTCCAACGTCGCCGTGAGCGTTATATTATCTGCATGATGTGGAAAATGTTCCATCATCACTGCCCAAATGATGTTGGCATCGCCTTCAAGATACACCCAAGGCTTGGGCCCCGTGCTATCCGTCCCATTCAAAAATCTAAATCGCAACTCATAACAACAATACGGCACAATTATTTCACCTCAATCGGCCCTGCTCTCTTCAACATCACACCAGGACACGTCAAAACAGAAACTGACCACACAAGATTCAAGAAGTCTTTGGACAAATTCCTCCAAGTAATCCCGGACAAACCACCCACACCCGGATATGTCTCCGCAAACAGTAATTCTCTTCTCGAATGGGCCATGGTGCCCAAATCCTGAATTGAAAGACTTCGCCAGGTGGTGCTATTAAGTTAGACATGGCCTGGGCCAATACTGGCCAAAACATTTCAAAGTTTCAAAGTTTTACATGCATATGTATATATATATATATATACATGCATTTGTATATATATATATATATGTATATATATATACACATACATACACATACATACATATATATGTATGTTATATACAAGTTAATCACACACACACACATATATATATATATATGTATGTACATACATATATATATATATGTATGGGTATCTATATGTATGTTAGATACAAGTTATATATATAACTTGTATCTCATATATACCGACGACACCCACCAATAAACTCCTAGATACGGAAACAGCCACGTACTTACACATATGTTTAATTCTGACTGTGCATATGCATGCGTGTGTGTGTGCGTATGTGTGTGTGTGTATGTGTGCGTATGTGTGCGTATGTGTGCGTGTCTGTGTGTGTATGTGTGTGTGTGGGTGGGGGTGGGGGTGTATGCGTGTATGTGTGCGTGTGTGTGCGCGCGTATGTGTGCGTGTCTGTGTGTGTGTGTGTGCGTGTCTATGTGTGTGTGTGGGGGTGTATGTGTGTATGTGTGCGTGTCTGCGTGTGTGTGTGTATGTGTGTGTGTGTGTGCGTGTATGTGTGGGTGAATGTGTGTATGTGTGCGTGTCTTTGTGTGTGTGTGTGGGTGTAGGTGTGTATGTGTGCGTGTATGTGTGTGTGGGTGGGTGTATGTGTGTATGTGTGCGGGTCAGTGTGGGTGTGGGTATATATGTGTACCGCCCTCATCATGTCGATAGAGACATACAGACGGGCAATCAGTCTAGGAAAAAGATATGGACTAAAAAATGGATTCTATTATGTTTTCTCTGTCGCCATTTTTTTTCAGTTCATATATATATGTGTGTGTGCATTAACACACACACACATATATACAGTACACACACACTTATATATATATATACAGTACACACACACACATATATATACAGTCCACACACACATATACACAGTACACACACACATATACACAGTACACACACACACATATATATATAGTAACACACACACACATATATATATAATACAGTACACACACACACATATATATATATAATATAGTACACACACACACACACATATATATATAATACAGTACACACACATATATATAATATAGTACACACACACACACACATATATATATATATAGTACAGTACACACACACATATATATATATATAGTACTGTACACACACACATATATATATATATAGTACTGTACACACACACACATATATATATATATATAGTACAGTACACACACACATATATATATAGTACAGTACACACACACATATACATATAGTACACACACACATATATATATAGTAGAGTACACACACACATATATATATATAGTACAGTACACACATTCACACACATATATATAGTACAGTACACACACATACATATATATACATACACACATACATACATAACACCCCCCTAAACTCACATGCAGTACACACACACATACACACATACATTACACACACCCACACACATACATACAGTCAATTAACACACACATACAGTACATACACACACACACACATACAGTACACACACACACATACATACATACGTAACATACACACACACATACATACAGTACATACACACACACATACATACAGTACACACACATACATAGAGTACATACCCATACACATACATACAGTACACACACACACACATGCAGTACACACACACACACATGCAGTACACACACACATACACACATGCATAGAGTACATAAACACACACACACACACATACAGTACATACACACACACACATACATACAGTACACACACACAAACACACATACATACAGTACATACACACACACATACAGTACATACGCACACACCCACAAACATACATACAGTACGCACACACATACACACATACATGCAGTACATAAACACACACACAAACGGTACCCACACACACACCTACATACATACAGTACACATACACATACACACATACATACATTACATACACACACACATACAATACATACACACACACACATACATACATACAGTACATAAACACACACACACACATACAGTACATACCCACACATACACCTACATACATAAAGTACACACACACATATACACATACATACAGTACATACGCACACACATTCATACAATACACACACACAAATACACACATACATACAGTACATACACACACACATACAGTACATACGCACACACCCACATACATACATACAGTACACACACACACATACATACAATACACACACACATACACACATACATGCAGTACATAAACACACACACAAACAGTACATACACACACACCTACATACATACAGTACACACACACATACACACATACATACAGTACATACACACACACATACATACAGTACACACACACATACATACATACAGTACATAAACACACACACACACATACAGTACATACACACACACACCTACATACATACAGTACACACACACATACACACATACATACAGTACATACGCACACACACACATTCATACAATACACACACACAC
>OZ024744.1:25422607-25427607 GCA_964016885.1 Eledone cirrhosa
CGTGCATTGTGTCAAGGATCGCTCTTAGTCATCATCTGTGCATTCATTACGTCAATGATTGATCTTAGTCATCATGTGTTCACGCATTATGTCAAGAATTGCTGTTAGTTATCATCTGTTCCTGCTTTGTGTCAAGGATCGCTCTTAATCATCATGTGTTCGTGCGTTACGTCAAGTATCGCTCTTAGTCCACATGTGTTCGTGCGTTACGTCAAGGATTGTTCTTACTCATCATCTGTTCATTCATTACGTCAAGGATTGCTCTTAGTCATCATGTCTTCAAGCTTTATGTCAAGGATCGCTCTTAGTCATCATGTGTTAATGCATTATGTCAAGGATTGCTCTTAGTCATCAAGTGTTCGTGCGTTACGTCAAGGATTGTTCTTAGTCATCATGTGTTCGGGCATTATGTCAAGGATACTCTTAGTCATCATGTGTTCGGCGTCACGTCAAGGATCGCTCTTAGTCATCATGTGTTCGGCGTCACGTCAAGGATCGCTCTTAGTCATCATGTGTTCGGCGTCACGTCAAGGATCGCTCTTAGTCATCATGTGTTCGGCGTCACGTCAAGGATCGCTCTTAGTCATTATGTGTTCATGCATTATGTCAAAGATTGCTCTTAGTCATCATGTGTTCGTGCGTTACGTCAAGGATCGTTCTTAGTCAACATGTGTTCATATATGTATGTATGAATATATGTATATATGTATGTATGTATGAATATATGTATGTTTATATATATATATGTATGTATATATGTATGTATGTATGTATGTATGTATGTATGTATGTATGTATGTATGTATGTATGTATGTATGTATGTAATCGTTAATTTATATATAATAAATAATATAATACTATGTATAAATAAATATGTTTTATATTTTACTATACAATTCTTTTAAAATCATGTTCATTTAAAAATAATTTTCAAATAATTAAAATATACACAGACATATATATAATGTTAAATGAAATTGGAAGGACAGTATATTTATCTATATATATCTATATAGATATGTGTGTGTGTCAGGTCACTCTCAAGTGCTACTGGTATCATGTAACGTAGTAGTGGGGTTCTCGGCGACTAAACCAGCAACCCCACCAAACTTGCTTGTTGAGGAGGGTGATATTTAGACAACCTACAGGATAAAATACAAGACCCGGCAAAGGGCGGAGGAACTCCACAGAGTCAACGGCCATCCAAATAATATTTTTTCCACCTGGGAGTGTAAGACCCCCAGTTGTTTTCACAACACCTTTCTAGGAGAGGGAAACTCTGGAAAAAAAAAAACCTGTGGCTTCGGAAGCATCCAATTATGTGTGCTTGTAATTCTATTGTCTATGTATCTTTCTAAATAAACACACACAAAAACATATACACTCACACAAATATTATATATAAATATAATGTACACATACACACACATATACACACGCACACACGCACACACACTCACATAATCATAATACCCAATGTATGTAGCCAATTCGCTATACAAATGTAGCAAATGTTAGAGGCTGGCACCTCTTCCTTCCTAAGTCGACGTCATCACCCCCTCCTTCCTCAGTCGACGTAACACCCCTTCCTTCGTCAGTCGACGTCATCACCCCCTCGTTCCTCAGTCGACGTCATCACGCCTTCCTTCCTCAGTCGACATTATCACCCCTTCCTTCCTCAGTCAACATCATCACCCTTCCTTCTTCAGTCGACGTAATCACCCCCTTCCTTCCTCAGTCGACGTAATCACCCCTTCCTTCCCAGTCGACGTTATCACCCCTTCCTTCCCAGTCGACGTCATCACCCCTTCCTTCCCAGTCGACGTTATCACACCCTCCTTTCTCAGTCGACGTTATCACCCCTTCCTTCCCAGTCGACGTTATCACCCCTACCTCCCTCAGTCGACGTCATCACCCCTTCCATCCTCAGTCGACGTTATCACCCCTGCCTTCCTCAGTCGACGTAATCACCCCTGCCTTCCTCAGTCGACTTTATCACCCCTTCCTTCCCAGTCGACGTTATCACCCCTTCCTTCCCAGTCGCCGTTATCACCCCTTCCTTCCCCAGTCGACGTCATCACCCCTTCCTTCCCCAGTCGACGTAATCACCCCTTCCTTCCTCAGTCGACGTAATAACCCCTTCCTTCCCAGTCGACGTAATCACCCCTTCCTTCCTCAGTCGACGTAATCACCCCTTCCTTCCCAGTCGACGTAATCACCCCTTCCTTCCTCAGTCGACGTAATCACCCCTTCCTTCCTCAGTCGACGTAATCGCCCCTACCTTCCTCAGTCGACGTTATCACCCCTTCCTTCCCAGTCGACGTTATCACCCCTTCCTTCCTCACTCGACGTTATCACCCCTACCTTCCTCAGTCGACGTCATCACCCCTTCCTTCGTCAGTCGACGTTATCACCTCTTCCTTCCCAGTCGACGTTATCACCCCTACCTCCCTCAGTCGACGTCATCACCCCTCCATCCTCAGTCGACGTTATCACCCCTGCCTTCCTCAGTCGACGTTATCACCCCTTCCCAGTCGACGTTATCAACCCTTCCTTCCCAGTCGACGTTATCACCCCTTCCTTCCCAGTCGACGTTATCACCCCTTCCTTCCCCAGTCGACGTCATCACCCCTTCCTTCCCCAGTCGACGTAATAACCCCTTCCTTCCTCAGTCGACGTTATCACCCCTTCCTTCCCAGTCGACGTAATCACCCCTTCCTTCCTCAGTCGACGTCATCAAGATAAATTTTTATCGAAATATATACTATCGCATATTACTTTTTGAATTTCCATTCTTTCTAGAATTAATTTTTTTGATTTTAAACGTTGTGAATTTTTAGTTCTTTCTACCACAAATTTTGTTGATTTTAAATAATTTTCTATTCACCTATTTGTACAAAAAAAATTGTAGATTTCTAGTATATTTTTATTTTTATCAACTTCGCTCTAAGTGTCTTTAATAAATATGTTTGAGGTTCGCTCAAACTGACATGGCTTAATAGGCATCGCTCAAAATGCACATAATTTTGACTTCGCTCAAAATGACTCGCTAAAATTGACTTCGGTCAAATGAGTAGACACGTATTTTCACAGTTGAGTAATACAAAGTACTCATTTCTTCATTTACTGCCTGAGTGGTATAAAGTCCATATAAACCGACATTCTGTTACAGCTTCCATCCCGCCATTTAATATAGATCCTGTCCTAAGGCAGATGCTAATGTCTTCTTAAACTTAATGGTGAAGATACGGATCTCTACCAGGGTCCAGGTTTGTATTACAAATCTTGGTAATAGCACTGTCATTGCTAAAGTCATATTGAATGTACATCCATGTCATTTTAAAGTATGTCTACATATATATACAATATATGTATGTGTGTATATGATATGCACGTAAGTGTATATGTATGTATATGTGTATATATGCATGTATAATATATACGTACATGTGTGTGTGTGTGTGTGTGTATAAATATATAAGTGTGTGTGTGTGTGTTTGTGTGTGTATAAATATACAAGTATGCGTGTGTATGCATGTATATACGTCTGTATGAATATATGTATGTATGTATAATTCTCTCTTAAATGTTGAGTTTATTTTTGACGGGCCATCTTCCCGGTGGCAAAGTTGTAAAGAAAAGGAAATTGTCGACGTCTCTCTTGTACTTGTTCATCTTTTGAATCGTAAGAATACTTTACAAGTATTGAAAGCTCAAGATATCGCGGTCTTTGATAGCTTATGAATTATGGGGTTATGTTCTTTGTCCACAAATCCAAGTTCAGTTATACTTTGGTCCAAGCGGGTTGTTATATAATCTATAGCTCCAATAATAATGGTATGAAGCTGAAGGTGTATATTGGATACTGGATCTGCAGACTCCTCATCAATGGTCCGTAGATGTCCTCCTTCTCTTGCATCATTTTTCTTACAACGTTGACGCCAAGTGGGTAGTTGACTTCTACAATAGAGCATGTTTTAATGTGTGGTCCCAAACAACAATATCAGGCCGGTTGTGCTTTAATTTGGTGGCAGATTTTATTTTCAGGTCTCACCAGTATTCCTTAGTGCCACCTATCTCAACATATTCCCCCCTATTTGATTTGATTTTACTCTTCTGTAATGCCTTCCAGGTCGTTCTATCTATCATATCTTGTCTCATGGCAAGTTAATAACGAGAAGACATTTTTCACAGTTGGCAATAATATGGCTAACATCTTCAATCTTTGTTTTTCTCAGTCTACATTTACTGTCAATTGATGACCTTCCTCTTTTGTGTAGTAGGTACTTGGTGGGGGTTTCTTGTTTCTGGATTGATTGGAAATATCCTTCAAAGTGGGATAAACTTTTTAGAACTGTATGTGAGGCTTTTAGTATGGTTTTTCCCGTCTATAGTCGGTGATGTTCGTCTGAACAACCCATACACACCCATCTCAGTGAATTGGGCTATTATTTGTTTTGTTTGAGTATTGAGTAATCTTCCAATATTCCTGGAAGAGATAAGGTTTTATTTTATGTCTTTCTTCTAGATCAGTGGCTATCCAAATATTATTTCCTTCATGCTCATAGACCTGGCAAGATGGCTGCTGACCTTTTTCTTCTGTTGAGGATGTTGTTTATCCGGGTCTCGTGTGAAGTTAATATAGATTTTAGGCCCCGGCCACTCTGTACCTGAGAAATATAACATACCCGTATCACGATTGATGTTTCCAGTAATACTGAACAGCTTGTGAGTCCTTACATCCTCAGAAATATAACATACCCGTATCACCATTGATGTTTCTAGCAATACTGAGCAGTTTGTAAGTCCTTACATCCTCAGAAATATAACATACCCGTTTCACCATTAAAGTTTCCAGTAATACTGAACAGCTTGTGAGTCCTTATATCCTCAGAAATATAACATCCCCGTATCACCATTGATATTTCCTGTAATACTGAACAGTTTGTGAGTCCTTATATCCTCAGAAATATAACATACCCATATCACCATTGATGTT
>OZ024744.1:25432607-25435107 GCA_964016885.1 Eledone cirrhosa
AAGTTTAATTTTACACCTAATTGTGTATGGTTGATGATATATTTAGTCAGTTTCTACATGCTGTCGAAATGTTGGATAAATAATCTATTAGGGCCACCGCGAAGAGGCCACTTTCAGTTATTTGTCGGAGCTTTCTTCATAAGAGCCTTACTTCTTATAGCTTTGTCTAATTGATTTGTATATGGTTAATTATGCTAATTAGAAGAGGAAATAGTATATATTTAACTAATAACTCTAAGGATATGATTTATGATATATTGCTCTGATTATTTAATTTATTAATTCTTCATAGAGCTAAAAAGTGACCAGTTGCAACATATATATATCTATAACTTTATGTATATGTAAACCTTTATATATATATATATATATATATTGTTATACTTGGGGAGGGTCATATTGCCAGAATTAATAACAGAACACACTCACTGTTTGGTTGGTTTCCGCTTTTCGCTTCTGTGTCTTTTATATCGACAATCTAATTTATTCGGTCCTCAATGTTGCCATATATATATATAACGAAGGAAATGTGGTAAGGAACCAGGTGGACCATAACGCACCAAAGTACTCAATACTTAAGGTAGTAGAGTGGGTAATAGGAACAAGTAAGACCCCGACGGCTGAGCTCAAGCCGTTTCGACGGCTAATTCTGGACAGAATTAGCCGTTGAAACGGCTTGAGTTCAGCCGTCGGGGTCTTACTTGTTCATATATATATATATATCAAAGGAAGCAACGGAGTAAAGGACCTGCGTTGTTCCCTGTAATATAATGAGCTCAAGGAAATTTGTCCAGGCTCTTCAAAATATATAAGAGAGAATACATGAAAAGAACATGTTTTTTCTTTACAGGGTAATTTTTACCTCCGGAGTGAAAGACATATAAACTGTGAAAGGTACGAGAAAAACATTATGATAAAACATGTTCTTTTCATTTATTCTCTCCTATATATTTTGAAGAGCCCTGAAAAGTTACCTTGAGCTCATTATATTACAGGGAACAACGCGAGTCCTTTACTCCGTTGCTTCATTTGATATTTTAGCTCCCCACACCCCGTTGGTCGAGCACAATTCAACTTGAATGGTCATATGCTGCACTTTCTAGCAGTTTTACACCACCATTCAGACCATCAGATGCAGTAATAAGCACGTATTTCTCTTACCACGTGCTGAAGGCTAGTTTCTAACTTAATATTAGACACACAAGTCACATAATCTGAAACACTTGCTGATGAACTATGGATAATGTGATCTTTCTCTGCGAATTAGCGAAAAGAAATCCTAACATGGACTGTACAGGTGTAATTGTTATTGAGGTACTTATTTAATTTATTAATCTGTTTGATTATAATATTTTCCTCGTACCTTTCACATTTTCCTCTGGTAGTAAAAACACCATATCATCTTTTGGGTATTTTTCTGTTCCTTCCACTAATCCTGGAAGAGTCATGGGTGGAGTGATTTCATTCCAGAATAAGTGGAAACAAACCTATAGCCCAACCGACATTTTGAACTTAAATTGAAAGTTTTAGATGTGTAATTATCTTTCTAACCCTTCGTGGACCCCGGCAAATGTTTAAAATTATGTAATTTTTAAATGTTTTATTTCAAGACTATCTCCTGACTTTTATTGCCGATAGTTTATATATGTAGGTACAAATACTAAACTTTCCCTATCCTATGAATGCTATGACATAAAACTATTTGTTTGGGGTCCAACTGGACCTCATCGACCTTCGTGACACTAATTGTTGGCTTCGTGTTTTCAGATATTCTGATAAAATTAGTTTTATTTATTTGACTGATTGTATCCCCTGATGTAAGTCACATTTTTTCGTATTTGTACTGATATATATTAATTTTGGTTTATTTTCTATTTAGTTTTATATCCATGATAAATGTAACTATAGCAAATGTTTGTTTCAATAAAGTTTTTCCAGTCAATAAAATTTAATTCACCTCCATTGTAATACTAATAATTACAAATATATGCTTAGTTTCCTGTTATAGATCCTGCAACACACACATATATATGGTTTAACATATATCACTTCATGGATAGTCCAGAAATCCGCCTAAATAAAAGGGGTCCCACGAGACCCCGATTAACTTTTGTGTAATTCCAACGAAAGGCAAATAATGGATTTTAATCTCGACAAAATGTCACCGATTTGAGCGTGTAGGAAGTCAATATAACGCCTCTAGTAATTGACTGATACTTAAATTGTTCGTTTTTTATTTAGCAGCGCCTGGGTGAGACAAAGAGGAACTTTCTATAAAAGTTTCTGTTCCTGTGAAGCCCAGCATCTCAAGATTTGTACTGAGGTAGTTACTGACATATCCCAGTACCCCAATAATCACAGGTATAAATCTGAAGGTATAATCAGGGTGGAGTATCTACAGATTTCTCATTGGTTCTGCATTAATATTCTCCTTTTCACTAATCTTTGATATTATATTGGCATCTGCTGGGCAGTTAACTTCCACTAATGTGCATGCCTT
>OZ024744.1:25440107-25460107 GCA_964016885.1 Eledone cirrhosa
GGGGAGGTAGTAGCCAGATGACATTCTATCGTAGCTGGCAACAATGTGGCTTACATCCTCAATCTTTGTTTTACATAGCCTACATTTATTGTCAGCTGCTGGCCCTCCTCTTTTGTGCAGCAGATATTTGGTAGGGAGTTCTTGTTCCTGTATTGCATAGAGATATCCCTCAAGGCTATCCTAATGATATTTTTTCTTCATGCTCATAAACCTGGGCAAGATGGTTGAAGGTGTTGCTTCAGTGTTACTATCCGGGTCTTATATGATGTTAATATGGATTTTAGAAACCGGCCACCTTCCTTGCGTGAGAAGTGTAGCCTATCCACATCACCATTGATGTTAAAGTTTTCAGTAACACTGAGAAGTTTGCGAGTTCTTACATCCATCTCACTTAGTTCTTGCAATGACCAGTTCAGCAGGCCAAATGTTACCGATGATGTTGATCTTTTCTTCTTTTCGAGTTATAGCTACTGTCGCTCAGACAGTGGGATTGGCTCAGTGCACAGTCTTTCCTCACTTTAAAAAATATCTTCACGTACAGGCATTGCACTATAGAATTAATTAATATCACCGTGTAACAATAAAAAAAATGTTTCTCTTTTCCTGGCTTGTAATCACTTTTTTGTGTTGCTTAGGTCCCAAATAAATAAAAAAAAGTGCTATTAAACAGTTTAAAGTTTGGGTTTGTAAAAATTCTAAGCTATTCACTAGAATTATTTGTATGCTGGATGTTACGTTGTATGTAAGTTTAATTTGCTTATGTTAAATGATTTTTTTATATGTTTCAGGTTAAATTAAAATTATAAAATAAAGAGTAATACCTAAAGAAAATTATAAAAGTGCAATAAAGTTTTAAATTGTTAAAAAGTGGATTAAAGAGATTTATTCATACTGGATTTTCGCACCCTGAATAAAGAGTAAGTTGTGTTTTAAGCATTCGTCTCCAGGATGAAGCAGTGGAACTTGGTCAAGGAGGAAGTGCAGGTGACAAGTCAGAGAAGTCGACACGAACCTTTCTCAGGCTTTTACACTCTTAGGGATGGCCTCTGCTTCTGCCATGACGTACCTGGACTGTTTGACGTTATTGGGGTGCCGTTTGTGCCCAAGGAGTAGACAGCTCCACCACAAGTTTGAAGGCTGTCCTCCTCCACAATGGAAACAAGTTCCCGACACTGCCCCTAGCTCAGTCAGTCTGCCTGAAGGAAGATTACTACAGTGTGAAAGTCCTCTTGGAAGCTCCGCAATATAACCAGTACAATTGGGAAATCATTGGAGACTTCAAGATGGTGGCTTTCCTTCTGGGACTCCAATGTGGCTTTATCAAATTCTAATGCCTCCTCTGCCTTTGGGACAGCAGAGCCACCTCTGACCACTACAAAAGAAAGAACCGGGAGCAGCGAACAGAATTTGTAGTTGGGACCCGGAACGTCATGTGGGAGCCACTGGTTGATCCCAGGATTGTGCTCATGCCGCCACTGCACATTAAGTTGGGGTTGATGAAGCAGTTTGTGAAGGCTCTCAACCAAGAATCAGCCGCTTTTAAGTACCTTCTTGAGTTCTTCCCCAAGTTATCTGAGGCCAAAATCAAAGGTGGAATTTTTGTTGGACCTCAGATAAAGAAGGTGTTTGAGTCTACCGAGTTCTCCAATAAGCTCAATAGGATTGAGAGAACATCATGGAACTGTTTCAAGGCAGTTGTTAAGGGCTTCCTGGGCAACTACAGAGCTGAAAACTACCAGCAACTGGTGCAGGATCTGATAAAGGCTTTTGGCGCCATGGGATGCAGGATGTCGCTTAAACTCCATATGCTGGACGCTCACCTGGAAAAATTCAAGGACAATATAGGCGCCTACTCAGAAGAACAAGGCGAACGATTCCACCAGGATGTGAAAGAGATAGAACGGCGGTACCAGGGCCACTACAATGAAAAGGTGATGAGGGACTATATCTGGGGGCAAGTGCGGGAATGCGACCTGGACTACAACCACAAACCCAGGAAATCCAGTCATTTCCGACATGTATAAGTTGCTTTATCAGTGTTATTTGTTTTTACTTGTTTGCTTTTGATAAGCTTGTGTAATAAAATAAATATATACTCTGTTGATTTAATTATATGAACTGATAAATTAAAAAAAAATGTGTTTTTGCTTGAAAAATATGAAAATTTCGAAATATCAAACTCCTGACCACAAACCCAAACTTCTGATAAAATAATAGTGTTTTTTTATAATAATGGGATACAACAAACCATGAAATGACACTTAGAACCGAGGAACAAAATATATGTTACACGGTGTAATTATTAATAATGGTATATCGGGCAATGGCCATACTCGATAACGAGGTGGCAGCCATCATGTATGTGTGTGTACGTATGTATGTATGTATGTATGTCAGGTCACCAGTTGGTGCTTCTGGTAACATGTATCCCAGTACAACCTGTCTCATGGTCGAGTCGTTGGCGACGAAACTGGCAACCCCACCAAGGTTTCTTGGTGAGGAGGGTGACTGTGGACATCCTGCAGGACTAAAAACAAAACATGTCAAAGGGCAAAGGAGCTCTTAAGATTCAATGGCCATCAAAAATCACCGGGAGAGATGACCCCTTAGCCTTTGTCAAGGCAGAATTCTAGGAGAAGGAAAACTCTGATATAACACCTGCAACCCTGATGGTATCCAATGATGTTGACTTGTTCTTCTTTTTGGTAAATATCATCTTGGTTACGAGAGTGGGACTGGCTTTGTGCAGTGCCTTTGCTCACTATAAAAGCTTCACGGCACAGGCATTGCTTTATATCTGGATATCTCTCTGCACTTGTCGTCACATGGTACCATGGGCCCAGCAATATGTGTCACTAATTGTCACAAGTGTAGTGTTTGTACCAGAGTTTTCAAGTCACTGGCTGGACTAAAAAGTCACACTCGTTCAGCGCATCGGTATGGGTTCTCCTACATGGATATAAAGTAGTGGCCGTACTCGAAAACGAGTTGGCAGCTACCATATATGTATGTATGTATGTATGTATGTATGTATGTATGTATGTATGTATGTATGTATGTATGTATGTATGTATGTATATACGTATGTTCTTCTGGTTTTATAATTCCACAAAGTTTTACCAATAGAGAGAGTCGGTTTCTAACATAGACACAAGACTCTCTCATTGGAATTTACACAACATCAACTAGCTAGATATGTATGCATGCATGTGTAGATATGGATGTTATTGTATGTGTGGATGTGTATGTTTTGAGTTCTATCCGTGCATGTGTATATGCTTTGATCTGTACATGTGTATATGCAGTTATTAGATGCACAATTTTTGGAATGTTTTACATATTTTTACTGTTCCATTAATGGATTGTACTTGTAATTTCCTAACTAGTTGTGTTCTTTCTGTTCCTGTGAAGTCCAGCTTCTCAAGATTTGTATTGAGGCAGTTATTAACATATCCCAGTGCCCCAATAATCACAGGCATAAATCTGAAGGTGTAATCAGTGTGGAGTATCTGCAGATTTCTCATCAGTTCTGCATGTATCTATGTATATATGTATGCATATGTGTATAAAGTGTATAAATGTATATATGTATATATATATATATATATATATGTGTTCGTGTATATATGTATGTATGTACGTATGTATGTTTGTATGTGTGTATGTATTATTTATGTATGAATGTATTTATGAGCATGAGTATTTTTCGTTGGGACATGGAAACAACTGAAACCGTTCAAGAACTTTATTGGCAAAGTGCGTGAGGAATCTCGCTGATATAATACCTGTGAATTAAATGATTACTAGGGGACTTGCTCTTGCTTGTCTACTACTATTAGGGTCGCCACAGCAGCCATGCCTACAATATGGGATTTTAGTTGACCATGTAGTCGCGAGAGCAGACACATATCCACACACACTATCGACTCTCACTCAGTGAAACATGTAGGATGTCAAAACTGGGAGGAGAGAAGCGTACACAGCACAGGGTTGGTGCTTTCTTTGTCGACTCATAAATGATGGAAAGGAAAGGTCATCTCGAAGAGATTTGACCTTAGAACGCAGAGGAACAAATATTTTGTACATATTTTCACCTTTCTATTGATAAGTTTTGTCATAATTTCTGCAGCAAGAAGGGTCTATATATGGAACTAGATGCTCCCATAGGAGTCTGTAGGACCAAGCCAAAGGGGGCGAGGAGGTAAATTACCTCCCGCCTAATAGCTACGGTCTGTTATACCCAATAGAATACCGTCCATTATTCAGGAGAGATATTTATCGGGACGCTATGCTATCCATCAGGGACCAAATACGCAACTAATTAAAGTTTGAATCGCCGCCTTACATGGGGGACAGGGGTACCTATACACACTAGCAACGCTCGAGTTGGGGGTGGATGGGTCGGGGTACTACCCAACAGTTATGGCAATAGCGAACCCACGAAGTGTAGGTCAAGTTGGGGTCGCCACTGAGAACCTAGACATCTGTGTAGTGGGCCAGGTCAAGCAGAAACAGCCGATTGTCAAGCAATACGCATGTGCAATGCAACAAATGATACATAGGCATACAATATTGTATATCGAGGAAGGTCAACTTGAAGAGAAGCTATTTGGTTAAGGAAATAGGTTTAAGGAGGCGAAAAGTTGAAAGAGTGCTACAGAGTTACCTATGAGGGAGGAGTGATATTCCGGCAGATCTAGCTAATTGGCTTAAAGTGGTAAAAGGAACGAAGATTTCTATGTGGGCAAGAAAAAAAATATTTGATTTCCTATTGAGCAGACTCCAGAAGGCATAGGTTACAAGTTTTGCTCGGGGGCAGTAAAGCGTAGTTTTAGTTACCAATCTCCAATTAAGGGTATAATTAATTGTTTCTACTTGAGGCACAAGGCCAGCAATTACTCAGTGCATTACTGGTACTTTATTTTATCGACCCCGTAAGGATGAAAGGCAAAGTCAACCTCGGCGGGATTTGAAGTCAGATCGTAAAGGGACGTAACTATGCTGGAAAGCATGGCGTCCGACCCTCTAGCGATACTGCCAATCCACCACCATGGGTATAATTAATACTAGCATTTTTTAAATAGGAAACATAACTAGCCAAGGAGGTGGTATTCTTGAGCCTATCATAACTTAATGTATATTTGTGGGAATTGTATCTAGTCTTAAAGGAGGTAGAAGTAGATCCCACATATGTTTTGGTAGAGGTTGCCGTCACAACATCACATGCATAAACTATATTCCTCATGAGGCAATTGCGCTTCATAGGGCAATTTTCCCTCCGTCTACAATTACAGTTGCGGTGTGTATTGCTCCTCGTGTCTCGGGAGGAATGGTTGGTAATACTTTCCCGATACGGTATTTGTTCTTCTGATGTGTCGCTACCAAAATCGGGCAACTCATTTCCCAATGGGTTAGGTTGTTGGTGCTTACTTACAGATTTGATGGTGTAGAACCCTACTCTAATTTTCTTATTATTAGTGCGTGCTAGGTGGTAGGCTAGGCTAGGGGTGGTGGAGTATAATAGCTTAATCGTATTTTTATTAATTATACTATGGTATCTACTGCCAGGCGGGAAAATCCTTTCAAGAATTAAAAAGAAGGTTAGTTAGGATTTCCGAGTTGTGGAGTGGGTTAAAGTGTGTGTTTAGTCTTCTTCTATTGTTTCTATTTTTCCCCCATAAGAGAAGGGTTACTGTTAGAACCACCATTACTCCTATTGCCATCAATATTATTGGTATAATTTACCTGTTGTGAATGTCCTACGCTATTTTGGTCCCTACCTACATCATCAACCCTACTGCGCATCGAGATTCTAGATATCATCATACCGCTATTAGTGTTATTAGCAGACATATGGGGAGGATGCACAGTAGGGTTATTCCGTAGGGGTTGGGCCAAATTATTTACTATAAGAGTCTTACCCCTACTCCTATTTCTATTACTATTATTATTCAATGAGATTTTGTGCGTCATTATACTATTTGGTCCAGCATGGGTGGTTTGGGAGCTGCTAGGTACGTAATATAACTTGTTCCTATAGCCAGACTTTGCTAGTGTATAATTATAATATTCGACATTAGAATTAAATGTGTCCTCGCTATGTGATAACGGCTAATCCTATTAGATAGGTCTTTAACAATTGAATTTAGTACTGATTAAGGGTAGTTGGAATTAGCATTCGCATACGTCAGTCTCTCATTAGGTTTATGATAAGGTGTGAAGATCTTATTTTCTAGGTCAAGGGTTACATCTAAAAAGTTAACTGTTTCATTATCCATAGTAATACTAAGGTTAAAGCCTTTAAAGAATTTACGCAGGTCCTTCCTTGTGCTTTCAATATTATATTTTTTATACTCAAGGGTGAGGCGGGCATCGTCAAGGTATAGTCCACCGCGAAGATACGGAAATGTTTCATGCAGCTCATGGAGGACGTAAAGTCCAACTAAATCAGTGACCTGTGCTGAGTCACTAGAACCCATTGATTCATGTTGATACGAAAGGCTCCTATGTAGGATACCCAATAGCGGCGTTATCCTCTCTCCCCGTAGAGAGGTATCAGATGTATGATGGCCTGAATTTAATGATTGATACATCAGGGATCATTAATAGTCTCTTTTATATTCTTCAGTGCACCCCTAGTGAGTGTTATATATGAGTGTTATATGTGAGTGTACCTTCACATGCCTCAGTTTCTTATGAGAAAATCTGCTTGTACTCTCATATTTTGCTATAATGTTGACTAATAACCCCATTACGCATTCTCTCCATCCTTCTCATCTCCAATCTCCCTCTTATTATCCTGTACTGTTCTGGTGACTAAGTTTGGTAGAGCTTATATTCAACACTATATTTTGGTTTATAACGCTCTGTTGATTCCTGCCCCACGGAATGGCTGAAACATTGTCAGCGAATAAAAATTGTTTGAGTATATAGGCATTCTTTGATTACTTTTCTCTCTCTCTCTCTCTATATATATATATATACATATATATATATATATATATATATATATATATATATATATATATATATATATATATATATATATATATATAGTAAAATAAAAAATATCCAATATTTATCTATACGTAGTATATATTATTTATTATATATAAATTAAATATTTCATTTATTATATATTATTTACAATTTGTGTGTAGGGAGGTCTCTCTGGAAATAGGGGTGGGGGCGCTGAGGGTATTACGTGGCTGTGAGGGGACCGGTGGCTCAAAACGTTTAAGATCCTCTGGTTTAGTACAAGCATGCACCTCTCTTAACCAATGCTGTTGAAATGTCTCATCAACACACCTTATTCATTTTTCTTTCTCCTTTGAAAAGATCTGTTACGGAGAAGGGGTGACGTGTGCATTTGGAAGCACATAGTCACGAATCTGCACCTCATAAACGGCGAGAGTCTTTTGAACAATGAATAATGGGACGTCTACCATCTGACAAGATGAAGCAATCACCATGATATATGTTTTTATACGTACCTATATATGTATAAATGTATGTAGGTATGTATGTGTGTGTTAATGTATGTATGTATGTGTGTGTGTGAATGTATGTGTGTGTGTGTGAATGTATGTATTTATGCATGTATGTATGTATATATATATATGTATATATATATATATGTGTGTGTACGTACTTATGTTTGTGTGTGTATATTTGTATGTATGTATATAAGTATGTATATATATATATATATATATATATATATATATATATATATATATATATATATATATATATGTATGTATATATGTATATATGTGTGTATATCTGTTTGCATATTTGTAAGTACGTATATATGTATTTATGTATGTATGTATGTATGTATGTATGTATGTATGTGCTTATGCAAGTATGTATATGTGTGTAAATATTAGTATATGTCTTCAAAAGCGAGTATATGTGCAAACATGTACCATTACAGGTTTGGAATTTTATGTTTTGATATATGTATATATACAAATACACACATACACACAAATATATATATATATATATATATATATATATATATATATATATATATATATATATAAATATATATTTATATTTATATGTGTGTGTGTGTATATATAGACATACATATATGTGTATGTATATCTGCAAATACATATATATGTATGTATATATACACATACATATATGTGTATATCTATACGAGTATATGTGTTCACTTATCATGATATATACTTCAGGAATTTTGTTACATATTTTCACCTTTCTATTGATAAGTTTTGTCATAACTTCCGAATTAGCTGTGACTTTTCTTCTTTTGTAAAAGCTAACTTCTCCAGTATACCTATGTGGTTATACAACCAAATATTTTATTAAAGAGAGGTATAAAGATACATTTATTATTGTGGGAGAGTGTCCACAGATTTCTGATTACTTCAAATTATCTTTCACAATACCTTGACACTCCTGGGCAATTAATTTCTAGCTATGCACCCATTTTTTTTTTCTTCTCTGTCCCGGATAATTATGCCTTGTCTGTTTCGCTTAAATTTTACAGAGGTTTTGAAATGAACGTTCTACCATTATTCTTTCATGTTGGCACTGAATATGCGCTCCATATCACTCAAGCTTCTTATGTGTGTGTAAGTATTTATTTTAGTCAATCATTATTTTAGTCTCTACTTCTCTGTTCACATCTGAGTGCATTTCTACGTAAATCAATATATATGTTGTTGCTCCTGCTCTACAGTATGTGTAGATATATGTATGTATGTATGTATGTATTTATATATGTATGTATTTATATATGTATGCCGATGTATATATATATATATATATATATATATATATATATATATATGTATATATTATGCATATATGTATGTTTCTCTTTCTTTTAATTTCGAGTATATTTTCGTCCGGCCACCCTCCTGGTGACAAGATTGAGAAAGAAAAGAAATTGTCATCCTTTCGTTTTTCACAGCCTACATTTATTGCCGACTAATGGCCCTCCTCTTTTGTGTAGCAGATTTTTGTTATGGAGTTCTTTGTATATATGAATGCATGTGTGTGCGTATGTATATATGTATATGTGTGTGTGTGTATGTATGTATGTATGTATGTATGTATGTATGTATGTATGTATGTATGTATGCCAATGTATGACAATGTATGTATATATGTATGTTTCTCTTCCTCTTAATTTCGAGTACATTTTTGACAGGCCTCCTTCCTGGCGGCAACGTTGAAAAAGAAAAGATATTGTCATCCCTTGAATCC
Source organism: Eledone cirrhosa (assembly GCA_964016885.1). NCBI lineage: Eukaryota > Metazoa > Mollusca > Cephalopoda > Octopoda > Eledonidae > Eledone > Eledone cirrhosa. The sequence goes on from OZ024744.1 coordinate 25,449,357, forward strand.
CAAGAATGTTTTGCAAATTTTTATTATATTGGCATCTGCTGGGCAGCTGACTTCCACTACTGTGCATGCCTTCTTCTCCCTGTCCCATACCATAATATCTGGTCTGTTATGCCTGCATATTATTGGGGTTTTACTGGAACATTCCTACAGTAGTCTTTCATATTATGTACATGGATGTCTTCCACATTGTTGTAGCTTTTAATATGTTTATTATCGGGGCTATCTTTCTTACGAACTGCATTGTACAGTGTTTTGGCCACTACATCATGCCTCATAGGTAGATAGTACCGCGATGACATCTTTGGACAGCTGCTAATGACATGGGTGACATCCTCGATGTTCATTCTGCAGAGTATGCACTTATTGTCACATCTTGGTGTTTTGTGAATCAGGTTATTCGTGTTAATCTCCTGTTCTTGGATTGCAAAAGCGTATCCTTCAAAATGGGAGCCAATATAGCGGTTGTTGTTCCAAGATAGACTATATTCCTTATCTATATTACTCTCACTCTGGAGCTTCCTGACAACATATCCCTGCATTACTTTTTTGCTGATAAACATGCAGTTTTTCCTCCATGGATTCACTGCGATACTGCTGAGCGACATCCCTGGATGTGAGTTTTTGATTATCACACAGGGAATACCTCTCGAGGAGTTCCTTCCCAACTCTCATGATCTCACCTGTCTCACGCAGATAGACTTGCTTGATAGATGAGCTCCTACACTTGGAGGTTCGTAAATGTTGTCGGAGGGATATCATGCGACATTCAAATGCTGTCTGGACTGATGTTAGGCCTCTGCCTCCCCTGCTTACGTTTCAGGTAAAATCGGTCTATGTCACTGTTGATGTGGAAGTTTCTGGTGCTGTTTAGAATTTTTTGAGTTTTAACATCAATTGCTCGGATTTCGTCTATCGTCCAATCGAGTATTCCAAACGTTGGTGTTAGGATAGTCACAGCAAACAAAAAATGTTGGTAGATTGTGTTGTAGTTTTTCCGCGCTTTACAACCATATATGAACATTTATATTGGCCAAACTCCTTTCCTATATCCTTTGAGAATGTAACCAGGTCAAGATTTTGCTTCATTCCATTTATGTTCTTCGCATAGATTTTTCAGGTCATCCTCAAAGAAATTATGGGTTAAGTTCGTATTTCAGTACTCCTGTGAGCCAATGATGTATCCTTCACATTTCTTGAGCAAAAATGACAAGGGGTTTAATGACAAGATAAATAATAGCATAGAGAGACTGTCTCCTTGAAATATACCTCTCTGATATTCTATTTTATCAGTGAAAATAGAGCCCCCCGCCCCCTCTTTGTTTTTAACTTTAGGATAGTAACCCAAGAAGAGGCGAGCTTCTATATGGCTTTCACAATAATGTCTGGGACTTTAGCAAGGTAGAGGCAAGAGTGGGGAACAGAATCAGATGCTTTTCTGTAGTCTAGCCAGACTGTAGCTATATTCTTCCTAAGTTGTCGCACTTCCGACATCACAGTTTTGTTAAGTTGTTCAGCACACCCCAAACACCTCTCTTTCCAGCTGCTTGTACATCTGTGAATATGTTATTATTTTCACAGATCTTGGAGGAGTAGGTTAGGGCAGGCTGTATACATCTTACACATCAGGTTCTGGCATGCAATGGGTCGCTAGTTTTTTGCCAGGTGGGTATCTTTGTTCCTGGTGACCAGTAATGTTTGTGCTAATGTCAACCATGGATTGGCAGTATCGGTAGACGGTCGGACGCCATGCTTTCCAGCATAGTTAGGTCCCTTTACGATCTGAGTTCAAATCCCGCCTAGGTTGACTTTGCCTTTCATCCTTACGGGGTCGATAAAATATAGTATCAGTAATGCACTGGGTAATTGCTGGCCTTGTGCCTAAAGTAGAAACAATTATGGTATAAGTGTATCTCCATTAAGAACTTGTTGGTAGAGCTCGGTAAGATACCTCCGATAGAATATCAGTTTCCAAAAGGAATCTATGTCTTTCTGGGATGGGGCCGCAGTGACATTTATTACTTTACCCTTCATATCTTGAGAGACTGATGTTTGGTTTTGTCTGAATCTTTTATTAAGCACTTTTCTCTCATCTACCTTCTTCAGGTATCGGCGTGTTTCGCTAACAGCTCTCAATTCTTGTTTGAGGGTGATCAGCCTATATTGGAGAGTTCTGGTTCTACTGTTACCAAACATCGTCTCTATTTTATTTTTCATCTTTGTTGGTGAGGAGTGAGGTTTTTTGTGTTTGTTTGCATGTAAGGAGCATTGTCACATGTCCTATGGTTTTTCGTAGGTCAGTACTCTTTTTCTCTATTTTAGTTATATATGATGGTATTTTTGGTGGTGTTTTGTTCTTGTTAATATCTCTGCTATCACCAAGATAATGCTTCACTGTCGTTGCTAAGGCATATAAACAGGCGTTGATTTGCCAAAATGTTGGGGTTTTTATCCGTCGTAAATATTCATCCCCTATCTCATTAATAACACGTAGTATTTCATTATTTGGTTTTATTTTATTTAGTATTGTTGTTTTATTACGTTCAGAGAAATGATATAGGCACAAGGCCAACCAGTACATTACTGGTACTTTATTTTATCGACCTCGTAAGGATGACAGGCAAAGCTAACCTCTACGAAATTTTGAACTTAGAACGTAAAGAGCCGTAATTCTATGCCGTAAAGATTGTAGCCCGACGCTCTACCGATTCAGCCAATCAACCAATAGTAATAATAATAACAATAGTAATAATAAATAAGTATTCTATGACAAACTCATGTAGATGGCTGAAACGTTCCAATTTTAGTATATATTCTGACTTATTGTATATATAACTGGACACGTGAGTCTGTAGACATTTATAAACATATTCAAATATTTATCTCTCTCCACCCTCCATCGATCTATCTATCTCTCTATCTCTCTCTCCATCTCTCTCACTCTCACTCTCTCTCTCTCTCTCTCTCTCTCTCTCTCTCTCTCTCTCTCTATCTATCTATCTATCTTTATTTCCTTCTTTCTTTCTTTGTTACTTTTTCTTTCACTTATCCATATATACAATATTTCATTTTACAAATAAATATACTTACTTAAATATGTGTGTGTGTGTGTGTGTGTGTGTGTGTGTGTGTGTGTGTGTGTGTGTGTGTGTGTGTGTGTGTGTGTGTGTGTGTGTGTGTGTGTGTGTGTGTGTGTGTGTGTGTGTGTGTGTGTAGTGTGTCAGTGAGGGTGGCTGCTGCATAAGTGTGTTTATGTACGTATAACGATATCACATGTTGTATATCTAACACCGTCTATCTGTCCAGTTCTTTCTGTATGGCTGAGAGAGTGTTCTAGAAGAACATTATATATTTGAAAAGACGGCAGACATTGGCCCCAATACGTGCTCAAACGACAAATTCCAGACAAAAAAACTACGAATGAAATAGAATAGTTGGAAGGATGATAATCATCTACCGTTTATCACATTCAAGAATATGGTACATGGTCTGTTAGCACAACATACGCTGATTCAAAAATAAACACTTTCTTACATTTAGACAACATGGTCGACACTGCGTGAGGGAGAGACAGTGCTCTCTCTAACTAGCGTTCAGCTTATTTCCTCGGACATGTGCGCATGCACACAACAACCAAACACAGTTGGAACTGTGAAACACACATGAAAGAGGGGTTGGCTACTGACATTAAGGATTATATAATGTATAAAAAAAGAATTAAAGAAAATGATGCTCATTATATTGAACTAACTGGCCCCGTGCCGTCAAAAATGACGGCTAATAGTAATATCAATACATAATATAAAAAAGAGATGTTGGTTGGTTGATTGCTTGGCTGGTTCCTTCGCACTCCCTCACACAAGTGATACAAACATACAAACACACAGCTGTGACGAATCTTAGAACGCTGGACTTCTATAGTTTCTCTCACCCCCTCCTTCCCCAGTCATCACATAGATGTGTGTGTATGTAATGACTATGTTTATTAAGTGTGTCTGTTTATATACTGGTATATGTATGTGTAGATTGGTGTGTGTTTGTAATTCTATTGTCTATGTATCTTTCTAAATAAACACACACAAACATACGTATATACACATATATACACGTATATACACATATTATATATAAATGTAATGTACACATACACACATTTACACACACAAACACTCACATAATCACACAGCCAATGTGTGTAGCCAATTCACTATACATATACACATACAGGTGTAGCGAATAGACGCTGCTTTCTGTAGTTGGCCGTCACCCCTTCCTTCCTCAGTCTACGTCATCAAACACACTGTGTCTCTCTCTCTCTCTCTCTCTCTCTCTCTCTCTCTCTACACACACACTCTGCCTCACTCTCTCTCTACACACACACTATCTCTCTCTCTCACACACACATACACACCTACACACACACACACACTAACACACACACACACTATCTTTCTTTCTCTCTCTCTCACACGCACACTCACACAAACTCATACATACGCGCATTTAAACACAGATATACACACACATATGCAGACATATACAAACACATATACACACACATACATACATACAAACATACATACATACATACATACATACATACATACATACATACATACATACATACATACATACATACATACATACATACATACATATACATACATACATGGTGGCTGCCAACTCGTTTTCGAGTACGGCCACTACTTTATATCCATGTAGGAGAATCCCTACCGATGCGCTGAACGAGTGTGACATTTTAGTCCAGCCAGTGACTTGAAAACTCTGGTACAAACACTACACTTGTGACAATTATTGACACAGTGCTGGGCCCATGGTACCATGTGAGGACAAGTGCAGAGAGATCTCCAGATACAAAGCAATGCCTGTGCCGTGAAGCTTTTATAGTGAGCAAAGGCACTGCACAAAGCCAGTCCCACTCTCTTAACCAAGATGATATTTACAAAAAAGAAGAACAAGTCAACATCATTGGATACCATCAGGGTTGCAGGTGTTATATCAGAGTTTTCCTTCTCCTAGAATTCTGCCTTGACAAAGGCTAAGGGGTCATCTCTCCCAGTGATTTTGGATGGCCATTGACTCTTAAGAGCTCCTTTGCCCTTTGACAGGTTTTGTTTTTAGTCCTGCAGGATGTCCAAAGTCACCCTCCTCACCAAGAAACCTTGGTGGGGTTGCCAGTTTAGTCGCCAACGACCCGACCATGAGACAGGTTGTACTGGGATACATGTTACCAGTAGCACCAAGTGGTGACCTGACATACATACATACATACATACATACATACACTTCATCAGTCAACGCCATCAGTCGCATATTTTGGCGTGGGAGACTATTTATTAAATTTAAGATGAATACTATCTCCGACAGTAATGCCACAACTACAGCCAGGTTGAATAACTGGTTATTCTTCTAACTATCCCTTCTGAAGACACCTTTTATTCGAATTCGTAGAGATATCCGTCTAAATACATAATTCATTTTACATAGATTTGCTACAAACAGCATGGCTGAACACAACATCAAAAAAAAAAAAAAAATTAAGGAAGTATCGAAGACAAATAACAAAGAAGGTAATCAAACTTTATTCAGTTGTAGCTACAGAAGAAACCGCAATTATAAATTGCATTTCTCTTGGAGTTGCGAACTTAATAATGATTTATTTAATTGTTATAAAATGGCAAAAAACAATCCCTCCATTGGCTATATGAATAGAATGAAGCTACACTGGGACGAAATACATCCAGAGCTAAATTATTTCACAGCGAAACAATTACGCCAACAAGCGAAGTTTGTTGAACGTAAAAATAAGATAAATATCATTAATTGTAAGTCCCCCACAACAAACATGGAATCAACAACACGTGTTACAGATCGCCATGCTACTAGTCTTCCTAGCAGCCAGGTCGAACAGCACCATGAAACAACTATGCATGTAAGAAACTTGACACCACCTGTACCATCTAAGTCTACCTCAAATGCTGGGGAAAACACTATTGATAATAATAATAATCGAAGCAATAATAATAATAATCGAATAAATGTAACACCACGTATACCATCCGAGTCTACCTCGATTGTTGTGGAAAATACTATCGATAATAATAATCAAAAATATAAACAATTGAAAATTTCCCTCAACGAGATCTTCCAGAGAGAAATTAACTCATGTATAAATATCTCTCTGGCTGAACGTGTTAAAATGACAATGGTGAATAAAAACCCAAATAATGAAATACTACGTGTTATTGACGAAATAGGGGATGAATATTTACGACGGATAAAAACCCTAACATTTTGGCAAATCAACGCCTGTTTATATGCCTTAGCAACGACAGTGAAGCATTATCTTGGTGATAGCAGAGATATTAACAAGAACAGAACACCACCAAAAATACCATCATATATAACTAAAATAGAAAAAAAGAGTGCTAACCTACGAAAAAACATAGGACATGTGACAATGCTCCTTACATGCAAACAAACACAAAAAAACCTCACTCCTCACCAACAAAGATGAAAAATAAAATAGAGACGATGTTTGGTAACAGTAGAACCAGAACTTTCCAGTATAAGCTGATCACCCTCAAACAAGAATTGAGAGCTGTTAGCGAAAAACGCCGATACCTGAAGAAGGTAGATGAGAGAAAAATGCTTAATAAAAGATTCAGACGAAACCAAACATCAGTCTATAGAGATATGAAGGGCAAAATAATAAGTGTCACTGAGGCCCCATCCCAGAAAGACATAGCATCCTTTTGGAGAAAAATATGGGGTGAAAAGAAGAATTTCAACCAAGATGCAGTGTGGCTAAGAGAAATCCGAAAGAACTATTGCTCCTACACTACAACAAAAACATACGAAATAAGTGAGGGTACACTTGAGACTGTGATAGGAAAACTCCAAGATAAGAAAACACCAGGAAGAGACATGATTGTCGACTACTGGTACAAGAAACTAATATTCTATCGGAGGTATCTTACTGACCTCTACCAACAAGTTCTTAAGGGAGATACACTTATACCAGAATGGTTGACATTAGCACAAACATTACTGGTCCCCAAGAACAAAGACACCCCTTTGGCAAAAGCTACCGACCCATTGCATGCCAGAACCTGATGTATAAGATGTATACAACCGCCTGAACCTATTCCTCCAAGATCACTGTGAAAATAATAACATCATCACAGATGAACAAGCAGCTGGAAAGAAAAGGGTTTGGGGTTTTGCTGAACAACTCCTAATCAACAAAACTGCGATGTCGGAGGTGCGACAACTTCGGAGGCATATGACTACAGTCTGGCTGGACTACAAGAAAGCTTTCGATTCTGTTCCCCACTTTTGGATGATAGAGGCCCTCCAACTTGCTAAAGTCCCAGACATTATTGTCAGAGCCATAGAGAGGCTGTCTTCTTCTTGGGCTACTATCCTAAGGTTAAAGACAGAGAGGGAGGACTCTATTTTCATTGATAAAATAAAATATTGCAGGGGTATATTTCAGGGGGACAGTCTCTCTGTGATATTGTTCATCTTGTCATTAAACCCCTTGTCCTTTCTGCTCAAGAAATGTGAGCGATACATCATTGGCTCACAGGAGGATAGAAATACGAACCTAACCCATAACTTCTTTGTGGACGATCTGAAACTCTATGCCAAGAACATGGATGGGATGAAGAAAAATCTTGACCTGGTTACAACGTTCTCAAAGGTTATAGGAATGGAGTTTGGCCAAGATAAATGCTCATACATGACTGTAAAGCGGGTAAAAACAACAACCTAATCTAGCAACGTTGTCATCAATGGCATAACTGTTTCACCGATATCTGATGAGGACTGCTACAGATACATGGGGATAGATGAGAACATATCCTATAATGGTATCTGTAATAAAGAACGCGTAACCAGGGAATACTACACCCGATTAAGAAAGATCTGGTCAACGGAACTCTCTGTGCAAAACAAAACAGTGGCTCACAACACCAACGTTTGGAATACTTAATTGGACGATAGATGAAATCCGAGCAGTTGATGTTGGAACTCGAAAAATACTAAACAACACCGGAAACTTCCACATTAACAGTGACATAGACCGTCTTTACTTGAAACGTAAGCAGGGAGGCAGTGGCCTAACATCAGTCCAGACAACATTTGAATGTCGCATCATATCTCTCCGAACCTCGAAGCGTAGGAGCCCGTTTTTCGAGCAAGTCTATCTGCATGAAACAGATAAGATCATGAGAGTTGGGAAGGAACTCCCAGAGACGTATTCCCTGTGTGATAAACAAAATCTCACACCCAGGGATGTCACTCAGCAGTATCGCAGTGAATCCATGGATAACAAACTGCATGCCTATCAGCAAAAAATCATGCATGGATATGTTGCCAGGAAGCTCCAGAGTGAGAGTAATATAGATAAGGAAAGTAGTCTATCTTGGAACAACAACCGCTATATTGGCTCCCACTTTGAAGGATACGCTTTTGTAATCCATTAACAGGAGATTAGCACGAAATACCTGATTCACAAAAGAGATAGGGATGCAGGCAAAATACCTAGATGTGATAACAAGTGCAGACTCTGCAGAACTAACATCGAGGATATCACCCATGTCATCAGCAGCTGTCGAAAGATATCATCGCGGTACTATCTAGCATGATGTAGTGGCCAAAACACTGTACAATGCAGTTCGTAAAAAAGATAGCCCTGATAATAAACACATTAAAATCTACAACAATGTGGAAGACATCAATGTACATAATATGAAAGGGTACTGGTGGAATGTTCCAGTAAAACCCCAATAAATGCAGGCATAACAGACCAGATATTATGATAGGGGACAGTGAGAAGAAAACATGCACAGTAGTGGAAATTAGCTGTCCAGCAGATGCCAATATAATATCAAAGATTAGTGAAAAGGAGAATATTTATGCAGAACTGATGAGAAATCTGCAGATACTCCACCCTGATTACACCTTCAGATTTATGCCTATGATTATTGGGCACTGGGTTATGTTAGTAACTGCCTCAATACAAATCTTGAGAAGCTAGGCTTCACAGGAACAGAAAGAACACAACTAGTTAGGAAACTACAAGTACAATTCATTAATGGAAGAGTAAACATATATAAAACATTCCAAAAATGTTACATCTAATAACTGCATATACACATGTGCAGATACAAAGCATATACACATGCACACATACAACTCAAAACATACACATCCACACATACAATAACATCCATATCTACACATGCATACATACATATCTACCTAAATGTTGAACAAAATTTTTGAAATCCACAAATTATTCTCCTCTCACAACCTTCCTGCCAGATGATTGAACGTCTGAAAGTATATACTTTCCTTATGCATATTAACGGCTGAGCAGCCTAATTTGCATATCGAGTGAGTTAATCGGCCGGGCGCACCGAAAACGATGAATGGAAAAGATGAAACGAAATTTCATTTCTTACTCTTAGTACGGCTGTAACTTAAATATAAGTATGTGTACGTATATACATAGATGTATACAGACGTATAGTAGTATGTATATATATACATACATGCACAAATATATATATGTACGTATGGATTTACCGAACATTTATTATAATGCTCGGTTTGTTTGTAAACAAACATCCCGAATTAAGCCGTACAGTGTTTAGCAACCATCATTGCCCTTTTGTTTAACACTGACAAAGGAACGATGTACAAACCGAGCATTATAATAAATGTTCGGTGAATCCATACGTACATATATATATGTGTGCATGTATGTATATATATACATACTACTGTACGTCTGTATACATATATGTATGTACGTATACATACTTATATTTAAGTAACAGCAGTACTAAGAGTGAGAAATGAAATTCGTCTCATTTTTTCCATTTATATATATACTATATATATATACTATATATATATATATATATAATTTTAATATAGAAGAGCTTCTACAGGACTAGAACTGTTTCATTCGTGAGAGACATCAGGAAGCTTCCTGATGATTTCTCACGAATAAAACAGTTCTAGTCCTGTAGAAGTTCTTCTATATTAAAACTTTTATACTCTACTATGTATTGAGTACCTTACTGTGGTTACCTCCGATTCAACCCGGAATAACTTGTATATATAGAACCACATTGGCATACGGTTAGATAATACTTGTTTCCCTATATGTATCTTTTACACGTAGGAATTCATACTTTATTATTATTGATCTCCCCCTAAGGTACAGATAACATTTTGGCCGTTTCGACTGCTGCTATTTCTAGTGGCAGGACATTGACCTGTCCACCCTGCCTTTTGTCTTTGCACACGGCACCAGACAGAATTATTTCTTTTTGTCATCCGCTCTCATTTGGGTATGGTTTTGTATGGCGTCAGTTTGTGATTTGAACTCGGGGATTTTATATTCTCCGAGGGAGAAGAGCCTTCTGAAAATTGCTCCCTTCTCCCTTCTCAATGTAAATCCGCTTGGATTTTCCGTTTATTCTGGAGCATGAAACCGCGGTAAAGGCACGTATAGTAAGTACAGCGAATTTTATAAAATGTTTAAACTTTTTCTCTATTTGCTAGACCTCGATTTTATATATATATATATATATATATTTATATATATATATATATATATATATATATATATACACACACACACACACACACACACACACACACACACATATATATATATATATATATATATATATATATATACATATACATATATA
>OZ024744.1:25465107-25482607 GCA_964016885.1 Eledone cirrhosa
TATATATATATATACGTGTGCCTGTGTGTGTGTGTGTGTGTGCGTGTGTGTGTGTGTGTGTGTGTGTGTTATTTTACTTTCGTACGAAACATTTTATCTAAAATAATCTTTCTAAAGTGAACTATAGTAAAACACCACCACCACGATGTCACATTTTGTATATGAGTATGTATATGTCTGTGACTGTGTGTTGTGTGTGTTTGCGAGTTCGTTACGTACGTTAGGCTTCAGTGCATTAAACACACACACATCTACACATACATATAGCCTTAGTAAGTGCATACACATTATCTTCACACACAGCTACACAGGTATGTCTGTGTGTGTCTGTCTTAGTATATGTATGTGAGAGTGTATGTGTATGTGAGTGTATGTGAGCGTGTATGAGTGCCGGAGTGTAAGTGAGAGTGTATGTGTGTGTGAGTGTATGCGAGAGAATTTCTATTTTAACGTTAGGCCTCGGAGAATTAAACACCCACATCTATAATACAGATACTTATATGATGACAGTCAGGTGTGCGTGAATGTATGTTTGTGTGTGTCTCTCTTATTATTTGTATGTGAGTGTATGTGAGAGTGTGTGTGAATGTATGAGTGTATGTATGTGTGAGTGTATGTGTGAATGATTTTTATTTTCATTTGGATTAAAACAATAGAAAACCACGCAACGACGTCACTTTTTGTATATGAATATGTGTCTGTGAATGTGTGTGTGCGCGTTCATTAGGTACGGTATTAAATACACACACACATCTACACATACATATACATATGTAACGATTGACAAAATAAATGAGGTAAAAAGCTATGCGTGAATGTATGTCTCTGTGTGGCTGTCTTAGTATATGTATGTGAGTGTGTAATAATAACATTCATTTCGACACCAACAAAAAATTACACCATGAATATTGTTTACCCTGAGGTGCTTCGAGATTGACAGATTTTTTATTTCTAAATTCTATTATCATTACAATTTTGATATTTTTAAAATAAAATACAGATATTTTGAATCAATTATGAGAAAAAAAGACATATCTTCATATTTATTGTTTACTAATCTTTAATAAGAACAGCAGCAGTAACCTGGACAACGCCTGGTAATTCAGCTAGTATCATATATAAATATAGTAAAATAAATAATATATAATATTTATTTATACATAGTATATATTATAGTATTTATTATATATAAATTAACAATTTTATTTATTATATATTATTTACAATTTGTGTGTAGGCAGGTCTCTCTGGAAATAGGGTTCGTGGCGGTGGTGGTATTACGTGGCTATGAGAGGGATGATGGCACAAAATGTTTGATAATGAGGTTGCAATGTATCTATATATTTATATATATCAAATAATTAATACCTACAATTGAAATCTAAGTACGTAAAATTAAGTCCAGAAATATAAAAAAAACTAACATTTCATTCAAGCCATTCTAGGAAATAAATGATCCATCTGGTAATTTGATACCATAGCTTTCTTACAGTCACTAACACCAGCAACAATACGGTCTCCCACTTCATATAGAACTGCTATTATAGCAAAACTATTTATATGACAGCACGTTGAAACAGTATCATATCAATAGAAAAATACATCTCACTCCATCTGATGAGAACATTATTATATAACTACCCTTGTATCTTTAAAATACGTAGAATGAGTTAGATAATAAAATGAAGATGTACCAGATTTGATGTGATTTTTGTTGTGTTAACACTGGTCTGAGGATCAGGCAGACATGGAATCTGGTTCGGGTAGAAACGCAGATTACGAGCCGGCTGCTTGAGAAACATTTGTAACCAGGTTTGAGCAAGCAATAAATCTCCCCAGTTTGTATATATATATATATATAACTGTATTTAAAAGGGAAACAGAAAAAACAACACAATCGGTACAGTATATGGAAGGGATATATTAGGTTAACGCTTAATATAGCAAGAAGAGGGTCTTAACGTTTCCGACGCTAGTCCTTCATCAGAAGAAAGAATAAGAAGTAAGATAGATTGAGGGGACGGGCGGGATGGAATTAGAAAACATGTCTTTAAATAAAAATAGCAGGTCATTTCATGTTGACATCCCTTGAATATATATATATATATATATATATATATATATATATATATATATATATATATATATATATATATATATAGAGAGAGAGAGAGAGAGAGAGAGAGAGAGAGAGATAATATATATATAGATATTTTTTCATTGGTGAAATAGCGGTGTATATATGAATGTACGTATTATATATTTAACTAGCAGAATGGCCCGGCGTTGCTCGGGATTTGCTGTAGGGTTCTTATATATTTGAGATATATTTATCCTTATTGTGTATGCAAAAATATCTGTACACGAATATATAATTATACATATATATATATATTAAAATAACAGATTAAAGTTTCAGCAAAGAATCGCTGCTTTCACCCTTAACGGGATCTGCTGAAACTAAAAAAATCGATCTGTGAACGCAGATGTAAATATTTCGAAAAACGTTGCAACCGAAGGAAAACAGGAAGACGATACTTTGGTTCGTGAAGACGTTCCCTGGCATAAGAATATATATATATACACACACTATATATACTCACACACTATATATACACACACACACTATGTACACATTCCCTGGCATAAGAATATATATATAATAGGTAAAAAGAGGATTAACACGAATAAGTGGTACAGTAGTGTTTTATTAAATGCTAGAAACAAACCCTACTGTACAGCTTACCTGTGTTAATCCGCTTTTTACCTATTGTAACTACTCCAACGATTACTAATCACAGAAATATCAAAGGACAACCCTGCGATCGACCTCCTGAAGTAAACCTCTTGTTGTGTCAACCTCCACTGCATGTTGAAACACTTCTCGTTATAGTCTACTCTAATCCTGAACTAGGGAAACCCAAGACGTATGTCTTTTGGGGACGACCAGCGTTTCTTGCTCCATGAGATGGACTCCATAACAATACATCACCTGCTATTTCTTCCTTGCTGCGCCAACAGTGGCCAGCAAATCTGAGTCTCTGTCCACGTATTGACCTGCTGATAGGTGGTATATTGCCATAGAGATCCGATTACTAATTACAGAAATATCAAAGGACAACCCTGCGATCGACCTCCTGAAGTAAACCTCTTGTTGTGTCAACCTCCACTGCATGTTGAAACACTTCTCGTTATAGTCTACTCTAACCCTGAACTAGGGAAACCCAAGACGTATGTCTTGTATGTAAATATATATATATATACATATGGCGGGGTCTACACATAGTCCCTTAATATAAGAGATACTTGAAAGGGCATGTGCACTGTGTTTACACACACACACACGCACACACACGTATATATATATATATATATGTGTGTGTGCATGTGTGTGTGCGTATGTGTGTGCATGTATGAATGTATTTATGCATGTGTGTGTGTATATATATATACACATACACACATACACATACACAAAGGAACTCGGTGCAGGCAAAATAGCCTTTCTTGGGCAAAAATTTGAGAAAAAAAAAACAAACATAATAATAGTAAATAAAAAGAATATACGAGAGAAAATGGAGTAAAGAAAGGAAAAAAAAACGGAGAGAAAAAGAGAGAAAGAACAGGTTTTTAGGTCCGTTAAAATGTCAGCAAGTGTAAAGTATTGTTAGTGAACGACTTTTAACAGAGACAACCAATAACCCACTATCTCTTATTTTACAAAGACTCAGTTTTTTTACTCGAGAACAATATATGGAAGTTGCTAGATGCATTTATGTTCCTTGCCACTGTCTGCATTGTAAAATACTAAATAACATATTATAGTTTGACACGGGCAATGAATATATAAATATGTATGTACGTATGTATGTGTCTATGGATGTGTATTTGTATATATGTATATGTGTGTGTATGTATGTATGTATATATATATATGTATATATGTATATGTGTGTGTGTATATGTATATATGTACTTACGAACGCATATATGTATATATATATGTATGTATGTATGTATGTTTCTCTTTTTCTTAATTTGGAGTACAATTTTGACTGGCCACCTTCCTGGCGGAAAGGTTGTAAAAGAAAAGGAATTATAACCCCTTTTAATCGCAAGAATGTTTTGCAAATTTTGAAGGTGCCAGCTATCGCAGCCATTTGTAGTCTATGAATTAGGGAGTTGCGCAGGTTCAGTTATACTTTGAACCAAGCGGTTTGGTAAATAACCCGTAGCTCCAATAATGATGGGTATGAAACTGACGGTGTATATTGGATACTGGATCTGCAAACTCCTCATCAATGGTCCATAGATGTCTTCCTTTTGTATTTTTCTTACAACGTTTACCTCTAGTGGGCAACTGATCTCTACAACAGAGCACATTTTCAATGTGTAGTCCCAAACAACAATACCAGGCCTGGTGTGCTTTAATTTGGTGGCAGTTTTTATTTTCAGGTTCCACCAGCATTCTTTAGCACCATCTGTCTCAGCATATTCCTCATCATTGCGTGCCACTTATTTTTTTTTTTAAATTATTTCCCCTGCAATCGCCCTATTGGTGGGGGGGGGGGGGCTTATCCGGCGAATTTAGGCCTAAACCTGAATTACATAAATTTTATGCTCCGGATCGACTTGTACGCCGGCATATACGGTACTTATTTACCCCAGATTTGACAACATTCAAAACATTCAAAATCGATCATTGAGTAATGCAAATAAAATAGACTTTGCTGGCTTCCAACTGGACATATACCTTTGAACTACATTCTATCAAGGTCGTAGAGATTCATGTTCTTGTGGTAACTCTCCAGAAACTCTTTGACACTATTTGTTCCAATATAGAAGCACCTTTATGTTCTTGTGGTAACTCTCCAGAAACTCTTTGACAATATTTGTTCCAATGTATAAACTATCAGTCTGAGAGAGGTCATGATGAAACCAATCTTTATAAAACTACCAACATTGGAAGTTCAATATTTAATTACCGATCTACCAAATATAAAGAAACTCTTTGGAAGCTAGGAAAATATTCAACAAGAGAAACATCTGTTTTACAGCTTCCCTTGTTTCCTCTTTTCTTTGTTGTTTCTTATCCATAATCTGCCCCCTACCCCTCCCCGGCCTCCTTCAATATTGGAAATTTTATTTTCGTTATTATATTTTTAACGCTTTTACTCTTTTTTTTAATTTTTATTTTTGTTTTTGTTTTTATTTTTTTTTATTTTTTATTTTCTTTTATTACTTGTCCCACTAGCTCTTTTTGATTACTAACTGTAAGGAGTACCCGATACTTCCCCCAGTCTATCATGGCTTACTGGTTCTATACGGACGTTTAAATTGGATAAATACTCCCGCTCGTCTTCTCGTTGTCACCCCACCCCTCTTTAACGACTTTCTTCTCCAGTCCTTTTTTCCTTCCAATCAACAAACAATTGTCGGGAATTATTTTGCTTTCTTTGTTCGTATTTTTATTGCCCGTATTTATTCTCCTTTGACAGCAAGTGGCATTCATTTCAAACATCAACCAAACGAACTCTCGACACCACAACCCCACCCACATCACCCTCCCCCATCATCTTTCTCTTTCCTTCAGTCTGGGTATTACCTTTTTTTAACGGTACTAAAAAATAATGTTTTCTGATTTAGGCACAAGGCCACCAATTTGAATGGGAGATGAAAGGCGATTAAATCGACGCCAGTACATTACTGGTACTTTATTTTATCGAACCCCGTAAGGATGGAAGGCAACGCTAGCCCCGACGAGATTTGACCTCAGAACGTAAAGGGCAATGACTCTATGCTGCAAAGCATGTTGTCTGACGCTGTCCTTTGAACAAGTGTCATTTAACATTATACAACCCCACCTATCTCAATCCAAGCCTAGTCTATAATATTGGTTGACGAAAACTGCTTGAAAACCAACCCGTTGGATGGACTGTACATGTAAATCAAAGGACCAGCTTGGTCCCACACTGAATCTCCCAGAGAATTAGTATAGAGGTGTGTGTTGATACTCAGCCATTTATAGGTTAATACAATGAGTATGCTGTCCCGTCAATCGTCAACTGAAGTACATATCGTTCGTCAAAAACATCAGCGGTCCCTGGGAGTGAATGTTAAGAAAGGAACAAAAGACAAATTATCACCCAAGTAAATGAAGCAAGAGTACGGGAGAGATCTCGACGGCGACCGGTGCGAAGAGGAAGCGGCCGGACAATCCCCGCTTTTGTTTATCTTCCTTTCCTCTGCATAGCGGACCGCCGTACCGGAGTTTGTGACAACGTTTTTTTAAGCTAACAATGTATAACAGTAGTACTTACAAGTACTTCATGTAAAATTAACAGGTCAGGAAGAAGAATAAGTGACGATGCTTAACTATGCACATGTAGGGACATCAAACGTTTATCCCAGAACGAATAAAGTAAATTTGTCGCACGTCCTTATATTTTAAAAATGTACTAAAACATTACTACTAGAATGTAGAATGATAATAAACAATGTAGAATGATAATTAAAAAAATAAGATGTAGAAACATTATACCCTTTACCTGATATTTGGAGTTTAAACCCAATTATTTTTTTAAATACCTGCCCAAATTGAGGTGCGACATATGAGTCGATGCGTCTTATAAGCCGTCAAGTACGGTAATTGAAATTACAAAGTGTGACAAAACCAATAATATATTACAAACAAACAGTGTATATACAGAGCCAATCTCTCAGACGAAGAAGGGAACCTCGTATCTCCCAGATGCGTAGCGGTCGATGGCAATTTCTTTAACCGACTTTAAAGGTCTTCACCCAATTTTCTAGCGTCTCCGCGCATGAGCACACCACCTTTGATGTTTAAAAAATGTTATCTCAAAAACTGGTGCTGATAAAAGAAATAAACAAAAAACAGAAACAAACGGCGGTATTGGCAAGAAAGTTTTAACTTTAATAAATTAACTATGAAATGTATTGATGTATGAGTTCGATTTTTTGCCTTACGGGGAGAGTTCTGGGTCTGTTTCAGTCTAATTAGACCTCATCAATGTACTATAGTCATATTTCTTTCTGGTGGGCTTTGCCTGGCTTTAAAAAATGGCCAACATACACATACCGCATGTCATTTCAGCGATCTCTACGGCTCCACCAGAGGTTAAATTTATATATAGTTGATCTAAAATACTTGGTTTGCCATCATTAAACATGTCACCCTCTAAAAACGCAAATACGGACGACTATAAAAACGGGGAGAAATGGGGCAAAATAGGGAGATTTTTACATATTGAAAGCTATACCCAAAGTGGGTGGGAAATCTCCCTGTCGGACGGGGAAAGTTGACAGGCCAGACATATATATATGTATACACACACACACACACACACACACACACACACACACACACACACACACACACACACATATATATATATATATATATATATATACATACACACACATACATATATACATATACATACACACACATACATATATATATACATATGTATGCATATACATATGTATGCATATATATACATATGTATGCATATATATATGTGTGTATATATATATATATATATATATGAAGCCAACAATTTAAACTGCCATCCCCACTGTTGGTCAACACTAACAGAAACGAAAGAAAACTCCGGACAGAGCTATGAGCTTTCCTCTCTAAATATGTAAAAACCAAACAAATTCTTTCCTCCCTTTTATTATTATTCATATAAATATACAATTTAACTGTTCCATACACTTCCGTCGTTCAAAAAAGCATCTAAAGCTGAAACCGGAACACGATTAAATGCGGAAATCCCTACTTTATAAATAGATGTTTTGATACTATACTGAAAAAATCCCCTCAGCATGTTCTACCGTATTTTCTTTTCGTTTTTACTCTCTATGTATATATATCAACTCGTTTGTCACTCCCAAACGGAGAGTACCATGAAAAAACTCCTCGGAAACGAGAAAAAATGAGGCAAAATATGGAGATTTTACATAATGAAAACAATACCAATTTTCACAAGAGAAGACCTCCCTTAACCCGTCCAAAGTAGAGTGGGTAATCCCCCTGTCGGACGGGGAGAGTTAACAGGTCTCTATCTTTGATCTATAATCGAAAGTTTTCGGCCCACGACATTCCCATAATTTCGTTTCTAATTATACCAATATAAACACAATTTATATTATAAAGTGTGTCATTCTACTGCAAGATATCACAGCCCTAGCATCATTCCTTTATATTCGGCCTATGAACTTTTCAGCCTATCTCGTAATTTGAATGAGATTTAGCTGCTGCTGATGTTGACATTATTAGCGATAATGACGGAGAAGCTGGTGGTAGTGGTGATGGTGGTGGAGGTGGTGATGATGATGGGGGTGGATGTGGTGGTATGGTGGTAGTGGTGATGGTGATGGTAGTGATCGGGGTGGATCTGGTGGTATGGTGGTGGAGGTGGTGGTGGTGATGGTGGTGGTGAGGGTGGAGGTGGTGGTATGGTGGTGGAAGTGTGGCGATTGTGATGGAAGTGGTGGCGGTGGAGGTGTGGTGATGGTAGTGATGGAGGTGGTGGTATGGTGGTGTTGGTGGTGGTTATATGGAGGTGGTGTGGTGGTAGTGGTGCGGGTGGGTGGAGGTGATGGTATTGGTGGTGGAGGTGGTGATGGTGATGGTAGTGGTGGGGCTATGGTGGTGGAGGTGGTGATGGTGATGATGTAGTGATGGGGTGAATGTGGTGGTATGGGTGTGGAGATGGTGGTGATGGTGATAGTGTTGTTGTTAGTGGTGGCGTGTTAGTAGTGGTATTGGTGTTGTTGGTGATGGAGATGTTTTTGTTAGCGGTAGTGGTTGGGTGATGGTGTTGGTAGTTAAGACGGATGGCATGGTAGTGATGATGGTGGTGGTGATTGTAGTGGAGGTGGTGGTGCTAGTGCAGGTGGTGGTGGTTGTGAGGGAAATAACAGTCCTATTGTTGCATCTCAGGCTCAGCCGTTATTTATTGAAGATGTAGTCACATTCACATGCTCTGCTAATCTTTTCTCATCAACACCATCATCGTCATCGACAGCAACATCATCATCATCAATACCATCATCACCATCATCATCATCATCATCAACAATATCATCACCATCATCATCATCATCATCAACAATATCATCACCATCAACACCATCATCATCAATATCACCATCAACATCATCATAATTTCTATGAACCCCTTGGTCATCACCACCACCATCATCCTTACAACCACCAACACCAACACCAACAACACCAACACCAACAACACCACCACCAACAATACCAACAACAACAACACCACCAACAACAACAACACCACCACCAAGAACAACACGACCACCACCACCAACAACAACAACACCGCCACCAACAACACCGCCAACAACAATACCGCCACCACTAACACCACCAGCGCCAACAACAACACCACCACCAACAACAACAACAAAAACAACAACACCACCAACAACAACAACACCACTACCAACAACATCACTAACAACAACACCAACAACAACACCTGCACCAACAACAACACCACCACCAACACCTACAACAACACCAACAATAACAACACCACCACCAACAACACCACTAACAACGACACCAACAACAACACTACCACAAACAACAACACCACCAACAACAACACCAACACCACCACCAACACCAACAACAACACCACTAACAACACCAACAACCCCAACAACACCACCAACAATAACACCAACAACAACAACAACACTACCAACAACAACACCAACAGCACCACCACCAACAACAACAACAACAACACCACCACCACCATCAACAACAACAGCGCCAACAACAACATCAACAACAACAAAACCACCATCAACAACAACAGCACCAACAACAACGTGAACACCAACAAAACCAGCGGCACCACCAACAACAACAACAGCAACAACAACAACATCAACAACAAAACCACCACCAACAACAACAACACCTACATATATCAATGACACCACTACTACCACCACCACCACCAACAACAACAACAATATCAACACCAACGCCACCAACAACACTATCATCATTATCATCATTATGATCTTCATTACCCTATTCCCACACGTCGTCACTCCTCACCAACTTTACCATATTCCCACACGGAGTCAGTCATCACCAACTTTACCATATTCCCACACGGTGTCACTCATCACCAACTTTACCATATTCCCACACTACGTGGTGGTGGTGGTGGTGATGTAGGTGGTGGTGTCATTGATGGTCGTGGTGTCATTGTTCGTGGAGGTGGTGATGGTTGTGGTGGTGGTGTCATTGATGGTGGTGTTAGTGGTGATGGTGGTGGTGGTGATGGTGGTGTTAGTGGTGATGGTGGTGGTAGTAGCGGTGGTGGTGGTGTCGTCATTGATTGTGGTGTTAGTGGTGTTAGTGGTGGTGGTTGTGGTGGTGATGGTGGTGGTGTCAGTGATGGTGGTGGTGTCAGTGATGGTGGTGGTGTCAGTAATGGTGGTATTAGTGTTTATGGTGGTGGTGTCATTGTTGGTGGTGTTAGTGGTGATGGTGGTGATGGTGGTTTTGTTGTAGATGGTTTTGCTTTTGGTAATGCTGTTGTTGACAGTATTAATGGTGGTGTCGTTGTTGTTGTTGGTGGTTTTATTGTTGTTGTTGGTGTCTTTGTTGATGATGTTGATGGTAGTAGTAGTAGTAGTAGTAGTAGTAGTAGTAGTAGCAGCAGCAGCAGCAGCAGCAGCAGCAGTAGTAGTAGTAGTAGTAGTAGTAGTAGTAGTAGTAGTAGTAGTAGTAGTAGCAGCAGCAGTAGTAGTAGTAGTAGTAGTAGTAGTAGTAATAGTAGTAGCAACATCAGCAGCAGCAGTAGTAGTAGTAGTAGTAGTAGTAGTAGTAGCAGGAGCAGCAGCAGTAGTAGTAGCAGTAGTAGTAGTAGTAGTAGTATCAGTAGTAGTAGTAGTAGTAGTAGTAGTAGTAGTAGTAGTAGTTATAGTCGAAGTGTTGGTGGAGTTGGTGGTAGTAGTAGCTTCTTTTCCCCCTTATATATGTTATAATAACTAATAAATAGTTTATCGCTCTACATGGCTGAATACAATAAATGTAATCTGAGTTTTTCGAATATTAATAATAATATTTGATTCGTTTGCAATTGTACAAACAGCCTCTTTTAAGCCATGTCAGTAGAATGAGCCCCTCTCTGTTGGCTGTTGTTATTATTTCGTGTAAAGTAGCGAACTTTACTGTTTGTGGAATAAATGTTCCGTATGAAATATTAAATGGCTCAGAGCAGAGAGTTAAGGCTAAAAAGATATCTGATGCTGAATTTGCCGATGACATAGTTCTGGTGAAAAACACAGTGAATGGGGAAGAGGATTTGATTCAGGAGGTGGAGATGTGTCTATGAGTGTGAGGCTGAGAATGAATGAGATTAAGACAAGGTATTTGGTAGAGAATATTAAGAAGCCAGAGAAGATTACTAATGTAGGCGGGAAGCCGCTAGAATTGGTTGAGGACTTTCTGTATTTGGGTGCAAAGATTGACAATACGGAGATGAGGTGGTCGAGAGGAAGAGCAATGCCTGGGCGGCGTGCCACAGTTTGAAGTCGGTGTGGAAGGCGGACCTTCGTGGAGACCTGAAGAACCGTCTCTTCGTTGCTTCAGTGGTGTCTGTGATACTGTACATGTCTGAGACTTGGACACTGACCAAGAAACTCACTCAGATGGTAGATGGGTACTACAAGAGAATGCTGAGGATGGCTCTGAACATTAATCAGTATACACTGAGGATGAAGAACTCAGAGCTGTACGGGAGCCTCCCAAAAGTCCCCTCGAAAATAACAGAGAGGAGACTGAGGTTAGCTGGACATGCTTACAGAGATCCAGATTTGATACTGCACTCAGTGCACCTGTGGGAGGCCCTACGCGGACACACTAGAAGAGGAGACTGAGGTTGACATATGTTGATGCCCTAAGGACATACACTGGTCTCTTGGAAAAGCAGGACATGGCGGCGATGATGAAAGACAGAAACCGCTGGAGAGAACTCGTCCATGGATCTCGGGAATTTTACCCGCCCTCGATATATATATATATGTATATATAGAAGTGATCACACAACAGTTAGTTCACCATACCGAGAACAATTGTTTCACCTAGCGGATCCTCAGCTTGTAATGGCCATGACCTTTACGAGCTGAAGATCCGCTAAGGTGAAACAATTGTTCTCGGTATGGTGAACTAACTGTTGTGTAACCACTTCTACCTAACTCGTCCCATTGGCTGAGTGCTCTACCACTACGGATATTACCTTCCAGTGTTCTATCTCTCCCCCCCCCTCTCTCTATATATATAAAAACAAAAAGTGTATATCTGCCCGTCTGTCTGTCTGCCTACCGTGTATGGATTTCCAGTTACCATCCAATTTTGTTCAAATTTGGTACGTATGTTATTTAGTTCCCAGAGCATGTTCACTAATAGTTTATAATTTGCTCTCCATTAAAATAGTAGAGTTCGGGGGCTATTTAAAGACAGTCATGTAAAGGAGTGTGGGATCTTTATTGGCAGTGGCAAAGGTGGAGACCGAGAGAGGGAGGGAGGGAGCGAGAGAAAACAGGACAGACAGAGTAAAAGTGTGACCGACGGATTCTTTTGCTGGTATATATATATATGTATGAGAAAAGTTTCCATTTATTTATATCATTGATATATATCTATTGGTTGAGCACTCTATTGACTTATATTCATCATGCAGAAACAACATCTGAATATTTCTACAAAGAACATACCGGTACCAAGCAGGAAAACATACCTAAAACGCCTGATACAGAAAACAGACTCGTTCATTAAAAGGTTGCTTTGGCGTGCCTTTTATTTCGATAATCAAAGAAAAGCAGATAACAAACAGGATAAATTTGGGTTGAACACCTATAATAACTCTCCGAGTAACCCAGCATTGCCACCCTTCGACAATGATGTCTTGGAACTCATACGGAGTATCAAATTTCGGAATAGGAGCAATTCTTTCCACAGGACCTGAAGAATAGAATTCGTTCTATTAAGGATTCTAATGCCGTGCACTCCGACAAAACTAGCAAGCTATATCAAGTGGCGCACAGTACTTACCATGAACTGCTACATAATGCTGTAACTAAGGATTACCGTAAAACTAATCGGAGCGTCATTAATGAAATCAACGATGCTGGGTTTAAATCACCTCTGATCTCAACATCCTGGACCGGACTGAACCTCTGGACCCTAATTCTACCCCACTTTACCCTAAAGGATCACAAATGCAATTTCCCGAACAACCCTCTATTCGGCTTATTAACCCTATGAAGTCTGATTTAGGTAGACTTAGTAAAAGGATTTTAGATAGAATTATACCTGAAATTAGAAGTTTGGCCCCTCTTGCAATGTGGAACAATTCTTTCGCGGTGATTGATTGGTTCAACGGCATATGCAACAAGGAACATTGCCGTTTTATCCAATTCGACAGCAATAATTACTACTCCTCCATCACTTTACCACTTCTTCTTAGAGCTATCAATTTCGCTAAAACACTCAATGTGGTTAAGGATTTCGAAGTTGTTGTCATCTTCAATGCCCGTAAGTCGGTGATTAATTTCGACGACTCTATTTGGATAAAAAATCTAATAATACATAAGTAAGGGCGCCAGCGATTCTGCGGAGGTTACTGAATTTATCGGCCTTTTCTTTCTTTTCTCTATCAAGGAAAAATTCCCCAACATGGGCGGTGGTTTGTACCGCGATGACGGTCTTTTGACCATGACAAAGTGCGGCCCATGTGCTTGCGACAAGTTCAGAAAAGAACTCACAGGCTTCTTTAAAGGCTTCAACCTCTCCATATAGATTGAGGCCAACCTCTCGGTCGTTAATTACCTCGACGTTACCCTCAATTTATCGAATGGCTTGCATTACCCGTATAGAAAGCCGAATGATATGCTTAATTACATAAGTAAGCATTATAACCATCCTGCCAGCATAACCAAGAACCTGGTAAGAAACGTTTATTTGAGGCTTTCCCGTCTATCTACTAACGAGCATATTTTCAATGACCACTCCACATATTACAATGAAGCTCTTGTTCGGGGTGGATTTGTCGATAAAGTAGCATATACAGAGTATGAGAATAGACCTAGGAAAAATAGATCCCGACGCAATATATGGTATAACTCACCATATAATATGGAGGTGGCCACACCATTAGCTAAGATCTTTCTCTCTCTTGTTATGAAGCATTTCCTCCTACACATAAACATAGTAATTTTTTTAATAGAAATACCATTAAAATGTCTTACTCTATGACTCCTAACCTTGCATATAACATCACAGCTTCAAATTTAGCTAAATTACCTAGCCGTAGGAACACGCGCAACCCTGTAGCCAGTACTAACTGTAATTGTAGGAATCGGGTTGACTGCTCCCTATCCGGGAAATGCCTCTCTAGTAACATTGTCTACATATATATGGTTGAAACATCCACGTCCCGTAGGGCCTACATAGGGTTAGCCGCCAATAGATTGAAGCAGTGTCTTTACATGCATACCCATTCTTTTCTTAACCCCTTAAGAATGAATATGACGTCACTTTCATCTTATATCTGGAGTCTAAAAAACAACCACACCCAATATAAATTACACTTGGAGACCCTAGCAGAGGCTAGATCGTATAACGGAAATAAAAGACAATGTGACCTCTGCGCCGCTGTGGCCCTGGAAATACTCTACGCTAAAGAACACATCTTAAACAAAAAAATCTGAGGCAATTTCGGCTTGTAAACATAAATTGCACAAAACTTTCCTGTATTACAGCCCCACTTTATACCCTAACGGATAGTACGAACTATACGCGGATACTGTACGTCTTGATGTGGTAGCTAAGTATATGTTATGTTTATACCATTACTTATTTGTATAGGTAAGTATATATTACCTGTATGTTTTGTGAAGGTACGTATACTTTCTCGTACGTATATTTGCTTGTATATGTTATAGGCGTATATATTATATTATATATACTGGTACATGTGCATATGTTTATGTGTATACGTGAGTTTTGCGTCTGTGTGAGTATGCGGGTTCGTACGTATGTAGGGTTTGTGTATATGTTTACTTTGTGTTTTGGTTGACTTTGTTTAGCGAACATATGTGTATTTACATGTAGGTGTGTGTGCGCGCGTTATATACGTATTTATGTGTGCATATTTATATACGTTTATATAATTATATGTATACACGCATACACACACACATATATATATATTTATATATATTTTGTTTATGTGTATTTGGTGTATACATTCGTATGTGTGCGGGTACAGGCGTTGCGTTGGTTCTGTATGTGCGTGAGTGTTTTTTCTTTTTGTGTACCTACTTGATTTTGCATACCCATGGCGGGTGGTTTCGCGTATGCATGTGTATGTACGTATATGGATGCTTGAATGTATATATTTAATTTTTGTTGATTTCAATTACCTCTGTAATTTATTTACATTTTTCTTAACTTTGAAGCCGAGAATCATTCGGTTTCCTAAATAGAATTTTAGTCTACGACTTCAGTTATACCATAAACGTAGTTTTATCTTTGCGTGTAATTGTTCTCAATGTCTGAATAATGACGTATTATCTTCGTTTATTTTCGTTCTTTGCCAGGGAACGTTTCCACGAACCAAAGTATCGTCTTCCTGTCTTCCTTCGGTTGCAACGTTTTTCGAAATATTTACTTCTGCGTTCACAGTTTGATTTTTTTAGTTTCAGAAGGTGAAAGCAGCGATTATTTGCTTAAACTTTAATCTGTTCTTTTAATAAATATTTGCTCTACGGTTCTTATATATTTGATATATATTAATCCTTATCGAGCCTTCTTTGGATTTTAGCCTTCAAATTCATTATTATTACTATATATATATATATATATATATATATATATATATATATATATATATATATATATATATATATATATATATATATATATATATATATATATATACATACATACATATATATATATATATATATATATGTATATATATAAATGATATTAATAAATAGACACTTTGATTATATATATATATATATATATATATATATTTAAAAAAAATAGAGGTGTGACACACGGTTTGTGATATATTTGTAAAAAGGAAAAGAAAATGCTGACACATTTTTCCCAGTGAAAAATAGTTTAATTAGTAATAAGTATTAGTTAGTATTCAGTTTTACTTTTAATCTTTACCGGTTGCGCATTTCTAATGCTTTTCAAAAATAATTTTGAGATGGAGTGCTCGTGATTTTTTATCTAATCTGATCAGTCTTTGGAAATTCTTCCTGTTTTATGTGAAAAAAGTGGCTTGGGAGGTATTAAGATTTGGTTGGTTGTTGAATGTCACGTGAATAAGCACTATACATTTCGCGCCAATTTGTGTTGTAAACATTCTTGTAGTCAAAACAATGTTGATTGGTCGGTAGAAGTCACGTGAATGTTTAAATTGATTTTACCGCGAACTGGTTTCGTGCCAAATGTAAGTTTGTCGAAGAGTGTCCCTTTCCGCTTGATTGAGTTGCACTCATGTTGAGAGGTCTTCAGTTCAGGTGTCTATTAAGACAAATATGTGTGTTTGTGTAGCAAAGTGGTTCATTGTTGTAATAATGGAAATGAATCGGTCAGTAGGAATGTGTGTGTACGTGTGTGTTGGGGGGGGGGGGGGGGGGTTAAACATTCACGTGACTTCTATCGACCAATCAAAATTGCTTTGACTACAATCATTTTTGTAACACGATTTGGCGCGAAATTTATCGTGCTTATTCACGTGACATTCAACAACCAACCAAATCTTAATATCTCCCAAGCCACTTTTTTCACATAAAACAGGAAGAATTTCCAAAACAGATCAGATTAGAGCAAAAATCACGAGCACTCCATCTCAAAATTATTTTTGAAAAGCATAAGAAATGCGCAACCGGTCAAAATTTAAACTAAAACTGAATACTAACTAATACTTATTACTAATTTATACTTATTCCTAGTTAAACTATTTCTCACTGGGAAAAATTTGTCAGCATTTTCTTTTCCTTTTTACTAATATATATATAAATATATATATATATATATTTCTTATTATCTATGTGATATTTTATATCATAATAAATATATAAATTCTTCCACATGCACCGAGTACATTTTTCTCACGTTAGTAAGAACAGTTGCATACGTATATATACACTTACACACATACACACACATAAATATATACACACACACACATATATATATATATATATATATATATATATATATTTTAGAGTATATATAAATGTATAGTTCCATGTAGATATATTATATATATTTATATATAATTTTCCATTCATATACGTATGTATGCTTATACACATGCACATAAACACACATACACACACACACACACACACACGCGTACACACACACACCCATATATAGATATATATT
>OZ024744.1:25495107-25547607 GCA_964016885.1 Eledone cirrhosa
GTAAATGACGGACGCTATATAAGTGTTCGCCACCTCCGCTCGACCTTTCAAGGATAGTTTGCACTCGGCCCACTTCTGGGTGAGCGCAAACGCCTTGGCCGTTACCTCGTTCCAGTTCTTCTTCACCTGGAGGTCCGGACCAAACCAGACCCCGAGCAGCTTTACCGGTCCTTCCGTCCAGCATCTGACGACGCCATCGGAAGGCATCGGTTTGCTTCTCCACGTTCCGAGTTGCAAACTGACGGACTTGTCCTGGTTCAGCTTCGTTCCTGTGAACGATTCGTATTCCTCCAGTAAGGTGCTGACCTCACCGATTTGCGAGGTGTTCGACACCAATACAGTCACGTCGTCGGCGTAGGCCGACGCCGCTTTTTGCAGTCCAGGTTCCAAAGGGATGCCCTGCAATAGCTCCAACTTCCGCAGTAGTGGATCGAGAGTCAGTACGTACAGAAGGGGGAAGAGAGGGCATCCCTATCGGATGGATCGCGTGATATGGGACGGCTCCGAGAGGTAGCCGTTCACCTTGACCCTTGAACAGATGTTGCTGCTGTGCATTGCAACAATCCGGCCCCTGAACACGAGTCGAAAGCCTGCCGCATCGAGCAAGTTGTCCAGGTAACGATGGTCACCCCTATCGAAAACTTTCGGCTGATACAACTTGATCAGGGCCCCACCGAAGCCGGGTTTACACTCTACCCTCTCTATGATGTATCGCATGAGGTGGAGGTTGTCGTGTATGGACCTGGTCGGGATTGCGCATGTCTGTGCTTCTCCCACCAGGTTTTCGACGACAAACGCCAGCCTCTTTGCCAACACCTTGGCCAAAATCTGTAACCCTGTATTGAGCAGAGTTATGACGGGAAGTTGCCTATGTCATCCCCCTTATTCTCGTCCTTCCTGACTAACGTGACTACGCCCTTGGTCACAGAATTGGGAATTCTCCCGTTCTGCTCCCAGTTGCTGTAGACCACTTCCAGAAAACCGGAGAACAAGTCCGGCATTGCTACGTAAAATTCGTAGGATAGACCGTCGAGACCTGGAGATTTGCGTTTGCCGCATTGGCTTAGCGCGTCCCCTATCTCAGCGGCCGAAATCGGCCTTTCGCAGAACTTCGCCTCCCTGTCCGAGACGCGATAGGCCGTCGAGGCATGGACCGAAATCCATAGCCCCTCCCAGCGCGCCGCTCTGCCCGAAAAGTTGAGCAAAAATGCTGCTGAAAGGCCGCGAACATCTGCTTCGGCTCACGTATCACGCGTCCGTCTTGGTCCTTCAAAAACTGAAACGTGGACTTGTTGCCACTTTTCGCCTGCGTCACTCGGGCCCAGCTAACACTTTTGGCTCCCCCGTTTCCCAGAGCACGTATTTTGCCTCTGACAACGCAGCCTTCATGCTTTGCGTCGAAGAACTGGTCCAAAGCCGTTCTCGTCGCTAGCACGCTGGCTACGTTGCCACTCCTAAGTGCCTCTTCTACGTTATCTACCAGTTCCTTTTCGGTCTCATTTCTATCTAACACTAATTCTTTACTAAAACCTATCGAGTTTAATCTAACTGCCCTCTTGAGAGAGTACCACCATCTGTTGTTGACAATGGTCCCCGTCAAGTGCTACTTGACTAAAGTGCTAATCCGTCTACTGTACGCTTTGCATGTCGGTAACGACAAGTTCAGCTTCCAGTAGCCGGGTCCATGTCTATGGGTTTTGTCAAGGTTGACTAAGCAGGTCACTAATTTGTGATCTGAATAGGCAACCATGAACATTTGTGGACAACTTAACATATCCCTATCCTTCTTTCTAGCTAGAACCCTATCTAGGTACGCTCTAGATGTTCCGCTAAAATTAGTCCACGTCCACAGTGGCACTGTTCGAAAATATAGTCGATATCTATCGGCCAGGTCAAATCGATCGATTAACTGTTTGAGGCTGTTACACCCCCTTTATCAGGACATGCTCCCACATAGTCCCAACGTGCATCTAGGATTCTATTCCAGTCCCCCACTAAAAGCAAGGAGCGCGACGTTCTCAGAAAAGTCTCTAGACGTTTGAAGAAGTCTGGCCGCGGTGTCCCGGATGGGGCATAAGCAGCCACCAGCCTGAAGGCTCCACCTTCACTACCGTCAACATCTAGGACCATCAGTCGACCCTCCGGGTCCAGATGTACCGTCTGTGTTACGAGGCCCAGGTGTTTTCGCAGCAAAACGGCAACCCCGCCCCCTGCCCCCGGCCGACAGAGAGATACGTAGATCTCAAAGTCATCGAAGATGGGGGCTAGCTGTCGCTCGCTGTGGATCCTGGATTCGCAAATGGCTACTACATCCATACTGTGCGACCTGAGGTCGTTTAAGAGTTTGCTCTGTTTCCAGGGCATCTCCAGGCCGCGTACGTTCACACATCCAACTCTTATATTGGCCATGTTGGTGCTGAAAAGTTAAAAGAGGAAAAGAAATCACTCAACCTTCGTCTCCCGGGGACCAGGCTGCACGATTTCCATGGGGGTGTTGGAGGGGTTGGATGGGTGGGTGGTGGTTTCCGGCGGGGTGGGGACGGACATGTTTGGTGGGGTGGGGTCTGATGGGAAGGGGGTGTCTGGGGTGGGGAGACATTTGAGAAGGACGCGGTTAAGTGGTTTCACGCAGGAATTCCCCACATCCTTTTCAAATGTTTCTTTTAGGGACCTATAAGTTTGTATAGGGACCCTAATCAGTTTTAGGTTCAGTATTTTGTTATTTTTAATAGAATGGGCGAAAGTTTTCCCTTCGGTGAAAACCGAAGAGTTGTTCGTGATGGTCTCCATTAGTGTTTTGTTTTCAGTGTTTATGTAAGTGTAAGTGTAATTTTCTTGTGTTGTGATTGTTTTTGTCTGTAGTTCTTGTGTGTGCTTTCGTTTTGTTGTAGGTATTTTGTTTTCAGGAGGTGGGGGTTTTGTTTGTGATGTTTTTGTTGTTTGTGTTGGTGGTTGTATGTTTGTGGTAGTGTTTGCTGGTTTTTTGCTTTTGTGATGTATTTTCTTTCTTTTCGAACGAGGGGGTTCTCCCTCGTTTTCACTGGGTGATGGCGAGATAGCCTCATCTGTTGTATCGTCTGTGTGATTGGGGAGGGGTATGTCTTGGGGAGCTGTTGTGTCTGTATGTGATTTTGCAGTGGTTTTAGGTGGAGTGGGGTTGGGTGGGACTGTGTTTGTTGTGGTTATTTTTGTGTGTTGGTGTTGTTGTTGTTGTGGTGGTGTTGGTGGTTGTGTTGTTTTGATGGGTGTAAGCAGAAGAGTCTTTTTTTTACTCATTAATTCAGGACAGGAAGCCCTCAGGTGACCCCTGCTAAATCAGTGGTAACATGAAGGCCGCCTACCCTCAACCGAAAACTTTATGTTGGTGAGTCCGTCCAGGAGTAGACGTTGTGGGATCATAGCTATTCGCTCTGGACTAATTTGCACCAGAACTTCAATGCTAGTCCCATTGAATACATCTCTAGGGGACTCTCCTACTGACAGTATTCTGTCTTCATCAAAATTGATGAAGCCGCATAGTATCCACCATATGTTTACGTTTGGTGTGACACTCGTGATTTTAATCTTTTGTGTCCTTTTCCCCATGTATGTAGGGAAAAAGTTATACAGGTTGGATACAATTGGTGACACAGAGTAATTTTGGGCCGTCAATTGATCCTTCATGAGTACCGAAATACTCCCAAAGAGTTTGCTTCTTTGAATGAATGCAATATCATTCATTGAATTTTTGAAAACCAGTCAATTTCTTTCTGTGACAATTGGACTGGTTTTCGGGTAGAATTGGAAACTGTCCTAAAAACTATCGTTTTGAGAGCAGTTTCCTTGCGAATTTCTACCGGAGAATTGATGCTGAAAGCACCATTCTTTTCGAAAGTGACATATCTCCTAGCTTTCTTTAAAAGTTGTTCGGCATTTGTTATGTCAAGATATGTCAGTTCCTCCTTTTTCTGAACTGTCTGTGCAAATGAGATTTTGGTTTCTTTGTGGAATTATCCGTGTTGGTGGTGTTGTCATTATTGTTGTTATTCTTGTTGATATTCTTGTTGTCACTGATGTTGATATTATTCGTATTTTCCTTGGTGTTGGTGTTGGTGTTGTTGTTGTATTTGATGCTGGTGTTATTGGTGTTGTCTTTATTTTTTTCTTTGTTGTTGTTGTCATTGTTGTTTTTATCATCATTATTGTTGTGGTTGTTATCTTTGTTGTCATTGAACTGTTTGGTGTCATTTATGTTGTTTGGATATGAATTTATTTTTACAAATTCATTTCGTCTTTCCATCTCCATAGTATCTAGGGAAGAAGACGATGTTGACTGCGAGCTATGTAGTCTTACCGACTTTCCACCACCATTATCGTCGAACGCAGCGTTCATAACGTAATCAAGCTTCTTACGATATTTTTTCCGAAATTCGATGGAGAAAAAATTTTTCAAACGAATATTTCGCCCCTGTAGGGGCGAAAATGAGTTGACCCACCACTTGAAGGTCCAGACGGGGGGTCAAGTTACACAATAATATAAAATTTAACTGAAAACTCACGTTCTTTTCTTACATAAAATAACGGAAACTTCTCCGCGAAGTTACACACGTCTGGTAGAGAGATAGATAGATAGATAACATTCTTTTTATTTGCCACCAGGGCATCAAAAGTAGGACAAGTACAAGGGGGGGGGGGGGTTTACATGCAAAGGCGTCCTCAATATGGAGGAGGCAATAACAAGATATAAAAGTATAAAAATCAAATCAAATATAACAAAATAAATTTTATAACAAAATCCTCAATAGGGAGGAGGCGCCTTGGGGGGTCGCACACACCCCCGAAAAAAAGTGTGCAACCCTTCTCCTCAGGAGCACAGAGACGGCGTGCTCCCTTGCTTCCTCACCTATAGTCTGATGTAGAGTGAAGGCCCATTCACACGGGCCATTCTCGCCACTTTCACCCATCTTTCATAAAAACGGCTGGGGTGCAGCACCTCTCTCTCCATCCTGATCCTTCTTCCGAAATGATATCAGAATAAACGGACCAGTTGTTGGCCAGAGAGAAAGGTGTCTGACCTCAGTCCTTTCAGAAGCGTTCACCATACAACCTCTTTCGCCATGGCTATTACGCACAGAAACACCGCCTCTCCTTCGTTTTTGAAGACGGGAGGCTGCTTGATCGTTACAATAGATTCGGTGGTCAACCCTTGACAGCAGTTGTTCGACGTAGCCCCACAGATCGGCAATGCCCGAGCAGTGTACCAAAGCGTATGCAACGGTTTCCTCGTCGCACACGCATCTGGGACAGATCCTTTTCGAGGGGTCCCTACCCGGGCGCCCGTGTCTGTAGAGACTTTCTCGAACGAGCAGAGCCCCTCGGTAGCACTGCCAGGCCAGGGACCTCTGGTAGTTATCCATGGGTCCTGGGCTGAATATCCTACCGAACAGGTTGTCCACTTCGTCTTCCTCCATGTCTGGAGCTTCTCCGAGGGCGTCGTCGCACCTGCTAACCACCAGCCCTCTATAGAATGACGAGGTGGATTCTCCACTGACAGCCGGGTCCGCCTGCCAGAGAGCCGTGAGCGCCTGGGCACACTCGGTGTGCCAGGCACCCAGTTTTCTCGGTCTTTGCTTGACCCAGGATTGCAGCTAGGTGAGCGAGACGAGTCTGGGAAAGGCTCACCTCACAAACGAGGCCCACACCGGTTGACCGGTGAGGAATACCTGGAGAAGCCGTAGCCTTAATACGTGTTTACGTATCATTAGCCACGGCATCCCCAGCCCTCCTTTCGAAGGGTGTTGACAGCAGATGGATCACCTCACCTTAGGAGCCCGCTTCTTCCAAAGGATTTGGAAGAGTGCGCGCTCCATTTTGGTGAGCGTTTCCCTTGGGCTAGGCACAACGGTCAGGCGGTAGTAGATAACGGACGCTATATAAGTGTTCGCCACCTCCGCCCGACCTTTCAGGGAGAGTGTGCACTCGGCCCACTTCTGGGTCAGTGCAAACACCCTGTTCGTTACCTCACCCCAGTTCTACTCCACCTGGAGGTCTGGTCCGAACCAGACCCCGAACAACTTCACCGGGCTCTCAGTCCAGCGCCCGACGACGCCATCGGAGGGCATCGATCTGCCCCTCCACGTGCCGAGTTGCAGACCGATCGACTTGTCCCGGTTCAGCTTAGCCCCTGTAAACCTTTCGTACTCCTCCAGTAAGGTGCCGACCGCCCCGATTTCTGAGGCTGTCGACATCATTACTGTTACGTCGTCGGCGTAGGTCGACACCGCTTTCCGCTATCCCGATTCCAACGAGATACCCTGCAACAACTCCAACTTCCGCAGCAGTGGCTCTAGAGTCATCACATACAGAAGGGAGGAGAGAGGGCACCCTTGTCCGATGGACCGCGCGATTTCGAACGGCTCCGAGATGTAGCAGTTAACCTTGACCCTAGAGCAGATGCGGCTGCTGTGCATGGCATTGATCCAGCCCCTGAAAACGGGTTCGAAGCCTGCCGCCGCTAGCACCGCATCCAGGTAACCATGGTCGGCCCTATAGAACGCCTTAGATTGATCCAAGTTGATCAGGGCCCCACCAAATCCGGGTTCGTTCCCAATCCTCTCTATGATGTATCGCATGAGGTGGAAGTTGCCGTGGATGGACCTGGACGGGATAGCACATGTCTGCGCATCTCCCACCAGGTTGCCCACGACAAGCGCCAACCTCTTTTCTAGCACCTTGGCCAAAATCTGTAACTCTGTATTTAGCAGAGTTTTGGGCCTGAAATTATTTATATCGTCCCCCTTGTTCTCGTCCTTCCTCACTAGCGTGACTACGCCCTTGGTCACAGCACAGGGAATTCTCTCGTTCTGTTGCCAGTTACAGTAGACCGCCTCGAGGAGATCAGGGAACAAGTCCGGCATAGCTAGATATAGTTCTTATGGAAGACATCGAGACCCGGGGATTTGCGTTTGCCGCATTGGCTCAGCACGTCCTCTATCTCAGCGGCTGAAATCGGCTCCTCGCAGGACTTCGCCTCTCTGTCCGAGGGACGCGGCAGGCCGCCGAGGTATGGACCGAAGTCCACATCCCCAACCGGCTCCCCGCCCCTTCCGAACAATCTGGCAAAGTGCTTTTGAAAAGCCTGGCACATCTGCTTAGGTTCAAGGATCACCCGTCCATCCTGGTCTCGCAAAGACCGGATAGTAGATCTTCTCCCTCTTTTGGCTTCTGTCATGCGGGCCCAGCTAACAGCTTTGGTACCCTCGTTTCCCAGAGCACGTATTTTGCTTCGGACGATGCAGCCTTCGTGTTTCGCGTCGAAGAACTGGCCCAGGGCCGTTTTCGACGCTAGCACTCTGGCCACGTCGCCGCTTCTAATTGCCTCTTCTACACTATCTACCAACTCCCTTTCCTTCCTATTTCTACTTGAGGCTAACTCCTTACTAAATTCTATAGAGACTACTCTAATCTCTCTTTTGAGAGATCCCCACCACCTGCTGTTGACGATGGCGTCCGTCAACCGGTCCTAAACTAAAGTGATAATCTGGTCCCTGTAAGCCTTACTTGCCGGTAAGGACAAGTTGAGCTTCCAGTAACCGGGTCCCTGTCTATGCGTTCTGTCAAGGTTGACCATGCAGCTCACTAACTTGTGGTCTGAATAGCTAACCATGCTCATTTTTGGACTATTTAAAAAGTCCTTATCCTTATTTCTAACTAAGATCCTATCTAGGTACGACCTAGATGATCCGCGACGATTTGCCCAAGGCCAAGTTGGCTCAGTCGGAAAATCTAGTCGATATCTATCGGCCAGGTCAAATCGACTGATTAACCCTGTGAGGCTATTACACCCCTCTCTATCGGGACAGGCCCCTACGTAGTCCCAGCATGCATCTAGTATACCATTCCAGTCCCCCACTAATAACAAGGAGCGGGACGTCCCTAGAAAAGTCTCCAGACGATGGAAGAAGTCCGGCCGCACTGACCCGAAAGGGCCGTAGGCGGCTACCAACCTAAACGCTCCGCCTTCACCACTGCTAAGGTCCAGAACCACTAGTCGACCCTCCGGGTCCAAATGTACCGTCTGTGTTGCGAGACCCAGATGTTTTTGCAGCAGAACGACAACCCCACCCCCACCTCCGGGCTGACAGAGAGATGCGTACATCTCAAAGTCATCAAAGTTGGGGGCCAGCTTCGCACGTTGCTGATCCGGGCCTCGCAAATAACCATAACATCTATACGTTGTGACCTGAGGTCATTTAGAAGCATTGCTTGCTTCCAAGTTGAGCCCAGGCCACGCGCATTTAGACAGCCTACTCTTAGCATAGCCATATTTGTTGGTGAAGAGAAAAGGCACTTACCTCTCTGCGTCCCGGGTATCCGGCTGCACAATTTCCATGAGGGTGGGGGATGGGTTGTTGGGTGGGTGGTGGTTTGTGGAAGTGTAAGGGCATCAGTGTGTTGTGTGGTTGGGGTGTTTGGAGTTGTGTGGGTGTTTGGAGAGGGGGTGGGGTAGTTTTTTAGGAGGACGCGGTTAGATAGATAGATAGATAGATAGATAGAAAGATAGATAGATAGATAGAGAGTGAGAGAGAGTGATATATATATATATATATATATATATATAGAGAGAGAGAGAGAGAGAGAGAGAGAGAAAGTATATTGGCCCTTCATCGGTTTCTACAGTGTACAACAACCTTCTCCTCTATATTTTCAGTTTGTAGTAAAGTATAGGTTCATTGGCTGAGAATTCCAGAGAAACTTCTACTTTTAATTTAACCCTAGGCGGAACGTGGCTTTCATAGTCTGTGACAGTCCATATGACAGTAATTCATATTTTCCGTCTAACCAGTATCTCACACTGGACATAGGTCTACTCGGGAATATGGTAAAATATATTTGATCATATTTGCCTCACAGTGGGATACAGCCCGTGCTCTGAGCGAATTTTTAACCACTCGCACATGCCTAATTACACACACACACACGCACACTCACATACACTCATATACACACACACACAACACTCACACATACACATCCACATATACACACACTCACATACACACACACACATATACATATGTACGTAATTAATCATATGTATGCAAAATTAGATGCTCATCCACACACACACATATATACACATACGTAATTAATGGTATGCATGCAATAACACATAGACTCATTCACTACCAGACATGGTCGTTCCCTTTTCTATTTCGAATGCGTTATATATTATGATTTGGTTACTATTTCTAGCAAGTGGAAAGACTCATTAGTGTCTGCAACGTTGTCTTTGTAATCCCTTTTCCTGTATATATGTGTTTCCTATATTTTCGTTGTTGATTTTATTTTATTTGTTGTGTGTGTGCGTGTGTGTGTGTGTGGGGGGGGGTTATTTATTTTCGTGTTTGTACCTCTGAGGGGAGGGGCATCTTCCCTGCCAGTACAATGTTAGATTAATCTAATAATCTACAAAATATTTGATATTTTAACAACTTTTAAGTCAGTTGTCAGCTTGGCGTTGTCATTCGGTAATCGATCACGGAAACACTAAGTCTTTTGTAGTCATTCCAAATTATTGATTTATTTTTTAGGCACAAAAAAAAAGCCAGTAAATTTATGGGGATTGATTAAATCAACCGCACTACTTGATAGGTACTTTATTTTATCGACCCCGGAATGATGAAAGGTAAAGTTGAACTGTGCGGGGTTTGAACTGAGAATGTAAAGAGGCAGAACAAGCATGGCAATGTTATTTGATCTGATGTTCTACCAATTATAACAATCTACCACCCTCTTCTAAGATATTACAATACCGTTTGACGAGAGTTCCCCAAACATTTTTAGAGAATATATTACATCAGCGGTCCCACCCTGTAAAGTTCATAAAAAATGTGCGTTTAAAATTAAGTTTTATGCTTTAAAAAATATTCTTTAAGTAATGTAGAATAACTAAATGTGACAGTTTTATGAGCAACTACTAATTTGTATATTTTATCCATTTCCTCCATCACTACCATTCGCCTTCCAACGACCGCACCCATCCCCACCATAGGCTTCACTTCCGGTGCCTCTCTTAAGATCCCAAGCTGTCCCTCAGTGTGTGGTAGCGCCCACATTAGAAAAGACTGTGTTAATCTATGCTTCGCTTGTGATGTCCATTGAGACCAATATATATAGAGAGTTGTCAATTTACAGCCAAAGATCAGATTTTCACACTGATGCATTCAATAGTTGATTAATTTAAACTAATTGAAATGTAATGGCTCATTACATCAAATATACATGTAAGCACATATACACCTGATATATATGTATATATATATATATATATATATATATATATATATATATATATATATATATATATATATATACATATTCGGTAGACAAGGATGCAATTCAATTCGAGCACTAGACGTCAGATCACTTCTTCAAATAAGTGAGCCGACTAAAAAATAATTTAATGCTTTTGCTTTGGTTGTCCTTCCACCTACAATTGCCTCGGAAACGTTACCTTTTACTCAGTTTTGCTGTCTGATGAAATCACGATATTAATCGTTATCGAAATAGGTATAACAGCTCCATTAATAAAGTTCTCTTTAACATCTACAACTTCACATTTTCCTCATTCTAATTATATTGAGTGCTTTATATCAGTTATACACATTTTTAAGCTTGTTGAATCCCAACAAATTAAATATAACCTCTGCATATATATACACATCAGTCCAGAAATAGCCGTCTAAACGGCTTGAGCTCTGCCGTCGGGGTCATACTTTTTCCTATAAATATATATATATATATATATGTGTGTGTGTGTGTGTGTGTGTGTGTGTGTGTGTGTGTGTGTGTGTGTGTGTGTATGTGGGTGTGCGTGTGTGTGTGTATATATATATAGTAATAATAATAAATGTGAAAACTGAAATCCAAAGAGGGCTCGATAAGGATAAATATATATTAAATATATAAGAACCCTAGAGTAAATAGAAGATCCCGTTAAGGGTGGAAGCAGCGATTCTTTGCTTAAACTTTAATCTGTTATTTTAATAAATATATATATATATATATATATATATATATATATATATATATATATATATATATAATGTGCACATTTCTCCTTAAATTGTTGATGGTACGACTATCAAAAGAAAGTAGTTTCTTCTTCACCCCAGAACGTTATATAATGTCACATTTTTTAGTTTATACTTTTGTAAACCAACAATAGTTATTAAATATTCCACCACAAACGGAAATCATGTTTATTGTTTATTATCGGTGGAGTGGCAGTATCGGTAGAGGGCCGGATTTCGTGCTTTGAAGAATAGAGTTACCTCCCTGTATGATCTGTGTTCAAATCCCGCCGAGATTAACTTTGCCTTTCATCCTTACGGGGTCGATAAAATAAAGTACCAGTAATGTACTGGAAAATTGCTGGTCTTGTGCCAAAATGTAGAAATAATTATTATGGTGAATTGGAGGTATCGGTGGAGGGTCGGACTCCATGCTTTCCAGCATAGTTACGTCCCTTTATAGACTGAGTTCAAATCCCGCCGAGGTTAACTTTGCCTTTCATCCTTACGGGGCCGATAAAATAAAGTAACAGTAATGTACTGAAAAATTGCTGGCCTTGCGCCTAAAGTAGAAACAATTATTATATAGAAACTGAGTAATATGACAGCTGCAGCTTGAAAAAGTCTGTCTCCCCAATACTGGTATTTAGAGCTGGTTGGCGGCTGGGTTTACGGAGAATAAGTTAGGAAATGTAGATGATATCTGAGGTAGGAAATATAGATGTCTAAGGTAGGAAATATAGATGTCTGAGGTAGGAAATATAGACGTCTGAGGTAGGAACTATAGATGTCTGAGGTAGGAAATATAGAGGATGTCTGAGGTAGGAAATAAGGAGGATGTCTGAGGTAGGAAATATAGATGTCTAAGGTAGGAAATATAGATGTCTGATGTAGGAAATATAGATGTCTGAGGTAGGAACTATAGATGTCTGAGGTAGGAAATATGGAGGATGTCTGAGGTAGGAAATAAGGAGGATGTCTGAGGTAGGAAATATAGATGTCTGAGGTTGGAAATATAGATGTCTGAGGTAGGAAATATAGATGTCTGAGGTAGGAACTATAGATGTCTGAGGTAGGAAATATGGAGGATGTCTGAGGTAGGAAATATAGTTGTCTGAGGTAGGAAATAAGGAGGATGTCTGAGGTAGGAAATAAGGAGGATGTCTGAGGTAGGAAATATAGATGTCTGAGGTAGGAAATATAGATGTCTGAGGTAGGAAATATAGATGTCTGAGGTAGGAAATATAGATGTCTGAGGTAGGAAATATAGAGGATGTCTGAGGTAGGAGATATAGATGTCTGAGGTAGGAAATATAGATGTCTGAGGTAGGAAATATGGAGGATGTCTGTGTTCTAGTATAGACATTTAGTTTCTAATTAACTTTGTTTTAAGGAGTTTATTAGTTACAAGGTTGGTATTCAAGGGTCTTATCCACTGAGAGTTTTATTCATTGTTGGCTTTGTTTTCAGAGTGTATTATTTACATAGAGGGACATACAGTGATTACTTTGTGTTCTAGGTGTAACTATGGTCAGATGTAGGTGTGACTGTCCTATTTACATAGAGGGACATACAGTGATTACTTTGTGTTCTAGGTGTATCTATAGTCAGATGTAGGTGTGACTGTCCTATTTACATAGAGGGACATACATTGATTACTTTGTGTTCTAGGTGTATCTATGGTCAGATGTAGGTGTGACTGTCCTATTTACATAGAGGGGCATACAGTGATTACTTTGTGTTCTAGGTGTATCTATAGTCAGATGTAGGTGTGACTGTCCTATTTAAACTTAGGGACATACAGTGATAACTTTGTGTTTGTTCTATGTGTATATATGAGCAGATTTAGGAGTTTGATGGTTCTATTTGTTTATTTACATATTAAACCAAGGAACAGTACTTAAATTATGAGTTTGTAACCGAAAATGTTGATCACACCGCTATCTTTTGGAAGATAGTAAACATGCGATCAGAAGCTACTAAAAAATACAATAATGGACTACTTCTAATGTGGGAATATTGTTAAGAAAATAAGCATCGCCTGCTATGAAAATGACTGCTTTGGGATGAATATAGAGGAGTTTTTTATAACTAAATTCACTAAATACTAGATATTTTTGTTGATTAACCCTTGGTCGATTAAGTAGAAATATGACAATCGAGGCATGGTCATCGCATGTTTTTAGACTACCTTATACAAAGTGTGTTTACTTTATAGGGTGGTATTTCAGAGAGAGTTTCTTGCTATTCTTAGCAAGTCAAGTGACTTCCTTATCCTCATACTAAGTATTGGTGTTTTGAAAAGGTACTATGACATCTGTTTTCAAGATAAAATCCGCATCATATAGCACACAACTACTAGCACACAGTCTACTAAACGTAAACGTTGAACATATTTCTCTCTGCTACTTGGGGGACTTTAAAACACATCCTCTTGATGCAAGCTTGTTTTGATCATTACAAGAGCAACGAGATCACACTT
The DNA here is from genome assembly GCA_964016885.1 of Eledone cirrhosa. Lineage (NCBI taxonomy): Eukaryota > Metazoa > Mollusca > Cephalopoda > Octopoda > Eledonidae > Eledone > Eledone cirrhosa. Next base: position 25,508,644 of record OZ024744.1, read on the forward strand.
CACAAGCACTTTTCAGTGAAAAAAAAAAATGCAAAAGAAAAACGCAGAAAAACAAAATGATATGTTCTTCCATTCTGAATGATGTGAACACCCACATATCATATCTGTGAAATGTTACCCCACTTAAACTATACATGCTTGCAGTTCTTGTCAGAATGTTGGAAGAACTCACGTATTTCCTACTAGATTTCTTCTATAAAAACAAGTATCGTTGCATTATTTATTTAGGTGGATAGGTAGTATCGGTAGAAGGTCGAACGCCATGCTTTGCAGCATATAGTTACGCCCCTTTATGGTCGGAATTCAAATCCCGCCGAGGTTAACTTTGCTTTTCATTCTTACGGGGTCGATAAAATAAAGTATCAGTAATGTACTGGAGAATTGCTGGCCTTTGCCAAAAGTAGAAACAATTATTTATTTAGGTGGATTTGCAGAATCGGTAGTGAATCGGGCACCATGTTTAGTGGTATAGAGTTACGAACCTTTACGTTCTGAGTTCAAATCACGCTGAGTTTAGGTTTGCTTTTCATCCTTACGGGGTCGATAAATAAAGCACCAATAATGCACTGGGGTCGAATTAATAGACTTAATCGCCTCGTTCAAATTGCTGGCCTTGTGCCTAAAGTAGAAATTATTATTTATTTATTTATTATGATGTGGCAAGATTTTGCTGCAATGTTCATCAGTTTTATCTAATATATCCTTAGAACGCTACAACAACATGATCCTTCCATTTGGGTCAGCAGAACAAACATACCAAAACCCCCCACAAAAATAGAGGCAGTACCATTTAGTTAATGAACCGTAAACTCTGAGATGAGAGGTACACAGCCATTGAAAATTATAGAGTAACAGTAGTATTTTGGTGGAATAGGCTACGTAGCTAGTCTCGGCAAAATTGACAAACATGCTTTTTAAGCTTATTTTACCGGTAAACCCTAAATGAACGCAACTCCAGCCAGGGTTCTCTGAAACTTATTTTACTACTAAATATGGGTTTCTGATTTAGGCAAAAGGCCAACAATTTTGGGGGAGGGGAAAGTCGATTAAATCGACCCCAGTGTATTACTGGTAATTTATTTATCGACACCACAAAGATGAAAGGCAAAGATAATCTACCGATTATGCCAATTCACCGACCTTTTTACCATTAAATAATAAATAGTGTTTTAGAACCCAGGTCGTGACTATCTTTAACCCAGGTCGTGACTTTCTGCTAAAATATTAATTTCGAAAATATTTGACATTACTAAAATTCTTAAGCCATGTAACTCAGTAGTTGTGTGTATGTAACTCTGTAGATATGACTGTATGTAACACAGTAGATGTGTGTGTATGTAACTCAGTAGAAGTGTGTGTATATAACACAGTAGATGTGTGTGTGTGTAACTCAGTAGATATGTGTTGTATATGTAACTCAGTAGATGTGTGTGTATGTAACACAGTAGATATGTGTTATTGTAACTCAGTAGATGTGTGTGTATGTAAATCAGTAGATATGTGGGTATGTAACACAGTAGATGTGTGTGTAAGTAACACAGTAGATGTGTGTATGTAACTCAGTAGATGTGTGTATAGGTAACTCAGTAGATGTGTGTGTATGTAACTCAGTAGATGTGTCTGTAACTCAGTAGTTGTGAGAATGTAACACAGTAGATATGTGTGCATGTAACACATTAGATGTGTCTGTATGTAACTCAGTAGATGTCTGTGTATGTAACTCAGTAGGGGTGTGGGTATGTACTCAGTAGAGGTGTGTGTATGTAACTCAGTAGTTGTGTGTATGTAACGCAGTAGATATGTGTATGTAACTCAGTAGATGTGTGTTTATGTAACTCAGTAGATGAGTGTGTATGTAACACAGTAGATGTGTGTGTATGTAACACAGTAGATAGTTGTGTATGTAACCCAGCAGATGAGTGTGTATGTAAGACAGTAGGTATGTGTGTATGTAACTCAGTAGAAGTGTGTGTATATAACTCAGTAGATGTGTGTGTATGAAAGACAGTAGATGTGTGTGTATATAACTCAGTAGATGTGTGTAGGTAACTCAGTAGAGGTGTGTGTATTAACTCAGTAGCTGTGTGTATGCAACACAGTAGATGTGTGTGTATGTAACGCAATAGATGTATGTTTATGTAACTCAGTAGATGTGTCTATGTAACTCAGTAGTTGTGTGTATGTAACTCAGTAGGTGTTTATGTCCCTCATTAGATGTGTGTATGTAACACAGTAGATATGTGTGTATGTAACCCAGTAGATGTGTGTGTATGTAACTCAGTAGATGTGTCTATGTAACTCAGTAGTTGTGTGTATGTATCTCAGTAGATGTGTGTGTATGTAACTCAGTTGATGAGTGTATATGTAACCCAGTAGATGAGTGTGTATGTAAGACAGTAGATATGTGTGTATGTAACTCAGTAGATGTGTGTGTATGTAACTCAGTAGATGTGTGTATTTAACTCTGTGTATTAATCTCAGTACATGTGGTGTGTAGGTAACTGAGTAGATGTGTGTATGTAAAACAGTAGAAGTATATGTAACTCAGTAGATGTGTGTATATAACTCAGTGGTTATGTGAATGTAACTTAGTAGATATATGTGTATGTAACTCAGTAGATGTATGTGTATGTAACTCAGTAGATGTATGTATGTAACTCAGTAGATGTGTATTTAACACAGTAGATATGTGTGTATGTACCTCAGTAGATGTATGCGTATGTAATTCAGTAGATATGTATGTATGTAACTCAGTAGGTGAGGGTATGTAACACGGTAGAGGTGTGTGTATGTAACTCAGTAGATGTGTGTGTGTAATTCAGTAGACGTGTGTGTATGTAACTCACTAGATATGTGTCTATGTAACTCAGTAGAAGGGTGTATATGTAACTCATAGTGTGTGTATGTAACACAGTAGATATGTGTGTATGCAACTCAGTAGATGTGTGTGTAACTCAGTAGATGTGTGTATATAACTCAGTAGATGTGTATATAACTGAGTATATATGAGTGTATGTAACACAGTAGATGTGTGTATGTAACACAGTAGATGAGGGTGTATGTAACACAGTATATAGATGTGTATGTAAACCAGCAGATGAGTGTGTATGTAAAACAGTAGGTATGTGTGTATGTATCTCGGTAGATGTGTGTGTATGTAACAGTAGATGTTTGTGTATGTAACTCAGTAGATATGTCTATGTAACTCAGAAGTTGTGTGTATGTAACTCAGTAGATGTGTGTATGCAACACAGTAGATGTGTGTATGTAACACAGTAGAAGTGTGTGTAACTCAGTAGACATGTGTGTATGTAACTCAGTAGATGAGTGTGTATGTAAGACGGTAGCTGTGTGCGTATTTAACACAGTAGATGTGTTTATGTAACTCAGTAGATGTGTGTATTTAACTCAGTAGATATGTGTGTATGTAACACAGTAGATGAGTGTGTATGTAACACCGCAGATGTGTGTGTATGTAACACAGTAGATAGGTGTGTATGTAAACAGCAGATGAGTGTGTATGTAAGACAGTAGGTATGTGTGTATGTAAGACAGATGTGCGTGTGTGTAACTCAGTAGATATATGTGTATGTAACTCAGTAAATGTGTGATTGTAACTGAGTAGATATGTGTCTGTATAACACAGTAGGTGTGTGCATGTAGCACAGTAGATAGGTGTGTATATAGCACAGTAGATAGGTGTGTATGTAACACAGTAGATGTGTGTATATGTAACTCAGTAGATATGTGTATATGTAACTCAGTAGATATGTCTATGTAACTCAGTAGTTGTGTTTATGTAACACAGTAGATGTGTGTGTATCTAATTCAGTAGATGAGTGTTTATATATCTCAGTAGATGTGTCTATGTAACACAGTAGTTGTGTGTATGTAAGACAGTAGATGTGTGTGTATATAACTCAGTAGATACGTGTGTATGTAACACAGTAGATGTGTGTGTATTTTACTCAGTAGATATGTGTATGTAACTCAATAGATGTGTGTATGTAACTCATTAGATATGTGTGTATGTAACACAGTAGATGTGTGTATGTAACTCAGTAGATGTATGTTTATATAACTCAATAGATGAGTGTTTATGTAACACAGTAGATGTGTGTGTATGTATTACAGTAGATAGTTTTGTATGTAACCCAGCAGATGAGTGTGTATGTAAAACAGTAGGTGTGTGTGTATGTAAGACAGTAAACGTGTGTGTAACTCAGTTGATATGTGTGTATGTAACTCAGTAGATGTGTGTATATGTAAATCACTAGATATGTGTGTATGTAACACAGTAGATGTGTGTGTATGTAACTCAGTAGATGCGTGTGTGTAACTCAGTAGTTATGTGTATGTAACTCAGTAGTTGTGAGAATGTAACACAGTAGATATGTGTGTATGTAACACATTAGATGTGTATGTATGTAACTCAGTAGATGTGTGTGTATGTAACTCAGTAGAGGTGTGTGTATGTAACTCAGCAGTTGTGTGTATGTAACACAGTAGATATGTCTGTATGTAACTCAGTAGATGTGTGTTTATGTAACTCAGTAGATATGTCTATGTAACACAGTAGATATGTGTGTATGTAACTCAGTAGATGTGTTCGTATGTAACACTGTAGATGAGTGTGTATTTAACACAGTAGATATGTGTGTATGTAACACAGTAGATAGGTGTGTATGTTAACCAGCAGATGAGTGTGTATGTAAGACAGTTGGTATGTGTGTAGGTAACTCAGTAGATGTGTGTGTATATAACTCAGTAGATATGTGTGTATGTAAGACAGTAGCCGTGTGTGTAACTCTGAAGTTATGTGTATGCAACTCAGTAGATGTGTGTGTATGTAACTCAGTATATGTGTGATTGTAACTGTGTAGATATGTGTGTGTGTAACAAAGTAGGTGTGTGTATGTAACACAGTGGATATGTGTGTATGTAACACAATAGAGGTGTGTGTATGTAACACAGTAAATTTGGGTGTATGTAACTCAGTAGATGTGTGTGTATGTATCTCAGTAGATATGTCTATGTAACTCAGTAGTTGTGTGTATGTAACTCAGTAGATGTGTGTATGTAACACAGTAGATGTGTGTATGTAACATAGTAGAAGTATGTGTAACTCAGTAGATATGTGTGTATGTAACTCAGTAGATGTGTGTATGTAACTCTGGAGATATGGGTGTATGTAACTCTGGAGATATGGGTGTATTTAACACAGTAGGTGTGTGTATGTAACTCAGTACATGTGTGTGTATGTAACTCAGTATATGTGTGTATGTAACCCAGAAGATGTGCCTGTATGTAACACAGTAGATGTTTGTATGTAACACCATAGTTGTGTGTGTATGTAACTCAGTAGTTGTATGTATGTAACTCAGTATATGTGTGTGTGTAACACGGTAGATATGTGTGTATGTAACTCAGTAGTTGTGTGTGTGTATGTAACACAGTAGATATGTGTGTATGTAATTGAGTAGATATGTGTGTATGCCACTCAGTAGATGTGTGTGTATGTAACTCACTAGATTCGTGTCTATGTAAAACAGTAGATGTGTCTATGTAACTCAGTAGATGCGTGTGTATTTAACTCACTAGTTGTGTGTATGTAAATAAGTAGATGTGTGTATGTGTATCTCATTAGATATGTGTATGTAACACAGTAGATGTGTGTGTACGCTACTCAGAAGTTGTGTGTGTATGTAACTCAATAGTTGTATTATCTAACTTAGTATGTGTGTGTGTGTAACACAGTAGATATGTGTGTATGTAACACAGTAGATGTGTGTGTATGTAACTCAGTAGATGTGTGTGTATGTAACTCAATAGATGTGTGTGTATGTAATTCAGTCGATATGTGTGTATGTAACTCAGAATATATGTGTGTATGTAACACAGTAGATGTGTGTGTATGTAACTCAGTAGATGTGTGTGTATGTAACTCAGTAGATGTGTGTGTATGTTACTCATTAGATGTATATATGTAACTCAGTAGATGTGTGAATGTAACCGAGTAGATATGAGTGTATGTAACTCAGTAGATGTATGTATGTAACTCAGTAGATGCGTGTATGTAACTCGATAGATGTGTGTATATAACTCAGGAGATGTGTGTGTATGTAACTCAATAGATGTGTCTATGTAACGCAGTAGATGTGTGAATGTATCTCAGTAGATGTGTGTATGTAACTCAGTAGATGTGTGTATGTAACTCAGTAGATGTGTGTATGTAACTCAGTAGATATCTGTGTATGTAACTCAGTAGATGTGGGTGTGTAACAGAATAGATATATGTGTATGTAACACAGTAGATTGTGTGTATCTAACTCAGTAGATATGAGTGTATGTAATTCAGGTGATGTTTGTGTATGTAACTCAATAGATATGTGTGTATGTTAATCCGTAGATGTGTGTGTATGTAACTCAGTAGATGTGTGTGTATGTAACTCAGTAGATGTGTGTGTATATAAGTCTCTAGATGTATGTATGTAACTCAGTAGATGTGTGTATGTAACTCAGTAGATGTGTGCATATAACTCAGTAGATGTCTGTGTATGTAACACAGTAGATGTCTGTATATAACTGAGTAGATATGTGTGTATGCAACTCAATAGATGTGTATGTATATAACTCACTAGATGCGTGTGTATGTAACACAATAGATGTGTCTATGTAACACAGTAGATGCGTGTGTATTTAACTCAGTAGTGGTGTGTATGTGAATCAGTAAATGTGTGTATGTAACTCAGTAGATAGAGTGTATGTAACTCAGTAGATGTGTGTGTATATAACACAGTAGATGTGTGTATGTAACTCAGTAGATGTATGTATGTAACTCAGTAGTGGAGTGTGTGTAACTCAGTAGATGTGTGTATGTAACTCAGCAGATGTGTGTGGATGTAACTCAGTAGCTGTGTGTATGTAACTAAGTAGATGTGGGTGTATGTAACTCAGAAGATGTGCATGTATGTAACACAGTAGATGTGTGTGTACGGTACTCAGTAGTTGTGTGTGTATGTAACTCAGTAGTTGTACGTATGTAACTTAGTATATATGTGTGTGTAACACAGTAGATATATGTGTATGTAACACAGTAGATGCGTGTGTATGTAACTTAGTAGATATGTGAGTATGTAACTCTGTAGATGTGTGTGTCTGTAACTCAGTAGATGTGTGTGTATGTAACTCAGTAGATGTGTGTATGTAACTCTGGAGATATGTGTGTATTTAACTCAGTAGATGTATGTATGTAACTCAGTAGATGTGTGTATGTAACTCAGTAGATATGAGTGTATGTAACTCAGTCGATGTAAGCATGTAACTCAGTAGATGTGTGAATGGAACTCAGTAGATATGTGTATGTAACTCAGTAGATGTGTGTGTATGTAACACATTATATGTGTGTGTGTATGTAACTCAGTAGATATATGTATGCAACTCAGTAGATGTGCGTGTATGTAACACAGTGAATGTGTATGTAACTCTGTAGATGTGTGTTTGTATAACACAATAAATATGTGTGTATGTAACTCAGTAGATGTGGATGTATGTAACTCACTAGATGCGTGTGGATGTAACGCACTAGATGTGTGTATGAAACACAGTAGATGCGTGTGTATTTAACACAGTAGTAGTGTGTATGTAAATCGGTAGATCTGTGTATGTAACTCAGTAGAAGTGTATGTAATTTGGAGATATTTTTGTATATAACTCAGGAGATGTGTGTGTATGTAACTCAGTAGATGTGTGTGTATGTAACACTATAGTTGTGTATCTGTATGTAACTCAGTGCATATGTATATATGTAACTCAGTAGGTGTGTGTATGTAACACACTAGATGTGTGTGTATGTAACTCAGTAGATGTGTGTGATGTGTGTGTGTAACTCAGTACATTTCTGTATGTAATTCAGTAGATCTGTGTGTATGTATCTCAGTAGATGCGTGTGTATGTAACTCAGTAGATGTGTGTGTATGTAACTCAGTAGATGTGTGTATGTAACTCAGGAGATATGTGTGTTTATATCTCAGTAGTCGTGTGTGTACGTAACTCCGTAGATGTATGTATGTAAATCAGTAGATGTGTGTGTATGTATCTCAGTAGATGTGTTCGTATGTAACACTGCCAATGTATGTATGTAACTCAGTAGACGTGTGTGTATGTAGCTCAGTAGATATGTGTGTATGTAACTCAGTAGATGTGTGTATATGTAACTCAGTAGATGTGTGTGTATGTAACTCAGTAGATGTGTCTGTAACTCAGTAGTTGTGAGAATGTAACACAGTAGATATGTGTGCCTGTAACACATTAGATGTGTGTGTATGTAACTCAGTAGATGTGGTTGTATATAACTCAGTAGATGTGTGTATGTAACTCAGGAGATATGTGGGTATGTAACACAGTAGATGTGTGTATGTAACCCAGTAGATGTCTGTGTATGTAACTCAGTAGATGTATGTGTATGTAACTCAGTAGATATGTGTGTATGTGACTCACTACATGTATATATGTAACTCAGTAGATGTGTGTATGTAACTCAGTATATGTGTGTGTATGTTACCTAGTAGAGGTGTGTGTATGTAACTCAGTAGATGTGTGTATGTAACTCAATTGATATGTGTATGTAACTCAATAGATGTGTGTATGTAACTCAGTAGTTGTGTGTATGTAACTCAGTAGATGTGTGTATGTAACTCAGTAGATGTATGTATGTAACTCAGTAGATGTGTGTGTATGTAACTCAGTAGATGTGTGTGTATGTAACTCAGTAGATGTGCATGTCTGTAACTCAGTAGATGTGTGTGTGTGTAACTCAGTGGATATGTGTATATGTAACACCGTAGATATCTGTATGTAACTCAGTAGACGTGAGTGTATGTAATTCAGTAGATGTGTGTAAGTATCTGTGTAGATATGTGTGTATATAACACAGTAGATATATGTGTATATAACTCAGTAGATCTATGTGTATGTACCTCAGTAGATGTGTGTGTATGTACCTCAGTAGATGTGTATGTTTATGTAACTCAGTAGATGTGTGTGTATGTAACTCAGTAGATGTGTGTGTATATAATTCAGTAGATGTGTATGTATGTAACTCAGTAGATGTGTGTGTATGTCACTCAGTAGATGTGTGTGTGTAAGTGTGTGTATTTAACGCATTAGATGTGTGTGTATGTAACTCAGTAGTTGTGTGTGTATGTAACTCAGTAGATGTGTGTGTATGTAACTCAGTAGATGTGTGTGTATGTAACTCAGTAGATGTGTGTGTATGTAACTCAGTAGATGTGTGTGTATGGAACTCAGTAGATGTGTATGTATGTAACTCAGTAGATTTGTGTGTATGTGACTCAGTAGATGTGTGTGTGTGTGTCTATTTAACGCATTAGATGTGTGTGTATGTAACTCAGTAGTAATGTGTGTATATAACTCAGTAGATGTGTGTGTATGTAACTCAGTAGATGTGTGTGTATGTAACTCAGTAGATGTCTGTATGTAACTCAATATATCTGTGTCTATGTAACTCTGTAAATGTGTGTATGTAACACAGTAGATGTGTTTGCATGTAGCAGAGTAGATGTGTATGTTTGTAACTCAGTAGATGTGTGTGTATGTAACTCAGTAGCTGTGTCTGTATGTAACTCGATAGATGTGTGTGTGTATGTAACTCAGTAGATGTGTGTTTATGTAACTTTGTAGATGTGTGTATGTAACTCATTAGATGTGTGTGTATGTAACTCACTATATATGTGTGTATGTAACTCAGTAGATGTGTATGTATGTAACTCAGTAGATGTTGTGTGTATGTAACTCAGTAGATGTGTGTGTATGTAACTCAGTAGATGTGTGAATGTAACCCAGTAGATGTGTGTATGTAACTCAGCAGATGTGTGTGTATGTAACACAATAGATATGTATGTATGTAACACAGTAGATATATGTCTATGTGACTCAGTAGATGTATGTATGTAACTCAGTAGATGTGTGTGTATGTACCTCAGTAGATGTGTTTGTATGTAACTCCATAGATATGTGTGTATGTAACACAGTAGATGCATGTGTGTATGTAACACAGTAGATGTGTGCGTACGTAACTCAGTAGATGTGTGTATGTAACTCAGTAGATGTGTGTATGTAACTCAGTAGATGTCTGTGTATGTCACTCAGTAGATATGTGTGTATGTAACACAATATATGTGTACGTATGTAACTCAGTAATGTGTGTGCATGTAACTCAGTAGATATGTGTTTATGTAACACAGTAGATGTGTGTACGTAACTCAGTAGATGTCTCTGTATGTAAATCAGTAGATGTGTGTGGATGTAACTCAGAAGATGTGTGTGTAAGTAACTCTGTAGATATGTGTATGTAACTCGGTAGATGTGTGTGTATATAACACAGTTCATATGTGTGTATGTAACTAAAGTGTAACGTGTAAAATGGATGAAACACACGCAGATTTATTATAACATGATGACTAAATGATTTAACTTATTTTTTAACAATTGATGGTGGAAAAGATTTCTAATATTCTTAACAATTGTCTTAATTCTGGCCTCAACTCATGGTGTCTGACACTCTTACCGGCTACATAGCCTGGTAGTTCATTTTACCGGGACCGGCTACGTTGCCTCTTCCTATATTTTACTGCTTCAACTGACTCCTTCTTATCTAGCTCTGCCCTTATCATCACCAGAATCTACTGAAGACAGGAAATAGTAATAAGCTCATATTACTACACAGTTCTGTAGCACATACGATAAACCACTGCATGGTAGGGTACACACTATTGATATCTACTAAGTGAATTGACAGAAACTGGAGGACGCTGGGAGGATACCTAGCGGTATTTATTCCAGTTCCTTGCCGGTCAAATTTGCTTTTAATCATTTTAGAGTTTAAAAAACAAATACCAATCTAAGACTTCGACTCTCTCCTCTCTTAGTTCCTGCGCAAGTCAACTTTCCGTTTCTTCCTTTTCAGGTCGATGAAACATAAGTAGTAGCCTAGTACTGACGTTAATTCTTCCCCTCTCTCTCTCTCTCTCTCTCTATCTCTATCTCTATCTCTCTCTCTCTCTATCTATCTATCTCTCCCCCGCTCTCTCTCTGTCTCTCTCCCTTTCTCTCTCCCTTTCTCTCTCCCTTTTTCTCTCCCCCCCTCGTTCCCTCTCTCACCTTCACTCTTACCTGCACACTCCCTCTCTCTCTCAATCTATCTTCCTCTCTCTCTCCCTATCTACCCCCTTTCTCCCCCCCTCTCTCTCTCTCACCTTCACTCTTACCTGCACTCTCCCTCACTCTCTCTCAATCTATCTCCCTCTCTATATCTATCTACCCCCTCTCTCTCTCCCTTTCTCTCTCTCTCTCACCTTCACTCTTACCTGCACTCTCTCTATCTCTCTCTCCATTTCTCTCTCTCTCTCACCCTCACTCTTACCTGCACTCTCCCCCTCTCTCTCTAGCTATCTACTCCCCTCTCTCTCTCCCTACACCCTCCCTCTCTTTTTTTCTCTATTTCTCTCTATTTCTCTCTATTTCTCTCTCTTTCTCTCTCACACTGACACACATTCTCTTGAAGAAATCGCATACGTTGAGATCTGGAAAAGAAATGGTTTCCGCTAGATTTTAAAAAACTGGTCAAACAACGCCGTAGGTCACTAGGGTGCTCCCACGATTCAATCAAGAGTCACCCTTTTAACTGTGTGTTTAAGACATTCCATGCTAGCAAATTCCTTGCCACATTCCCCACACCTCTTCAGATCATAATCTACAGGAGGTCTACTGATATGACTTTGTTTGTGTCTAGTCAAACCAGTTTTACTCAGGTATACTCGACCACAGTGCTGGCAAACCAGATGGTTCAGAACAGTCTCTTTTCCTCATCTTCCTTTTCAGTATTTGGTGTTCTGTCCGACGAGTTTCAAACTGTTCACTTCCTGACTTGATCAGACGTCTCCACTTCACTCGTTCCTCAGCCATCCGGACCACGTGACCGCACCACCTCAACCGATACTGAAAGATCATGCTCTCTATCCTTATACACCTGCATACATAGATACATACATACATACATACATACATACATACATACATACATACATACATACATACATACATACATACATACATACATACATACATACATACATACATACATACATACAAACATACATATGCAGAACTGATGAGAATTCTGCAGATACTCCACCCTGATTACACCTTCAGATTTATGCCTGTGATTATTGGGGCAGTGGGGTATGTTAGTAACTGCCTCAATACAAATCTTGAGAAGCTGGGTTTGTCATGAACAGAAAGAACACAACTAGTTAGGAAATTACAAGTACAATCCATTAATGAAACAGTAAAAATATGTAAAACATTCCAAAAATGTTGCATCTAATAACTGCATATACACATGTACAGATACAAAGCATATACACATGCACACATACAACTCAAAACATACACATCCACACATACAATAACATCCATATCTACACATGCATGCAGACATACATATCTACCTTGTTGATGTTGTGTAAATTCCAATAAGAGAGTCTTGTGTCTATGTTAGAAACCGACTCTCTCTCTATTGGTAAAACTTTGTGAAATTATAAAACCAGAAGAACATACATACCTACGTACATTTATACATGTATACATATGGTGGCTCCCAACTCGTTTTCGAGTACGGCCACTACTTTATATCCATGTAGGAGAACCCCTACCGATGAGCTGAACGAGTGTGACATTTTAGTCCAGCCAGCGACTTGAAAACTCTGGTACAAACACTACACCTGTGACAATTATTGACACATAGTGCTGGGCCCATGGTACCATGTGACGACAAGTGCAGAGAGATCTCCAGAAATAAAGCAATGCCACATATATACATACACATATATACATATTTACATATATGATGGTTGCCCCCTCGTTATCGAGTATGGCCATTGCACGATATACTATTATTTATTACTATCAATTAATTCTATAGTGCAATGCCTGTGCGTGAAGATACTTTTTAAAGTGAGGAAAGACTGTGCACTGAGCCAATCCCACTCTCTGAGCGACAGTAGCTATAACCTGAAAAGAAGAAAAGATCAACATCATTGGTTACTACTGAGCCGCATGTTTTATATGGGAGTTATCCCAGTTTCCTGAGTTGCCTTCTCCTAGAAGAATGCCCTGACGTACATATATACATGTATACATACATACATGTATACGTACAAACATACATACATACATACATACATACATACATACATACATACATACATACATACATGGTGGCTGCCAACTCGTTTTCGAGTACGGCCACTACTTTATATCCATGTAGGAGAACCCCTACCGATGCGCTGAACGAGTGTGACTTTTTAGTCCAGCCAGCGACTTGAAAACTCTGGTACAAACACTACACTTGTGACAATTACTGACACATAGTGCTGGGCCCATGGTACCATGTGACGACAAGTGCAGAGAGATCTCCAGATATAAAGCAATGCCTGTGCCGTGAAGCTTTTATAGTGAGCAAAGGCACTGCACAAAGCCAGTCCCACTCTCTTAACCAAGATGATATTTACCAAAAAGAAGAACAAGTCAACATCATTGGATACCATCAGGGTTGCAGGTGTTATATCAGAGTTTTCCTTCTCCTAGAATTCTGCCTTGACAAAGGCTAAGGGGTCATCTCTCCCGGTGATTTTGGATGGCCATTGACTCTTAAGAGCTCCTTTGCCCTTTGACAGGTTTTGTTTTTAGTCCTGCAGGATGTCCAAAGTCACCCTCCTCACCAAGAAACCTTGGTGGGGTTGCCAGTTTAGTCGCCAACGACCCGACCATGGGACAGGTTGTACTGGGATACATGTTACCAGTAGCACCAACTGGTGACCTGACATAAATACATACATACATACATACATATAAACTCGTATAAACGTTTGAAGTAAGGCCAGTCCTTTGACGCCTCGTGTTTTCAAAAGGTATGGTCAAATGTGGGCCTATTTTCAACCATGCAACACGTTGGCAGAGAAGTATACAGTCCTGATAATGACCCAGAATCATGTTTATTATTCCTCAAAGCCAGTGTTCTACAAACAGGTGACGATCGGTCACCGGCACGGCACAGCTTCTAATCGGAATCGTTTGCTTACAAACGAATCAAAAGGCGATGGATTGGCAGTATTGGAAGAGGGTCGGACGCCATTCTTTGCAGCAAAGAGTTACGTCCCTTTATGGTCTGAGTTCAAATCCCGCCGAGGTTAACTTTGCCTTTCATCCTTACAGGGTCGATAAAATAAAGCACCAGTAATACACTTGGATAATTGCTGTCCTTGTACCAAATCTAGAAACAATTATTAATGTTCGATCTAAATCATACCGTACGTATATATATACATGCATGCATACATTCAAACACGCGCATACATACATAGACACATACATACATACATGCATGTATACATACATACATACATACATACATACATACATACATACATACATACATACACACATATATATACATACATATATACATATATACATACATACATACATCGAGGAAGAATATATTGAGACAGATGGCACTAAGGAATACTGGTGGAACCTGAAAATAAAAACTGCCACCAAATTAAAGCACAACCGGCCTGGTATTGTTGTTTGGGACCACACATTGAAAACGTATTCTGTTGTGGAGATCAGCTGCCCACTTGATGTAAACGTTGTCAGAAAAATACAGGAGAAGGAGGACATCTACGGACTACTGATGAGGAGTTTACAAATCCAGTATCCAAGATACACCTTTAGCTTCATACCCATCATTATTGGAGCTACGGGTTATATACCAACCCGTTTGAACCAAAGTATGACTGAACTTGGATTTGCGGACAAAAAGCGCAGCTCCCTAATTCATAGTCTACAAATGGCTGCGATAGCTGGCACCTTCAACATTTGCAAAACATTCTTGCGATTCAAGGGATGACAATTTATTTTCTTTTACAACCTTGCCACCAGGAAGGTGGCCGGTCAAAAAAAAAATACTCGAAATTAAGAGAAAGAGATATGTATACATACATACAAGAAGCTCTTTTACAAATAAATAATATATCCAGAATGTAGTAATTACAGCATCTGCAAGGTTTAAACATAACAGACAAATTTAGTTCTGAGTGTGAGATTGGAGATAATGAAAAAACGGTCGTAGATGATTTTTTCTTTATTTTATGTTAAGCAGATGTAAACATAAGTAAATAGCGATGTGGAATATGAAATGTGTAACTTAATAACAAACTTTAAAATGGTTCTTCCTTCCAACACTCTGTCAGATAACGATGTTGTTGTTGTTTTGCACAGGTCAACCCCGATGAAGAATATCAATGATGAAAGACATTCCACGTAGGTTCATCTTCATAAAAAGATGATTGCACATTCACACATTTTGATAAGAATAATGCCACATTCTAATCACCAAAGACCTACATAATTTTTCCCAACCCTTTCTTAGCAATTCACAAAGCTGAATATAAACATTTCGTGAATCACACTACACAATTCACCTTCAGATTTAGCATGGGTGCATATAACGCAGCCGAACAAAGTGAATTAAACGGCATATTCCTACTTGAAGAAGCTCAAATCTAATTTCCTTCCATAAGTGTAGGTATTTATAGAAATGATGGCCAAATCATAAAAATGTAAGTACCATCTAATAGAGTGATTTAGATAGAAATTTTATGCCCCAATTCAAACAACCTAAACATCAACACTCATCTTAAAATATTTAATACTACAGAAGTGATTTTAATCTTCACCTATTCGAAATGGTCAAGTTTTAAGAAACCTTACAATATACCATTTGTTCTCAAAAGTAAACATTTTCCAATATAAACTAGGACATATTTTGGTTTTAAAATCGCCAACACCCATACACACACAATTATGCCCACAACTCATACACACACGGCCACGTAATACCCTCAGCACACCACCCCTATTTCCAGACAGAATTCCCTACACAGAAATTGTAAATAATATATAATAAATAAAATCGTTCATTTATATATAATAAATAATATAATGGAAAAGAATAAAATGAAATTTCATTTCCCACTCTTAGTACGGCTGTTACTTAAATATAAGTATGTATACGTACATACATATATGTATACAGACGTACAGTAGTATGTATATATGTACATACATGCACACATATATACATGTACGTATGGGTTTACCGAACATTTATTATAATGGTCGGTTTCTTTGTAAACAAACAGCCCGAATTAAGCCGTACAGTGTTCGGCAAGCATCGTAGCCCTTTTGTTCAACACTGACACAGGAACGATGTACTAGTTTCTAGCTTATTAGCTATCGTCAGCACCGTATACCTTCCTATCAGATGATTGAACGTTTGAAAGTATATACTTTCCTTGTGCATATTAACGGCTGAGCGGCCTAATTTGCATATCGAGTGAGTTAGTCGGCCGGGCATACAGAAAACGATAAATGGAAAAGAATAAAACGAAATTTCATTTCTCACTCTTAGTATGGCTGATACTTAAATATAAGTATGTATACGTACATACATATATGTATACAGACGTACAGTATGTATATATATATACATACATGCACACATATATACATGTACGAACATTATAATAAATGTTCGGTAAACCCATACGTACATATATATATGTGTGCATGTATGTATGTACGGCTTAAATCGGGCTGTTTGTTTACAAACAAACCGAACATTATAATAAATGTTCGGTAAACCCATACGTACATGTATATATGTGTGCATGTATATATATATATACAGACGTACAGTAGTATATATACATATATATATACATACTACTGTACGTATGTATACATATATGTATGTACGTATACATACTTATATTTAACATAATATAGTTGTTTCTACTTTAGGCACAAGGCCAGCAATCACCCAGTGCATTACTGGTACTTTATCTTATCGACCCCGTAAGGATGAAAGGCAAAGTTAACCTCGGCGGGATTTGAACTAAGAATGGCAAGGGCCGTAACTATCCGTCAAAGCATGGCGTCCGACCTTCTACCGATACTGCCAATGTATAAATATCATATAGTTTTTATTTTACTATATTTATAAATAATTGTTTCTACTTTTGGCACTAGGCCAACAATTAACGCAGTGTATTACTGGTACTTTATTTTATCGACCCCGTAAGGATGAAAGGCAAAGTTAACCTCGGCGGGATTTGAATAATGAGTATCATTTGATATTTAATATGTTATTTATCATCTCTACCTCTCCATCACCCCCTCAGGTTTAGTGCCCTACCCCTGGACTTTCTCAACCCAAGAGGAGGGGTGGGGTTGTAGCGTCCACTTTGAGAACCTCTGATCTATGGGAATTTCAGAAATAGTTTGGCTCATGATGCGCTGGTACGTACTGAGGCTGAACCATTTGCAGAATTTGCTGAATAACGGCAAAATTAAAATCATGTTACTGTTCATGCGAGACATCATTCAACAAGTAGCTTCTTTGAGCTAGGTACAGCCCTGGGTCAAATGTAGATCGAGGTTAAGTATCTGGCATCAGGAGTATTGTCAAGCTTTCACTCTACTGTAACAGCTGTACGGTATAATCAGCAGAAGGCCAAGTCTCTCATTCATGTCGATGATTAAGAACAATTTCCAAGAGTGTTCAGTCTGGCAGTGTTATCGATAGATTTTACCAGTTCAAGATAAGCTCTACAGGTAACAAAGAATCTGACTGCACATACTTTGATGAAATCATGTGACATGCACGGGTGCACAGGTATTGCCGTTTTCTGTGTTTAAGGCGATATCATGTGTGGCACAAATTCGATTATTAGTCAGGTCCATCATCATAACAATTAACAACAACCCTCATTAGGCAAGTAAGATCTGCTTGTCGTCTGCTAGGTGGATGTAACGAGGTAATTATTTGATGGAGAAAATTGAGAGTTGCGTGAACCAAGCCCTCATCAGTTTCTTCAACCTTTCTGTGAAGTGGGAGGTAATGTAAAAAGGAGATCTCTAGAAGAACTAGAAGTACGCAGTTGCCTTTGATGTTTCAATGAAGTCCCGCTCTGTATAAGGAGGAGGGGAGGGGGTAATTAACACATATAGCTGCTCAATATTTTGATACTTTCTTGTAATTTGACATCTCTATACTGTTAGTCATCCATTTATTAAGGTGTCTTGTTATTGTTATTGTTAATATCACACTTGTACCTAATTTAAATTTCAACTATCTTCTTCTTCTTCTTCTTCTTCTTCTTCTTCTTCTTCTTCTTCTTCTTCTTCTTCTTCTTCTTCTTCTTCTTCTTCTTCTTCTTCTTCTTCTTCTTCTTCTTCCTGAGAGGGTCGTGGGGCCAGTGTCCTCAAACACTTCCTCCAGCGGATCCTGTCAGAAGTAACTGTCTCCAACTGATCCGACTGGATCCCCAAACGTTACCAGCCAAGCTCATGGATGTTATCCAACCTTCTTGCCCCAGGTCTGCCCCCTGGGTCTCTTGCCGGTAGGTTTTTACCTGTAAAATCTGTCCAGCAATTCTTTACTGAGACATTCTAACCACGTGTCCACATTATCAAAGCTGTGATCTCTATATCCGGAGAAGTAGCAGGTCTACCTGGAGTGACTCTCTCATCTCAGAGCTATGCACTTTATTGAGTAACGTTACTCCAAAGACTCTTCGGAGGAACCACTTTATTACAATAGTCAAAATCATTATGTCCAGGATTGTATTTTTTAAAGCTTGTTTCAGTACTCTATAAATGTTTGGCTTTACTAGAATAATGCGCCCCTCCCCCCATACTATACTCAAACAAAATAATACCGCACTTTAACCCAGTGTTTCCCAACCTATGGCTGCGTCGCTAAAATGTGCCATGGCAAATATCAGGTGGACCACAGAAATTGTATAATGTTTACTGGGCCACCAAGGTAATATAGAGGCCATAGTTTATTGTATGGACCATATAGCTTTTATTGACTACTAGTCCTTAAACTAATTAAATTAGTAATTTTAATATATTTAAATTAAGAAAATTTACTAATTACTTAATATTTGCATAACTTTTAATTAGTCAGGCATTGAAAACACTTTTTTTTCTGACTGTAGACAGAAAATTACGCCATTTCAATTTTGAGTAAATCTTGTTCATTACACTTATAGTTGCTTGTGTGTGTCCAATAAAGACATAGTGATATCATTATTGGATATATTCTATGTAAAATAGATGTAATTGCTAACACTATAATTTCATGGCCACAGAAATATTCTGGGTTCAAAGAGGGCCATGAGCTAAAAAAAGGTTGGGAACCACTGGTTTAGGTGACGACACAAGAGTTTTGTTGTCTAAGAAAATAGTTTTTCGTACGAGATAAAATACCAATAGTACTTACTGAATATTTGCCTACAGGTTAGATCAATATGTGGTTTCCATTTAAGATTCTTTAAAGAGATAAGATTTCTATAAATTTAGAATAATCAACATGTTCAATTCTGTTAGCATCAAATTCAAGTAGTAAGAGTGTGTTAGGGGAAATATATTTAGTTGGAAAGATGTTGAGAACGAGGGAGAGAGAGACAAAAGACAGGAGAGAGAGAGAGAGAGGGAGAGATAGATAGAGAGAAATAGATAGATAGAGAGAGAGAGATGGGAGAGAGAAAGAGAGACAGGATAGAGAGAGAGACGGGAGAGATAGATATGTTTCTTTTATTTGCCACCAGGGCATCAAAAGTGGGACAAGTACAATGGGGGGAGTTTACAAAACAAGGCGTCCTCAATAAAGAGGAGGCAATAACAAAATATAAAAATAAAATAAAATATAACAGAATAAAATTTATAATAAAATCCTCAATAGAGAGGAGGCGCCTTGGGAGGGTCGCACACATCCCCGAAAAAAAGTGTGCAACCCTTTTCCTCAGGAGCACAGAGAGGGGGTGCTCCCTTGATCTTTCATCTTCCTCACTATAGTCTGATGTAGAGTGAAGGCCCATTCACACAGGCCATTCTCCCCATTTTCACTCATCTTTCAGAGAAACGGCTGGGGTGCAGCACCTCTCTCTCCATCCTGATCCTTCTTCCGAAATGATATCGGAAGAAACGGACCAGTTGTTGGCCAGAGAGAAAGGTGTCTGACCTCAGTCCTTTCAGACGCGTCCACCATACAACCTCTTTCGCCATGGCTATTACGCACAGAAACACCGCCTCTTCTTCGTTTTTGAAGAGGGGAGGCGGCTTGATCGTTACAATAGACTCGGTGGTCAACCGGATCGGTACCACCCTTGACAGCAGTTGTTCGACATAGCCCCACAGATCGGCAATGCCCGAGCAGTGTACCAATGCGTGTGCAACGGTTTCCTCGTCGCACACGCATCTGGGACAGATCTTTTTCGAGGGGTCCCTAATCGGGCGCCGGTGTCTGTAGAGCCTTTCTCGAACGGGCAGAGCCCTTCTGTAGCATTGCCAGGCCAGGGACCTCTGGAAGTTATCCATGGGTCCCGGGCTGAATGTCCTACCGAACAGGTTGGCCAGTTCGTCTTCCTCCATGCCTAGGGCTTCTCCGAGGGCTTCGTCACACCTGCTAACCACCAGCCCTCTATAGAATGACGAGGTGGATTCTCCACTGACAGCCGGGTCCGCCTGCCAGAGAGTCGTGAGCGCCTGGGCACACTCGGTGTGGCAGGCGCCCAGTTTTCTCGGTCTTTGCTTGACCCAGGATTGCAGCTCGGTGAGTGAGACGAGTCTGGGAAAGGCTCGCCTCACAAACGGGGCCCACACCGGTTGACCGGAGAGGAATACCTGAAGGTGCCGTAGCCTTAATGCGTGTTTACGTATCATTAGCCACGGCAACCCCAGCCCTCCTTTCGAAGGGTGTTGATAGCAGATGGATCTCCTCATCATAGGATCCCACTTCTTCCAAAGGAATTGGAAGTGTGCGCGCTCCAGTTTGGCGAGCGTTGCCCTTGGGCAAGGCACAACGGTCAGGCGGTAGTAGATGACGGACGCTATATAAGGGTTCGCCACATCCGCGCGACCTTTCAGAGACAGTTTGCTCTCGGACCACTTCTGGGTCAGTACAAACACCCTGTTCGTTACCTCACCCCAGTTCTTCTCCACCTGGAGGTCTGGTCCGAACCAGACCCCGTCAACTTCACGGGGCCCTCCATCCAGCGCCCGACGACGCCATCGGATGGCATCGATCTGCCCCTCCACGTGCCGAGTTGCAGACCGATCGACTTGTCCCGGTTCAGCTTAGCCCCTGTAAACCTTTCGTACTCCTCCAGTAAGGTGCCGATCGCCCCGATTTCCGAGGCCGTCGACACCATTACTGTTACGTCTTCGGCATAGGCCGACACCGCTTTCCGCAATTCCGGTTCGAACGGGATGCCCTGCAATAACTTCCGCAGCAGTGGCTCTAGAGTCATTACATACGGAAGGGAGGAGAGAGGGCACCCCTGTCAGATGAACCGCGCGATTACGAACGGCTCCGAGAGGTAGCCGATCACCTTGACCCTAGAGCAGATGCGGCTGCTGTGCATGGCATTTATCCAGCCCCTGAAAACGGCTCCGAAGCCTGCCGCCGCTAGCACCGCATCCAGGTAACCATTGTCGACCCTATCGAATGCCGTAGATTGATCCAAGTTGATCAGAGCCCCACCAAAGCCAGGTTCGTTCCCAACCCTCTCTATGATGTATCGCATGAGGCGGAGGTTGTCGTGGATGGACCTGGACGGGATAGCACATGTCTGCGCATCTCCCACCAGGTTACCCACGACAAGCGCCAACCTCTTTGCTAGCACCTTGGCCAAAATCTTTAACTCTGTATTTAGCAGAGTTATGGGCCTGAAATTATTTATATCGTCCCCCATGTTCTCGTCCTTCCTCACTAGTGTGACTACGCCCTTGGTCACAGCACAGGGAATTCTCCCGTTCTGTTGCCAGTTGCAGTAGACCGCCTCGAGGAGATCGGGGAACAAGTCCGGCATAGCCAGATATAGTTCGTATGGAAGACCATCGAGTCCCGGGGATTTGCGTTTGGCGCATTGGCTCAGCATGTCCTCTATCTCAGCGGCTGAAATAGGCTCCTCGCAGGACTTCTCCTCCCTGTCCGAGAGACGCGGCAGGCCGTCGAGGTATGGACCGAAGTCCACATCCCCAACCGGCTCCCCGCCCCTTCCGAACAATCCGGCAAAGTGCTTTTGAAAAGCCTCGCACATCTGCTTAGGTTCAAGGATCACCCGTCCATCCTGGTCTCGCAAAGACCGGGTAGTAGATCTGCTCCCTCTTTTGGCTTTTGTCACGCGGGCCCAGCTAACAGCTTTGGTCCCCTCGTTTCCCAGAGCACGTATTTTGCTTCGGACGATGCAGCCTTCGTGCTTCGCGTCGAAGAACTGGCCCAGGGCCGTTTTCGACGCTAGCACTCTGGCCACGTCGCCGCTTCTAATTGCCTCTTCTACACTATCTACCAACTCCCTTTCCTTCCTATTTCTATTTGAGGCTAACTCCTTACTAAATTCTATAGAGACTACTCTAATCTCCCTTTTGAGAGATCCCCACCACCTGCTGTTGACGATAGCGCCCGTCAACCGCTCCTTAACTAAAGTGCTAATCCGGTCCCTGTAAGCCTTACTTGCCGGTAAGGACAAGTTGAGCTTCCAGTAACCGGGTCCCTGTCTATGAGTTCTGTCAAGGTTGACCATGCAGGTCACTAACTTGTGGTGTGAATAGCCAACCATGCGCATTTTTGGACAACTTAAAAAGTCCTTATCCTTAATTCTAACTAAGAACCTATCTAGGTACGACCTAGATGATCCGCTACGATTTGCCCAAGTCCAGGTTGGCGCAGTCGGAACATCTAGTTGATATCTATCGGCCAGGTCAAATCGACCGATTAACCCTTTGAGGCTATTACACCCCTTTCTATCGGGACAGGCCCCTACGTAGTCCCAGCGTGCATCTAGGATACCATTCCAGTCCCCCACTAATAGCAAGGAGCGGGACGTCCCTAGAAAAGTCTCCAGACGATGGAAGAAGTCCGGCCGCATTGACCCGAAAGGGCCGTAGGCGGCTACCAACCTAAACACTCCGCCTTTACCACTGCCAAGGTCCAGAACCACTAGTCGACCCTCCGGTCCAAATGTACGTCTGTGTTGCGAGACCCATATGTTTTGCAGCAGAACGACAACCCCACCCCCACCTCCGGGCTGACAGAGAGATGCGTGCATCTCAAAGTCATCAAAGGTGGGGGCCAGCTGTCGCACGTTGCTGATCCGGGCCTCGCAAATAACCATAACATCTATACGTTGTGACCTGAGGTCATTTAGAAGCATTGCTTGCTTCCAAGTTGAGCCCAGGCCACGCGCATTTAAACAGCCTACTCTTAGCATGGCCATGTTGGTGGTGAAGAGAAAAGGCACTTACCTCTCTGCGTCCCGGGTATCGGGCTGCACAATTTCCATTAGGGTGGGGGATGGTTGGTGGGTGGGGTGGTGGCTTGTGAAGGTGTAGGGGCATCAGTGTGTTGTGTGGTTGGGGAGTTTGGAGTTGTGTGGGTGTTTGGGGAGGGGGTGGGGTAGCTTTTTAGGAGGACGCGGTTAATGGGCCCGACGCAGGGGGGACCCACGTCCTCTTTAAAGTTGTTTTTTAAAGTTTTATTTGTGTCCTGTGGGGCCTTAATCATTTTGAGGTGGGGGAAATCCCCTGCCTGGGTGAAGTTAGGCCCTTGGGTTTTTATTAGATTGTTGTTGTACACAATGTTTAACAGTTTTTTGTTTCTTGTGTTTATGTATGTGTATGCATGTTTTTGTTTTTGTGTGGTGTTTTTTGTTTGCTGTTGTTGTGAGCTCTTTTGTGTTGGTGTCAGTGTTATGTTTTGGGGAGGGGTTGTTTTCATTTGTGTGTCTGAGGTGTGTTTTCTTTTTTTTTCTTTTGATTGCGTGGAAGTGCTCCTCCTCGTCTGACGACGAACTGGGGTCATTTTCCGCGTTGGAGGGGAGGTGTATATTTTCGGGTTGTGTTTGCGGTGCGGGTGTTTAGGAAATTGTTTTTGTTTTTTGAGTGGGGGGTATGGGTTGGACATTGTTTTGTTTTGGTTTGAGCCGTGGTGGTTGTTTTTGTAGTGGTAGTTGTGGTGATTGTGTTGGTTGTGCAGTTGTTGGTGGTGTAGGCAGGATTGGGGTTTTCTTATTAAGTTGGGGACAGACAGCCCTCAGGTGACCTCTGGTTCCACAGAGGTAACACGAGGGCCGCCTACCCTCAACGGTAATGTTGATGAAAGTTTGATCATCCAGTATGACGCGTTCAGGGATCTGGGCCATCCTTTCGGGCCTCATTTGAACTACAAGTTCGAGGCTCGTTTCACTGAACGCGTCACCCGATGCCTTTCCCATGGACACCAGCGTGTCATCATCCAGGTCCAGGAAACCTGTCAAAAACCAACCATATGTCCATAATCGGCAGGATGGTGTGGATTTTTATTTTTTGTGTTCTTCTACCCATGTACGTAGGGTAGAAGGTGTATGCGGTGGTTGTGATTGGTTTGATGGACAGTTTCACTGCTGTGTCCCTATCCTTCATGAGAATGGATAGACTCCCGTAGAGTCTATCCTTCTGAATGAAGGTGATGTCCTTCATGACGTCTTTTAAAACCAGCTCTATCTCACTCTGTGATGGTTGAGCTGGTTTTTTGCTTTTATTCGAGATTGTCCTAAACATGACAGTGTTTAGGAGTCTCTGGCTTTTTAGTTCCGGGGGGGGGGGGGGGGTCGTGAATGAACCATTTTCCCCGTACACTATATATTTTTTGGCATCTGCCAGTAGCTCCTTCGCTTTGGTTATATCTACTGGCAGATAGTCGAGGGTTTTCCTTGCCGTCTCGGCGAAGGAGAATTTTTTTTTTGTTTGTGTTGCTGTTGTAGTTGGTGGTGTTGTTGTTATCATTGTTGTTGTTATCACAGTTATTGGTCTTGTTGTTGTTGTTATTGTTATTGGTGTTGTTTTCGTCCGTCGCATTGTTGTTGTTGTTGCTGGTGCCGCTGGATCTTTGGTTTGTTGCCATGGCAACGTCAAGTTGTCGGTCAACAAGTGGAGAAAATCCTTCCTCTGGCTGACCTTTCTTTTTGACCTCTGCTACTGTGACAGTGGCAGGGGGAAGCTGTAAGCTTATCTTCCCCTTTCCTCCTTCGAATTTTGGTGAAGATGCTTCAGCCATTTTTATCAAAATAGGATTTTTCGAAATTTTTCGAAAGATTAAATTTTTACAACACTATTTCGCCTAAAGGTGTAGAATATTTTGAGAGACTGACCAGATCAAAGTTTGACCTGGCAGTCTCTCTACAAAATGGTACAAAAATGAAAGTTTACAGTTCACAATTTCCAGATAAATTTAAACGAAACTTACCGAGCGAGCTCAGCACATGTGTCTATCCCAGATAGATAAATAGATAGATGGATGGATGGATGGATAGATAGATATGTTTCTTTTATTTGCCACCAGGGCATCAAAAGTGGGACAAGTACAACGGGGGTAGTTTACAAAACAAGGCGTCCTCAATAGGGAGGAGGTAATAACAATATATAAAAATAAAATAAAATATAACAATAAAATAAAATGATAACAAAATCCTCAATAGAGAGGAGGCGCCTTGGGGGATCGCACACACCCCCGAAAAAAGTGTGCAACCCTTCTCCTCAGGAGCACAGAGAGGGGGTGCTCCCTCGTTCCTTCCTCTTTTCCACATACAGGCTTATGTAAAGGAAGGCCCATTCACACGGGCCATTCTCGCCACTTTCACCCACCTTTCATAAAAACGACTGGGGTGGGGCACCTCTCTCTCCATCCTGATCCTTCTTCCGATATCATTTCGGAAGAAACGGACCAGTTGTTGGCCAGAAAGAAAGGTGTCTGACCTCAGTCCTTTCAGACGCGTCCACCATACAACTTCTTTCACCATGGCTATTACGCACAGAAACACCGCCTGTCCTTCATCTTTGAAGGGGGGAGGCGGCTTGATCATTACAATGGACTCGGTGGTCAACCGGATCGGTCCCACCCTTGACAGCAGTTGTTCGACATAGCCCCACAGATCGGCTACGCCCGAGCAGTGTACCAATGCGTGTGCAACGGTTTCCTCGTCGCACACGCATCTGGGACAGATCTTTTTGGCGGGGTCCCTACCCGGGCGCCCGTATCTGTAGAGCTTTTCTCGAAAGGGTAGAGCCCCTCAGTAGCACTGCCAGACCAGGGACTTCTGGAAGTTGTCCATAGGTCCCGGGCTGAATGTCCTACCGAACAGGCTGGCCAGTTCATCCTCCTCCATGTCTAGGGCTTCTCCGAGGGCGTCGTCGCACCTGCTGCGTACCAGCCCTCTATAGAATGTTGCGGTGGAGTCTCCACTGATAACTGGATCCGCCTGCCGGAGGGCGGTGAGCGCCTGGGCACACTCAGTGTGCCAGGCGCCCAGTTTTCTCGGTCTTTGCTTGACCCAGGATTGCAGCTCGGTGAGTGAGACGAGTCTGGGAAAGGTTCGTCTCACAAACGGGGCCCACACCGGTTGACCGGAGAGGAATACGTAGAGGTGCCGTAGCCTTAATGCGTGTTTACGCATCATTAGACACGGCATCCCCAGCCCTCCTTTCGAAGCGTGTTGACAGCAGATGGATCTCCTCAGCAAGGGAGCCCGCTTCTTCCAAGGGAATTGGAAGTGCGCGCGCTCCATTTTGGCGAGGGTTTCCCTTGGGCAGGGCACTACGGTCAGGCGGTAGTAGATGACGGACGCTATATAGGTGTTCGCCACCTCCGCCCGACCTTTCAGGTATAGTTTGCAACTGGCCCACTTCTGGGTCAGTGCAAACACTCTGTTCGTAACCTCCGCCCAGTTTTTCTCCACTTGGAGGTCCGGTCCGAACCAGACCCCGAGCAACTTCACCGGGCCCTCCGTCCACCGTCCGACGACGCCATCGGAGGGCATCGATCTGCCCCACCACGTGTCGAGTTGCAAACCGATCGACTTGTCCCAGTTCAGCTTAGCCCCTGTGAACCTTTCGTACTCCTCCAGTAAGGTGCCGATCGCCCCGATTTCGTAGGCCGTCGACACCATTACTGTCACGTCATCGACGTAGGCCGACACCGCTTTCCGCAATCCCGGTTCCAAAGGGATGCCCTGCAACAACTCCAACTTCCGCAGTAGTGGCTCGAGAGTCAACACATACAGAAGGGAGGAGAGAGGGCACCCTTGTCCGATGGACCCCGCGATTTTGAACGGCTCCGACAGGTAGCCGTTCACCTTGACCCTAGAGCAGATGCGGCTGCTGTGCATAGCAGTGATCCAGCCCCTGAAAATGGCTCCGAAGCCTGCCGCTGCTAGCACCGCATCCAGGTAACCATGGTCGACCCTATCGAACACCTTAGATTGATCCAAGTTGATCAGAGCCCCACCAAAGCCGGGTTCGTTCCCAACCCTCTCTATGATGTATCGCATGAGGTGGAGGTTGTCATGGATGGACCTGGACGGGATAGCACATGTCTGCGCATCTCCCACCAGGTTGCCCACGACAAGCGCCAACCTCTTTGCTAGCACCTTGGCCAAAATCTGTAACTCTGTATTTAGCAGAGTTATGGGCCTGAAGTTACTTATTACGTCCCCCTTGTTCTCGTCCTTCCTCACTAGCGTGACTACGCCCTTGGTCACAGTACAGGGAATTCTCTCGTTCTGTTGCCAGTTGCAGTAGACCGCCTCGAGGAGATCGAGGAACAAGTCCTGCATAGCTCGGTATAATTCGTATGGAAGACCATCGAGACCCGATGATTTGTGTTTGCCGCATTGGCTCAGCACGTCCTCTATCTCAGCGGCCGAAATCGGCTCCTCGCAGTACTTCGCCTCCCTGTCCGAGAGACGCGGCAGGCCGTCGAGGTATGGACCGAAGTCCACATTCCCAACCGGCTCCCCGCCCCTCCCGAACAGTCGGGCAAAGTGCCTTTGAAAGGCCTCACACATCTGCTTAGGCTCAAGGATCGCCCGTCCATCCTGGTCTCGCAAAGACCGAATGGTGGATTTAGTTCCACTCTTGGCCTTTGTCACGCGGGCCCAGCTAACAGCTTTGGTCCCCTCGTTCCGTAGAGCACGTATTTTACTTCGGACAACGCAACCTTCGTGATTCGCGCCGAAAAACTGGCTCAAAGCCGTTCTCGACGCTAGCACTCTGGCCACGTCGCCGCTTCTAATTGTCTCTTCTACTCTATCTATTAGCTCCCTTTCCTTCTTATTCCTATCCGCAGCTAGAACCTTACTAAATTCTATCGAGACTACTCTAATCTCTCTCTTTAGAGATACCCACCACCTGCTGTTGACGATCGCTCCAGTCAACCGTTCCTTAACTAACGTACTAATCCGATCCCTGTAATCTCTACTTGCCGACAAGGACAAGTTGAGCTTCCAGTAACCGGGGCCCTGTCTATGCGTTCTATCAAGGTTGACCATGCAGGTCACCAACTTGTAGTCTGAATAGCCAACCATGAGCATTTCTGGACAACTTAAAATGTCCCTGTCCTTATTTCTAACTAAAAATCTATCTAGGTACGACCTAGATGATCCGCTGCGA
Organism: Eledone cirrhosa; assembly: GCA_964016885.1. NCBI lineage: Eukaryota > Metazoa > Mollusca > Cephalopoda > Octopoda > Eledonidae > Eledone > Eledone cirrhosa. The sequence goes on from OZ024744.1 coordinate 25,537,282, forward strand.
TTTGACCAAGACCAGGTTGGCACCGTCGGAAAATCTAGTCGAAATCTATCGGCCAGGTCAAATCGGCCGAGTAACACCTTGAGGCTGTTGCACCCCTCTCTATCGGGACATGCCTCTGAATAGTCCCAACGTGCATCCAGGATACCATTCCAGTCCCCCACTAAAAGCAGGGAACGGGACGTCCCTAGAAAAGACTCCAGACGCTGGAAAAAGTCGGGCCGCTCTGTCCCAAAAGGGGCATATGCGGCTACCAGCCTTCACCACTGCCAAGGTCCAGCAGCACCAGTCGACCCCCTGGGTCCAAGTGAACTATCTGTGTGGCAAGACCCAGATGTTTTTGCAGCAGAACGACAACTCCACCCCCACCTCCGGGCTGACAGAGAGATGCGTGCATCTCAAAGTCGTCAAAGGTGGGGCTAGCTGTCGCACGCTGCTGATCCGGGCCTCGCAGATAACCTTCACATTTATAGATCGTGACCTGAGGTCATTTAGAAGCATTGCTTGCTTCCAAGATGAGCCCAGGCCACGCGCATTTAGACACCCTATTCTTAGCACAGACATGTTGGTGGTAAGGAGAAAAGGCACTTACCTCTCTGCGTCCCGGGAAACGGGCCGCTCAATTTCCATGCTGGTTGGGGATGGGTTGTTGGGTGGGGTGGTGGTTTGTGGAAGTGAAGGGGCATCAGTGTGTTGTGTGGTTGGGGAGTTTGTGGTTGAGTGGGTGTCTGGGTGGGGTGGGGGTGAACTTTTTTAGGAGGACGCGGTTGATTGGCTTGGCGCAGGGGAGAGCCCACGTCCTCCGTGAAATTTGTTTTCAGTGATTTATAAAAGTTCATTGGGACTTTAATCATGTTTAAATGAGGTAGCCCCACAGCAGTTATAAAGTTAGGTCCTTCAGTTTGGACCGAAGGGTTTGATGCAATGTTCATTAGTTCATGTATGTATATTGTAAAGTCTTTTTGTGTGTAGCAGTTAGTGTTGTGTGACGGGGAGGGGTGGTTTGTGTGTAGTTTGTGTTCTCTTGGGGAGGGTTAATGTTAACAAGTGTGTCTGTGGTGCGTTTCCTCTTCTTTCTTTTTACTGTTTGGAAGGGATCTTTTTCGTCTTGCGACGAAAGGGGTTCGTCTTCCTTGTTGGGTGGGAGGGGTATGTTTTCTGGTAGTGTTTGCGGTGTGTGTGTTTTTGTATTTGTTTTGGGTGGGACATTATTCTGTGTTGTTTTTTCACGTGTTTGTTGTTGTTGTTGTGGTGGTGGTGGTGGCGGTGGTGTTGTTGGTTTTTGTTGTTGTTGTTGTTGTTGTTTTTGTTGTTGTTGTTGGGGTGGTGTTGGTGTTGGTAGCAGTGTTTTTTTCTGTGTGAGCTGGGGACAGGCAGCCCTCAGGTGACCTCTATTGCCACAGAGGTAACAGGAGGGACGCCTACCCTCCACAATAATGTTGAGGTGGGTACGGTCATCGAGCATGACGCGCTCAGGGATTTGGGCGATACGTTCTGGCCTTATTTGGGTCAGAACTTCGATACTCGTTCCACTGAACGCGTCGCCGGATGCCTTCCCTATTGAAATGAGGTTGTCCTCGTCTAAATTGAGGAAACCGGTTAGTAACCACCAGTAGTTTATGTTTGGGGTGATGATGGTTATCCATATTCTCTGGGTTTTTTTACCCGTGTAGGTGGGGAAGAAGGTGTGGTGTGTGGAACGAATTGGCGACACAAAGTATTTTTTCGCCGCCAATTCGTTCTATCATCAATATGGATAAACTCCCATAGAGTTTATCCTTTTGTATGAAAGTGATGTCTTTCATCGCTTCTTTCAGTACTAACCGAATTTCAGCTTGAGATGGTTGTGCTGGTTTTTTTGTTTTATTTAAAATTGTACGGAATACGACTGTTCGTAATTCCATCTGTTTTTTTAGTTCTGGAGGTGAATTTATAGAAAACGAACCGTTTTCGCCAAAAGATACATATTTTTTGGCTTTTTCCAGCATTTCTTTGGCTTTTGAAATATCTTGAAGCACATAAGTGACTGATAATTTAGCCGTTTGTGCAAAAGATATTTTGTTTTCGTTGTTGGTGTTTGTATTGTTTTGTTTCTCGTCGTTTGAGTTGTGTTCATCTTTGTTGTTTTGTCTTTCTCGTTTGGTGTGTGGATACTTGTGACGTTTGTGTTGTTGTTGTTTTCGTTGTCTTTATTGTTGCTGTTGTTGTCGTTGTTGTTGTTGTTGTTGTTGTTGTTGTTTTCAGTTTCTTGTATAGTTGTGGCTACATCAAGTTGTCGGTCAACAGGTGAAGACAATTCTTCCTCTGGCTGACCTCTGCCTTTGGCATCTGCTGCTGTGACAGTGGCAGGGGGGAAGCTGTGTGTATGACTTCCCTTTTCTATCTTTGATTGTTGGTGAAGATGCTTCAGCCATTTTTCTCAAAATAGGATTTTTCGAAATTTTTCGAAAGATAAAATGATTACAACACTATTTCGCCTAAAGGCGTAGAATATTTTGAGAGACTGACCAGATCAAAATTTGACCTGGCAGTCCCTCTACAAAATGGTACAAAAATGAAAGTTTACAGTTCACAATTTCCAGATAAATTTAAACGAAACTTACCGAGCGAGCTCAGCACATGTGTCCATCGTAAAGACATAGATAGATAAATAGATAGATAGATAGATATATTTCTTTATTAGCCACAAGGGCACAAAAGAAGGGGACAAATACAAATCAGGAGTTTACATACAGGTATATGAAAATAAAACTATTAATAAAATAACAAATAACAATTGAAATCCCCAATAGGGGGAGGCGTTACACAGGGGTTGTACACAACCCCCAAAAATATACAACCCTCATCTCCAGGAGCACCAAGAGTGAGTACAACCTTCCTCTCTTCCTCTTTTTCCTGAACCTACAGGCTGATATAGAGAGAAGGCCCATTCACTCGGGCCATTATCGCCACTTTCACCCAACTTTTATAATATTTGCTGGGGTACAGCACCTCTCTCTCCATCCTGATTCTTCTTTAAAAATGATATTTGAGAAAACGAATCAGTTGTTCGCCGGAGAGAAAGGTGTCTGACCTCAGCCCTTTTAACCTCGTCCACCATATAACCTCTTTCACCATAGCCATAACACATAGGAAAACCGCCTTTCCCTCGTTTTTGAAGGAGGGTGGCGGTTTTATCATGACAATGGACTCGATGGTCAACTGGATTGGTCCCACCCGCAACAATAGTCGTTCTACATAGCCCTACATGTCGGTAACGCCCGGGCAGTGTACAAATGCGTGTGCGACGGTTTCTTCGTCGCGCACGCATCTCGGACAGATCTTTTTCGAAGGGTCCCTACCCGGGCGCCCGTGTCTGTAGAGCTTATCTCGAACTGGTAGAGCTCCTCGGTAGCACTGCCAGGCCAGGTACTTTTGGAAGTTGTCCATTATAGATAGATAGATAAATAACTTTCTTTTTATTTGCCACCAGGGCATTAAAGAGTGGGACAAGTACAATGGAGGGAGTTTACATAAAAAGGCGTCCTCACCAAGGAGGAGGCAATAACAAAATATAAAAATATAAAAAATAAAATATAACAAAAATAAATTGAAAAACAAAATCCTCAATAGGGAGGAGGCGCCTTGGGGAGTCGCACACACCGCCGAAAAAAGTGTGCAACCCTTCTCCCCAGGAGCACAGAGAAAGGGTGCTCCCTTGGTCTTTCATCCTTTTCACCTACAGTCTTATGTAGAGTGAAGGCCCATTCACACAGGCCATTCTCCCCATTTTCACTCATCTTTCAGAGAAACGGCTGGGGTGCAGCACCTCTCTCTCCATCCTGATCCTTCTTCCGAAATGATATCGGAAGAAACGGACCAGTTGTTGGCCAGAGAGAAAGGTGTCTGACCTCAGTCCTTTCAGACGCGTAAACCATACAACCTCTTTCACCATGGCTATTACGCACAGAAACACCGCCTCTCCTTCGTTTTTGAAGAGGGGAGGCGGCTTGATCGTTACAATAGTCTCGGTGGTCAACCGGATCGGTCCCACCCTTGACAGTAGTTGTTCGACATAGCCCCACAGATCCGCAATGCCCTAGCAGTGTACCAATGCATGTGCAACGGTTTCCTCGTCGCACACGCATCTGGGACAGATCTTTTTCGAGGGGTCCCTACCCGGGCGCCCGTGTCTGTAGAGCCTTTCTCGAACGGGCCGAGCCCCTCGTAGCACTGCCAGTCCAGGGACCCCTGGAAGTTATCCATAGGTCCCGGGCTGAATGTCCTAACGAACAGGTTGGCCAGTTCGTTTTGCTCCATACCTAGGGCTTCTCCAAGGGCGTCGTCGCACCTGCTAACCACCAGCCCTCTATAGAATGACGAGGTGGATTCTCCACAGACAGCCGGATCCTCCTGCCAGAGAGCCGTGAGCACCTGGGCACACCCGGTGTGCCAGGCACCCAGTTTTCTCGGTCTTTGCTTGACCCAGGATTGCAGCTCGGTGAACGAGGGGAGTCTGGGAAAGGCTCGCCTCAAAAACGGGGCCCACACCGGTTGACCGGTGAGGAATACCTGGAGGTGCCGTAGCCTTAATGCCTGTTTATGCATTATCAGCCACGGCAACCCCAGCTCTCCTTTCGAAGGGTGTTGACAGCAGATGGATCTCCTCACCATAGGAGCCCGCTTCTTCCAAAGGAATTGGAAGAGTGCGCGCTCCATTTTGGCGAGCGTTTCCCTTGGGCAAGGCACGACGGTCAGGCGGTAGTAGATGACGGACGCTATATAAGTGTTCGCCACCTCCGCCCGACCTTTCAGGGACAGTTTGCACTCGGCCCACTTCTAGGTCAGTGCAAACACCCAGTTCGTTACCTCACGCCAGTTCTACTCCACCTGGAGGTCTGGTCCGAACCAAACCCCGAGCAACTTCACCGGGCCCTCTGTCCAGCGCCCGACGACGCCATCGGAGGGCATCGATTTGGCACTCCACGTGCCGAGTTGCAGACCGATCGACTCGTCCCGGTTCAGCTTAGCCCCTGTAAACCTTTCGTACTCCTCCAGTAAGGTGCCGATCGCCCTGATTTCCGAGGCCTTGGACACCATTACTGTTACGTCATCGGCGTAGGCCGACACCGCTTTCCGCAATTCCGGTTCGAACGGGATGCCCTGCAACAACTTCCGCAGCAGTGGCTCTAGAGTCATTACATACAGAAGGGAGGAGAGAGGGCACCCTTGTCCGATGGACCGCGTAATTTCGAACGGCTCCGAGAGGTAGCCGTTCACCTTGACGCTAGAGCAGATGCGGCTGCTGTGCCTGTCATTTATCCAGCCCCTGAAAATGGTCCGAAGCCTGCCGCCGCTAGCACCGCATCCAGGTAACCATGGTCAACCCTATCGAACGCCTTATATTAATCCAATTTGATCAGGACCCCACCAAGCCGGGTTCGTTCCCAACCCTCACTATGATGTATCGCAAGAGGTGGAGGTTATCGTGGATGGACCTGGATGGATAGCACATGTCTGCGCATCTCCCACCAGGTTGCCCACGACAAGCGCCAACCTCTTTGCTAGCACCTTGGCCAAAATATATAACTCTGTATTTGGAAGGGTTATGGGCCTGAAGTTACTTATTTCGTCCCCCTTATTCTCGTCCTTCCTCACTAGTGTGACTACGCCCTTTGTCACAGCTCAGGGAATTTTCCCGTTCCGTTGCCAGTTGTAGTAGACCGCCTCGAGGAGATCGCAGAACAAGTCCGGCATAGCCAGATATAGTTCGTATGGAAGACCATCGAGTCCCGGGGATTTGCTTTTGCCGCATTGGCTCAGCATGTCCTCTATCTCAGCAACTGAAATCGGCTCCTTGCAGGACTTCTCCTCCCTGTCCGAGAGACGCGGCAGGCCGTCGAGGTATGGTCCGAAGTCCATCCTTGTCTTGCAAAGACCGGATAGTGGATCTACTCACTCTTATGGCTGTCACGCGGGCCCAGCTAACAGCTTTGGTCCCCTCGTTTCCCAGAGCACGTATTTTGCTTCGGAAGATGCAGCCTTCTTGTCTCGCGTCGAAGAACTGGCCCAGGGCCGTTCTCGACGCTAGCACTCTGGCCACGTCGCCGCTTCTAATTGCCTCTTCTACACTATCTACCAACTCCCTTTCCATCCTATTTCTATTTGAGGCTAACTCCTTACTAAATTCTATAGAGACTACTCTAATCTCTCTTTTGAGAGATCCCCACCACCTGCTGTTAACGATGACGCCCGTCAGCCGCTCCTTAACTAAAGTGCTAATCCGGTCCCTGTAAGCCTTACTTGCCGGTAAGGAAAAGTTGAGCTTCCAGTAACCGGGTCTCTGTCTATGCGTTCTGTCAAGGTTGACCATGCAGGTCACTAACTTGTGGTTTGAATAGCCAACCATGCGCATTTTTGAACAACTTAAAAAGTCCTTATCCTTATTTCTAACTAAGATCCTATCTAGGTACGACCTAGATGATCCGGTGCGGTTTGCCCAAGTCCAGGTTGGCGCATTCGGAAAATCTAGTCGATATCTATCGGCCAGGTCAAATCGACCGATTAACCCTTTGAGTATGTTACACCCCTCTCTATCGGGACAGGCCCCTACGTAGTCCCAACGTGCATCTAGGATACCATTCCAGTCCCCCACTAATAGCAAGGAGCTATTAGTGGGGGACCTAGAAAAGTCTCCAGACGATGGAAGAAGTCCGGCCGCATTGACCCGAAAGGGCCGTAGACGGCTACCAGCCTAAACACTCCGCCTTCACCACTGCCAAGTGCAGAACCACTAGTCGACCCTCCGGGTCCAAATGTACCGTCTTTGTTGCGAGACCCAGATGTTTTTGCAGCAGAACGACAACCCCACCCCCACCTCCGGGCTGACAGAGGGATGCGTGCATCTCAAAGTCATCAAAGGCGGGGGCCAGCTTCGCACGTTGCTGATCCGGGCCTCGCAAATAACCATAACATCTATACGTTGTGACCTGAGGTCATTTAGAAGCATTGCTTGCTTCCAAGTTGAGCCCAGGCCACGCGCATTTAGACAGCCTACTCTTAGCATAGCCATGTTGGTGGTGAAGAGAAAAGGCACTTACCTCTCTGCGTCCCGGGTATCGGGCTGCACAATTTCCATGAGGTCGGGGGATGGGTTGTTGGGTGGGGTGGTGGTTTGTGGAAGTGTAAGGGCATCAGTGTGTTGCGTGGTTGGGGTGTTTGGAGTTGTGTGGGTGTCTGGAGAGGGGGTGGGGAAGCTTTTTAGGAGGACGCGGATAATGGGCCTGACGCAGGGGGGGGGGACGTCCTCTTTAAATTTGTTTTTTAGTGTTTTATATGTGTCCTCTGGGGCCTTAATCATTTTGAGGTTGGGGAAATCCCCTGCCTGTGTGAAGTTAGGCCCTTGGGTTTTTACTAAATTGTTGTTGTATACAATGTTTAGCAGTTTTTTTATTTCTAGTGTTTATGTATGTGTATGCATGTTTTTGTTTTTGTGTGGTGTTTTCTGTTTGCTCTTGTTGTGTGCTCTTTTGTGTTGGTGTCTGTGTTATGTTTTGGGGAGGGGTAGTTGTCATTTGTGTGTCTAGATAGATAGATAGACAGAAAGATAGATAGATAGATAATTAAGATGATACTTTATTATTGAACACAATACATTGGTAAAGAGCTGAACCGATTATCGTTATTCCGTGTGTCAAGAAAGTTTGAAAGGCCCAGAAATATTCTGATTGGAGAATTTATTCTTAGTTATTTATATATTTAAAACAGATAATGTATGTCTGCCTGTCTGTCTGAGTCCCTAAAACTCGAGAACCACCCAGCCGATTTTTTTCAAACTTTACACATGTAATACTTATGGTCATGTGAGTGGTTTAAACAAAAAATATTTCAAATGTTCAATGCCTTAGGGATCGCATTAGGCGCCGAACGTCGCGCCCTTATAATATCTGTCTGTATGTATGGCTGTCTGCATTACGACATTATGACGCTATCTGTGTGTATATATATATATATATATATAGTGTGTAACGTTTTTCGAAATATATACTTCTGCGTTCACAGATTGATTTTTTTAGTTAACAGAAGATCCCGTTAAGGGTGAAAGCAGCGATTCTTTGCTTAAACTTTAATCTGTTATTACAATATATATATATATATAAACAATATAAAGAAATACACAGATACATGCGGACACATACATATATTTGAATATATCCACATATATCCCTGAATTTGTGGTGCCAACCTCAACCGTTGTTGCTCTATGAATAACTGGGACAAAATAATCCGAATGGATTAGATTGATTAAGTTTCAGAGCTATATAATACATTATAAAGAAAGAAGAAACATTAGATATAATTAATAAGATATACCATACACAAATTCCTCCATTACTCCTCGACTACGTAGTTTCGTGGCATATTATGCAAAAACACTACATCACAGAGATACAGTATTCACTACATCACAGAGATATAGCATCTTTGTGAGGTTTGCCGACTTATCAAGAGGATACCTCATTTAGAGTTTCAAAACACATCCGTAGGACGCGAGATATAATCCTGAAAGGCGGAGGGGGAGTCAATCACGTGATATAGCGGTCAAGAAACAGAGCTAAGCCTCTTACACCGAGAAAAAAAATGCCACAAAAGGCGGCGGGAGTATTTATATCAAAGCCGTAGAAGAGATGGCTAGGATGGCAAGAAGTATGAGTAATGATAGCTTTCCAGCAGTCACAATGGTTACTCTACCATAGGAAGTTATAAACAATATAAAGAAATACACAGATACATGCGGACACATACATATACATGTATATATCCATATATATCCCTGAATTTGTGGTACCGACCTCAACCGTTGTTGCTCTATGAATAACTGGGACAAAATAATCCGAATGGATTAGATTGATTCAGAGCAACAACGGTTGAGGTTGGCACCACAAATTCATGGTTATATATATATATATATATATATATATATATATATATATATATATATACATATATATATATATATATATATATATATATATATATATATATATATATATATATATATATATATATATATATATATATATATAATTATATCTTCGTGTAGAGATATTTTTGCATACACAATAACAAATTATAATCAAACGTATTTATTTCAGGAGCCTCGACAGCAGCAAAGACAACAACAAAAAAGAGAAGGAACGCAATTACATGCCTTTGAAAAATATAAATGGAAAATTATTTGCCTATTCACCCAAGGCGACTTCACTTTTTGTTACGACTTCTGCATCAATTGGTGAACATACGACGAAACTATTTCAGAAAGGAGGGATAAACATGCCAATCTATGTTTAGAATCCCGAGCAACGCCTGGCCATTCTGCTAGTCCTAGCTAAAATTCATTCTAAACACTCGATGGTTTGTCTATATTTGGGAATATTTTCTGCAGAAACCATAATAGCGTCCAGATAACAAGTAATTTTACGTAAGAAAAACATGAGATTGTAAGAACGATAGATTCAATAGATATGTTAGTTAATTATTTAGAAAGGAAATGTTGAGATCGTTTTTAAAATAAAATAAAAAAAAAAGAATATTTAGATTCAGAAGAAAGAATGTAAAATAGGAAAATATATAGAAAACAACTGAAAAGGGGAGGAAATGGCAAGGACTCTAGTGTCACAGAAAAATGGGGAGGGTGAGACGGATGGTGATTGGGTTCCGGGTTTAGGGTGCGCTGTTAATGGAGCTGAGCCCCGCGGACAAGACTGCAAAAGCATTCTCACGGACAATGGCCAGTGACACCCACTGCAACAGCAACCCCACCTCGCGGGACTCATTCCTCAGATGGGCTGCTCATGTTCCGATCCCACGGAGGAGCTCGACAGTATCGTGTCCAAGCACGCCTGAGTTCTCGACAACCTCCGGTGTGAAGAGGAAGTGGCCAGATGAATTAATGAATTTTAATGGGTCAGGAAAACACAAGCTTAAATGTATTGATAATTAATAAACAAAAGGTTTCCATTACCTTTTAAAGAGTAGCAAAGACAAGTAAAGATGCTGTCATGACGAGAACTTTGTTTCGGTTACAAATCATTAATAAGTGTTGCAGTTTCTTTTACAGAAATAGATTTAAGAGTTAATGTTATAAGAGAGGCAAGTACTTTGTCTCGAAATTGCCGAAAGCCATTTGAAGAGAATTTCAGCACGTTTGCGAAAGTATGTCTAAGCTAACGAAATATTTATTAAATTATTCCGCTATGTCTGAAATATCTATTAAAATGCTCCGGGTCACAAATATCCCCACCATCATCATAACTAAAATAATCAGGAGGATAAATTTGGTTTCGATAT